>CAUYUJ010014362.1:292040-297040 GCA_963575745.1 Prorocentrum cordatum | reverse complement strand
CATACTATTTACATTGTTTCGTGCCCCTCCCACCCCTCCAGGGAGGCCCCGCCTGAGCGAGGAGGGTATCGGAAAACCATACCATTTACATGGTTTCGTGCCCCTCCCACACCTCCAGGGAGGCCCCGCCTGAGCGAGGAGGGTATCCGAACACCATACTATTTACATGGTTTCGTGCCCCTCCCACCCCTCCAGGGAGGCTCCGCTTGAGCGAGGAGGGTATCCGAACACCATACTATTTACATGGTTTCGTGCTCCTCCCACCCCTCCAGGGAGGCCCCGCCTGAGCGAGGAGGGTATCCGAACACCATACTATTTACATTGTTTCGTGCCCCTCCCACCCCTCCAGGGAGGCCCCGCCTGAGCGAGGAGGGTATCGGAATACCATACTATTTACCTGGTTTCGTGCCCCTCCCACCCCTCCAGGGAGGCCCCGCCTGAGCGAGGAGGGTATCGGAATACCATACTATTTACATGGTTTCGTGCCCCTCCCACCCCTCCAGGGAGGCCCCGCCTGAGCGAGGAGGGTATCGGAAAACCATACTATTTACATGGTTTCGTGCCCCTCCCACCCCTCCAGGGCGGCCCCGCCTGAGCGAGGAGGGTATCCGAAAACCATACTAAATTAAAATTTAATTTTATACCCCTTTTTTTCAGCTAAAAAAATTTACTATTTTTAATGTTTTTTATCTATTTATTTTATATCGTAAAAATTTTTTTTAAATTAACATTTTTTTCAAACCCCTAAAAAAAAACCACACAAAAAAATTTAAATTTTTTTTTACCCATGGTTTCGTGCCCCTCCCACCCCGCCAGGGAGGCCCCGCCTGAGCGAGGAGGGTATCGGAAAACCATACTATTTACATGGTTTCGTGCCCCTCCCACCCTTCCAGGGAGGCCCCGCCTGAGCGAGGAGGGTATCGGAAAACCATACTATTTACATGGTTTCGTGCCCCTCCCACACCTCCAGGGAGGCCCCGCCTGAGCGAGGGTATCCGAAAGCCATACTATTTACATGGTTTCGTGCCCCTCCCACCTCTCCAGGGAGGCCCCGCCTGAGCGAGGAGGGTATCCGAAAACCATACTATTTACATGGTTTCGTGCTCCTCCCACCCCTGCAGGGAGGCCCCGCCTGAGCGAGGAGGGTATCCGAAAACCATACTATTTACATGGTTTCGTGCCCCATCCCACCTCTCCAGGGAGGCAACACCATACTATTTACATGGTTTCGTGCCCCTCCCACACCTCCAGGGAGGCCCCGCCTGAGCGAGGAGGGTATCGGAACACCATACTATTTACATGGTTTCGTGCCCCTCCCACCCCTGCAGGGAGGCCCCGCCTGAGCGAGGAGGGTATCGGAATACCATACTATTTACATAGTTTCGTGCCCCTCCCACCCCTCCAGGGAGGCCCCGCCTGAGCGAGGAGGGTATCGGAATACCATACTATTTACATGGTTTCGTGCCCCTCCCACCCCTCCAGGGAGGCCCCGCCTGAGCGAGGAGGGTATCGGAATACCATACTATTTACATGGGTTCGTGCCCCTCCCACCCCTCCAGGGAGGCCCCGCCTGAGCGAGGAGGGTATCGGAATACCATACTATTTCCATGGTTTCGTGCCCCTCCCACCCCTCCTGCGTCGCGAGGAGGGCATCAAGAAAATGGGTCCCACGAAACCGTTAATCTCTTTATGTGGGGAACTCCGTTAGCATAATTTTTCGCAGACCACCCTCTCCCCTTCCCACCCACCTCCCGCTCCATCTTCCATGCACACAGTATTTATTCTACCACACACACCATCCATACCATGTTTCGTACAACACTACCATACATAACCATACCTACATACCATACCATACCATACCATACCATACCACACCATACGTACCATACCGTACCATACCAAACCATTGCGTATTTACATGGTTGCGTGCCCCTCCCACCCCTCCAGGGAGGCCCCGCCTGAGCGAGGAGGGTATCGGAAAACCATACTATTTACATGGTTTCGTGCCCCTCCCACCCCTCCAGGGAGGCCCCGCCTGAGCGAGGAGGGTATCGGAATACCATACTAATTACATGTTTTCGTGCCCCTCCCACCCCTCCAGGGAGGCCCCGCCTGAGCGAGGAGGGTATCGGAATACCATACTATTTACATGGTTTCGTGCCCCTCCCACCTCCCCAGGGAGGCCCCGCCTGACGAGGAGGAGGATGTCCGAAAACCATACTATTTACATGGTTTCGTGCCCCTCCCACCCCTCCAGGGAGGCCCCGCCTGAGCGAGGAGGGTATCGGAATACCATACTATTTACATGGTTTCGTGCCCCTCCCACCCCTCCAGGGAGGCCCCGCCTGAGCGAGGAGGGTATCGGAATACCATACGATTTACATGGTTTCGTGTCCCTCCCACCCCTCCAGGGAGGCCCCGCCTGAGCGAGGAGGGTATCGGAATACCATACTATTTACAGGGTTTCGTGCCCCTCCCACCCCTCCAGGGAGGCCCCGCCTGAGCGAGGAGGGTATCGGAATACCATACTATTTACATGGTTTCGTGCCCCTCCCACCTCTCCAGGGAGGCCCAGCCTGAGCGAGGAGGGTATCGGAAAACCATACTATTTACATGGTTTCGTGTCCCCCCTCCACTCCTCCAGAGAGGCCGCGCTTGAACGAGGAGGGTCGCGGAAAGCATTACTCTTCGCCAGGTTGCGTAGCCCTCCCCCCTTCCAGCGGGGCCCCGCCAAAGCGAGGAGGGCATCAAGAAAATGGGTCCCACGAAACCGTTAATCTCTTTATGTGGGGAACTCCGTTAGCATAATTGCTTTCTACAGGGAGCCACACTGGGGGACTCATTATTACTGGCACCCTTAGTAGTAATCCCTTAGTGCATTAATCCTTAGTAAGGGCTCCTTAATAAAGGAGGTATGACCGGAAGCTCCTTATTCAATGGTTTTAGTCAGTATTCCTTACGAAGAGGACCAAGCATCGTCGATGACATCATCACTTTCATCATCTTGTTCCTTTCCGTGCCATCTTAAATGCACAGGTACGCGAAGGCTGTTACGCCTCCATACCCCAGGGGAGAAGCATGTGGAGGAGGAGGAGGACGAGGGGGAGGAGGAGGAGGAGGAGGAGGAGGAGGAGGAGTAGGAGGAGGAGTAGGAGGAGGAAGGATGAGGAGGAGGAGGAGGGAGGCGTGGAGGAGGATGAGGAGGAGGAGGAGGCGGAGAGGATGACGAGGGGGGAGGAGGAGGAGGAGGAGGAGGAGGATGAGGGAAGGAGGAGGAGGAGGAGAGGGGAGGAGGAGGAGAGGAGGAGGAGGAGGAGCGAGGAGGAGGAGGAGAGGAGGAGGAGGAGGGAGGAGGAGGAGGAGGAAGGAGAGGAGGAGCGAGGAGGAGCGAGGAAGAGCGAGGAGGAGCGATGAGGAGGAGGAGCGAGGCGGAGCGAGGAGGAGCGAGGAGGAGCGAGGAGGAGCGAGGAGGAGCGAGGAGGAGCGAGGATGAGCGAGGAGGAGGAAGGGGAGCGAGGAGGAGGAGGAGGAGGAGGAGGAGGAGGAGGAGCGAGGAGGAGGAGGAGCGATGAGGAGGAGGAGCGAGGAGGAGGATGAGTTATGTCAACCGATTCCACCTTAAGGGGAGAGAGGCCATGGAGTGGAGGAGGAAAGTGAGAGAATAGCGGAGGGTCGCGGGTCGGGCGGGCGGACCCTAACGGTTATGTCAACCGATTCCACCTTAAGGGGAGATTCACTGGTGCCCCAAATATTCCGTGCCATGTGGTGAATACAAACTCCAGAAATTCGCGCCGTACTCTTTGCATTCAGCAGCATTCGCTGTATTGTTGTTGTTTCTGTCTTCAATACCGAGGATTGTGCCGAATGCAAACTCCAAGAATTGTCGCCGCGGACTTTGCATTCAGCAGCATTCGTTGTATTGTTGTTGTTTCTACCCTCAATACCGAGGATTGTGCTGAATGCAAACTCCGAAAATCGTCGCCGCGGCCTTTGCATTCAGCAGCATTCGCTGTATTGTTGCTGTTTCTACCCTCAATACCGAGGGTTGTGCTGAATGCAAACTCCGAAAATCGTCGCCGCGGCCTTTGCATTCAGCAGCATTCGCTGTATTGTTGTTGTTTTACCGTCAATACCGAGGGTTGTGCTGAATGCAAACTCCGAAAATCGTGGCCGCGGTCATTGCATTCAGCAGCATTCGCTGTATTGTTGTTGTGTTTGCCTTCAATACCGAGGGTTGTGCTGAATGCAAACTCCGAGAATTGTCGCCACGGCCTTTGCATTCAGCAGCATTCGCTGCATTGTTGTTGCTTTCCCCTCAATACTGAGGTTTGTGCTGAATGCAAACTCCGAAAATCGTCGCCGCGGCCTTCGCATTCAGCAGCATTCGCTGCATTGTTGTTGTTTTTTACCCTCGATACCGAGGTTTGTACTGAACGCGAACTCCGAGAATTGCCGCCGCGGTCTTTGCATTCAGGTTCGCCGCGCCGATTGGCTGCGATTTGGCGATGTGTGTCGTCAGTACCGCCGGCTGTGTTGACTGCAAACTCAGAAAATTATCGCCGTGGCCTTCGATTCGACTTGCTGCCTGCTCTTGTGCTTGTGCTTTGGCTCCCTCACTGATGCAGGTGGTTGTGCTCACGGGTAGCTCCCAACGCTGCTGTTGCTCTTGCCGCCCTGCTGAATGGCTGCGCATTTGTTTTGCCCTGCCGCATTCTGCTGCCGCGTACCGCGTGTCTTTCATTCAGACGGAATCGCATCATGTTAGCGCAAGAAAAAGAGTTGAAGAGAGCACGGAAATACAAACGTTGCAGTGGAGTTTTTATTCATCGATGATGAACATAGATGCAGAGCAAAAGACTCATCAGGAATTCGGAAGAATTCGGAATACGGTAGGAGGAAGATGAGGAGGAGGAAGAAGACGACGAAAACGGCTGGCCGATTTCGTATCAGTGAGTTAGAGGAGGATAGGAGGACAGGTGGAAAAATGAAGGCGAAGA
>CAUYUJ010014362.1:262040-289540 GCA_963575745.1 Prorocentrum cordatum | reverse complement strand
TAGGGGCCACCTCGGGCCCCTGTGAGGGCCATGGGCAGGGCTCGAGAGAGCCCCAGCTCCCAGAGGGTCCAAGACGGCTCCAATCAAAGGCGCGCGTCTCCTCCCTCCCTCCTCCTTCTGAGGCTTGACATTTCGTCAATCTCGGCACTCGACGGAACTCAAATTACCCAACTTTGTATCAGCAGTCGACGGAACCCAACTTTGTATCAGCAGTTGACGGAACAACATTCACCGAAACTTGGATATATATATATATATATATATATATTAAAAAAGTGTCTCCTCCCTCCCTCCTCCCTCTGGGACCCCAGGGGCTCTTAGGCCCCTCTGAGTTAGGTGGGTGGCGGAGCCCATCGGGTCGCGGGGCGGGCGGGTCGCGGACGGGTCGCAGGTGCCGCGCCAGCCCGACCACGCCCTCACTCACTCTTATCCGCACTTGTGGGGTGCTACGTAATGATGCGTGGAGCAGCGCCGCCTCCTCCTCCTCCTCCTCCTCCTCCTCCTCCTCTTCCTCCCTGCCGCAGCCTTTCCACTCAGCCCTTCGCTGCCTTCGCTCCCTCCGGCGACTCATCCTCTGGAGGTGGTCGACGAAGTGGAAAACATCCTCTCATTTCTCACCCCGTCGGCCCCCTCCCAAAGGGGGGCGGACACGGTGGCGAAATCAGAAGATCTCCACCTCGCCGTCCTCCTCCGGACCCGCTGGACAATGCCGTCGCGGCGGCGCGCGCAGCAACTGGCCGACGACGCCCTGGACGCCATCGGCAGGCTGGGCGACGCCCAACCCTCGGCCAAGGCCACGTCGGCCAAGCAGGCTGGCCAGGCGAGGTTGCAGCAGTTGAAGGGCAGGCGAGAGGAGTCAGGGGCGACCCCGGAAATTGTAAGTCCACCCAAAGTCATCCCTCCTCCTCCCCGTCAGCTTTCCTCTCCCTCCTCCTCCTCCTCCTCCTCCTCCTCTCCTCCTCGCCCTCTTGTTCCTCGTTCCTCTTCCTGCAGGTCCCTCGTCTCTTCCTCAACTCCCTCTCCTCCTCCTCCTCCTCCTCTCCTCCTCGTCGACCTCCTCCTCCTCGCCCCCCCTCGGAGTCTTCCTCGTTCTCTCTTTCTGCACTAGCTGGAGCCTGCTGCTGCTCTGCCACTCGAGTAGCTTGACCGAATTCCACGTTGTACTCCTCCTACTCTTACCTAGTTCTCCCTACCCCCTGCTTTCCTGCCCCCCTGGACGGGGCCCCGCGCCCAAGACAGAAGGGGAAGGGCGGGCTAGGGAGCAAGTCGTGGGTAGGAGGTAGAGGGCTTTGGGTGTCTCGCAATTTTCGCGGTTGCCCCTGTGCGGCGCCAGAAGATCGAAGCCGCCAGCGAAGCTGACGGCGGTGACCCTCCTCTGGATCCTTCAGCATTCTATGTGTATCGGGCCCCCATGAGCTTGACAGCAGATGTTGTAAATGATATCGTTTTTAATCCGAACTCTGCAAGCTCACGAAGTGCGCTGCAAAAACACTGCGGGATGAAGCACGATTTTGCGCTGCGAGTTCAAGCTAGCACGATATGGCGTTTCTTGGAGCACCGGTCCCACAAGTTGCAACATTTGCTGTGCAGTGGTAAGCGGAATGTGATTTCTCTCCTTCTCAAGTGGGACGAAACGCAGCAGTCGCTGCGAAAAACCGTCGACTTGAAGATCAACTGTCTCCAGGAGCCGGGGTGCAAAACGCGTCTGGATTGATTCCCAGGGCCCAAGAATCTCTGGGGATGTTTCTGGGGGATGGCCCCCTGGGGAGTGGAAGGAGGAGTGTAAGGAGGAGTGTAAGGAGGAGTCGGAGGTTAGCAGAGACAAAGTGGGTAGCCAAGAGGATGACGACGCTGCTGTGCGCAGTGGTCCGGGCGCCGTTCCTCTGCCGCCGCCCCCTGAAGCCCTTGTGCAGACGTCTGTGTTGGTGTCTTCTTGTGTCTTGAGGCTTGATGGGCAAAGTCTCCGGTGGAATATCGCGCCTGTTATGCTGGGGCGCACCACCAGCGAGTGCATGTGGGACGCTTTCAAGGCGTCGTCGGTGCCTTGGGGTGCGTGGGGCTCTCTTCCGCCACAGAACAGGGCGACTTGGGTAATTCTTGTTTTTGGTGCTGACATGGCAAAGTCAAACCTGAGACTATTTTCTCAGATTGTCGAGAAATGCGGCACTCTTCGTCCATTCGTTTTGGCCCATTTTGCCCCGTGCCGCATCCACGCGTTGCACAAATCTGTCGTTCCGGCCATGTCAGCTTGTGGCATTATCAATCGACTGTACAGGGCCGCCCACGTGATGCGAACTGGCGTGTATTTTGAGACCCTGGTGAGGTCGTGCGCGTTCTCGCTGGTTCGCAATATGCTTGTTGTCCACAACAGAGACCCAGAGCCGGAGAACAATGATATTGCGCGGATGTTGTTGAATCTCGTTCTTGGCAATGGGCTCAGGGATCGTGACGTGCCGGCCAGAGTGAAGGCTGATATTGACTGCCTCCTCGAGGTCTCAGACTCAAAGCTTTTGGGGATGGAAAAGATAGAGGGGTGAAAGGTCGAAGGGGGATGCATGGATCATGGATGGGCCCCCCTCCCAATTCCATCCGCCATTGATCCTTTTCAGTGAAAGGGATCAATGGCGGAGGGGAGGGGCGTGGGGAAGGAAGGGATGAGGAGGGGGATCGAAGACCCTCCTGCTTTACTGCCCTCTTCCTCCTTCTTCCTCCTGCCACCCCTCGTCTTCCTCCGCTCGAGAAGGCGCGGGCGGCGGCCTCCGTGCTAAGCTGCTCCTGCGGCCTCCCGCTTCTGCCCAATATCTCCCGGGGCCCCGGCCCTCTCTTCTTTCTACTCGCCCCCCCACCCCCTCCCCTCTCCTCGCCCCCTCCAGATCCCACTCTCACGTCGCGCCCTCGCCCTCCACCTCTATCCCGTCTATCCCCAGCCGGTGCCAGGTCTTTATCGGCGACTGGACCGTTGCGAGCCCAATCTTGTACAACTGCAGGCGGGTCGGGTGCCTGGGTCAGGCGGATTGCAAGGCGGAAGCCCTCCGCACAGCCGTCGCCCTCGTTAGCAAGGCATTGTTCTCTCGGCGCGTGGTTGTTCCTGCTTTGAGCCGGTGGTGGAAGGTTGGCCCGCTCGCCAGGCAGATCCTTTTGGGGGTTGGGTTCCACGCTTTATGGTCTGAAAGTGCACCGTCGCCCAGAGGTCAGGACAAATGTAGCAGCGTCGATGACGCCATGATGCAATTGATGGAAGGGGAGATCGCAAACGGATTACGGAGCGAAGATGATATGTGGCATGAGATCAACAACTGGCGAGTGCGACACACATTTCAGTTTTTCAGGCAATTGGATACACCCCTGAATATCATAATTCCTGAAGCCTTTCGGCTTCTCCCGGCGCCCCCTCAATGCAAATGTCCACCCAGGGTGAGCGTGGAACCTGGTGGTTACGTGATAGAGTTACAGGTGCAATCATATAGCCTATAGCCTATAGCATATATTGATACGTGCGCGTGTAATGACACATCTGCCATAAAGTCATAGGTCATCGTATAACATATAAGTCATATATACATACGTTGTAACGTGTAACGTTGCAAGTTGTAATGCAATTTATGAAACAAATCTGGGGGGGCTGGGGCATTCCCGGTAGACAGCGCCCTCCAATTTTTCCAGGAACTCCATTGCGTGGCCTGGTGCCCACTCCGACGGGTCAGCGGGTTATGCTTCTTGCCTTGAGGCCAGCCAACGCTGTGATGGCATGGGCGATGAAATACGAAGCCGCCCATGCGCCCAAACGCACGACGCAGCCCGAATTTCACGTGATTGACGAGGCCGACTGCGATGCCGATGCCCAGGATGGACACGCCCCCCAGAGAGTTCAAAAAGATGTCGTTTTCCAGTTTGTGAGCTTAACATCAGAAGACCTGTCGCTGCCGCTTTCGCCACTAGTGCATGCCATGTACCTGGGGTGTGAGCTGCTGCGGCCAACATCCGAGGAGTGGGCCTTGATTTGGGCGTACAATAAGGGCGCCCGCAGCGCAGCTATATTGCGCGTGTGGCAGGCCCTGTTGCCGAGCCTTTCCGCGCTGCAGTGCCAGGCTTTGGGCGAAGGGAGGATGGGAAGGGGCAGGGGCAGCAGCGGGCGCAGGGAGGGTAGTTGCTTGAGAACAGGGGCGGGACAAGGTTCATGGGCCCATGGGGCCCAGGGGGCCCGGGGCCCTCCAGGTCCATCGGCTACCAGTTGAAGCCCCAAGTCCAAGCCCCCCCGGTTCATGCTTCCACAAGTCCAGGGCCCCCTAGGCGAATCAGGCCATAGGTTCATCGGTCCACAAATCCAGAGGGCCACGAACCCCGAGCCGCCCACCCACCCACCCCGGTGCATCCAGGCGCAGGTCTAGAGGGCCACATCCTGGGCTTCCCGGTGGCCCAGGTCCATCCGCCAACATGCTCAAGCCTAAAGCCACAGGCCCCAGGCCCGCCCCGCCCATGTCCATCTGGCCACGGCCCCATCGGGCCAAGATCCAGGATGCAGGATGCCCAGGATGCCGATATCATCACATCATCGGCAATATGGTGATATTGTGACCTCCCGTTTCCCCACGAAGGCAACGGACGTCATGTCGTGGCCGCTGCGTCTCGTGGGCCTTTTATCGCCGTGCGAGGGCGACCGCCGCAGAGTAGCAGAGGCTTTTTTTAGAGCCAGGCTGTGTTGCATTCCTTTCAGTTGGCGACAGCTGCGTCGTCAAATCACGTGCGCAGAGGATTGCTTGTCTGAGTGGTTTCTCGAGATCGTGGTCGAATTTGCGAACCAAGTGCCGTTGACAAATTTTGACTCAGAATGCGCTCACGCACACATGAGAATGAATATTAATGCAGCCGGGGGCAAGGGCTTGGGATTCTCTTCAGCGGCGTTGGTGCATATGAGGAAACAGATCGGCTTGCATCATAGATTGGGCGTTCCGCCACCTCCGCGACAGCAGCGCGACCGACCCAGGAAACGAGCCCGATTCTGCCCATGGAACGCATACTCTGAGATGGAAGTGAATACGCAGGTGAACAAGGATTCCATGCAGCAGCTAGGCCAGTCGTGGCGAGAGATGCCACATGAGGACAAATTGCAATATGTTGCTTTGGCTGCCGCCAGAAAGGACACAGGGTTCCAAACAGGGGAGGCCCTGAGGGGCCGGGGCCCAGGGCATGACGTCGAGATGGCAACGTTCTAGTCTAAGGCCCTGAGGTCTGAGTCTCAGGACCCACCACCTCCTGTCAATCAAACCTTTAGCCTTTAGGCTAAAGGTTTGATTGGCAGGAGGTGGTGGGTCCATCTGCGGGCGATCGACCGATCGACGATGGCGATGCGCGATGCGGCGATGCGTGGGGGTTCGGGATTCCGGCTCCAGCGAAGTTCGGGCTGGGGGGCCAGCACCAGACCCACTGGGTCAATGACCTTTCAGGAAGAGCCTTCCTGGCCCAAGGGCCAGAGCAAAGGCCGACGATGGCTTCTGGGGGTGCCCAAGAGGCGCAGATGATCGTCGACAACGCTGGCTCTTCAGACGCGGGCCTCGAGAGCGGCTGCGCGGCTGCTGCTGCCGCTGCTGCCGAGGCCCGTGCTCGCCGCGACAGCTACCAAGGGCCCTGGGGAGTTGGCCGTGGTGCCCATGTGCTGGAGAGTGAAAAGCTGGTGGCCCCGCCATGGAAGGATGCGAAACACAGAATCAGTGCCATGGTGGAGGGATTGGAGCGTCAGGTCCGGCACAACGAGTCCGCCTTGCCATACGATACGACAACCTACCATGCAGTGTGTGGCAACGTTTGCTTCAACGCCCCAAATTACAGGAAGATCTGCCGGATGCATCAAGATATCCTTTCGTTTTATCCATCTGCTGATGTATGTAGCATGTTCTTAGTCACCTGCGAGGGGTCGCTCGGCAAGGCGGCGACGCCCTTCATGGTTTCATTGCGGTACAAGAGGCCTGCTGAATTTATGGCGGTGATTTTTGATATTGTTGCAGGGACGACTGACGAAGATCTCCAGAATGGCGCGAACTTACCATGGAGGTTGCAATTCAATGTCGCTGATGCTGGCAATGCTGGCGACGGCCACTGTCGGCTGAACATTATGGAAGGCGCACGACTCATGGACCTCATTTGGGAACAAACCCAACTTCTAGGCGTCGAGAGCGTGAAGATTCAACCGTTGGAGTTCTCTGCAGTTGCTCCGAATGTAGTCGAGGTTTTGTCTGCAAACAAATCCCGACTGATCCTGGCCAAACCTGTCCTGGGTCTAGAATCTACAGCGGCAGCATGTTTTTTCCCGGAAGCGGCGCCGGCCCAGGGTTTTCTTTTAGTTGGTAATCCTGTCCCCGGTGCCTCAACTGAGGTGGGCCGGCGGATTCTTTCCTTAATAAATATCGAGGTCGAGGTGGGCCGGCGGATTAAAATTTGAGGATACCTCAGGCGAAACGCTTGTTTTTGGAATCCCGATCGATAAATCACAGGGTGCGGGCCACTCTTTCGTGTGTTGAGGATGTCTCGAGCGAAACGCTTGCTCCGCAGAGTTACCGAGGATGTCTCGGGCGAATCGCTTGTTTTGTAGAACTTGAGGGATCTGGGCGCACGAGAGATTTGCCTTCTCCAGGTGCACGAACCCGTGTGTTTTTACGTATGTGCCTGTAGATTTGCCTTCTCCAGGTGCACGAATCCATGTGCTTTTACGTATGTGCGTATAGATTTGATTTCTCCAGGGGCGCGAATCCGTGTGCTTTTACGTGTGTGCCTACAGATTGGCCTTATGGGGCGCGATCCACCCCCCAGCACGACCACCCCCCAGCACGACCACACCCCAGCACGACCACTCCCCAGCACGACCACACCGCCTTGGTTGAGTGGTTGCCTGTCGTCGTGGAATGTTTCGTGGGGTGTCTCGTGGACTGTTTCGCGGGGTGTCGCGTGGAATGTTTCCAGGAAAACGTTCAAAACGGTCGCCCGTGTCTCGTGGAATGTTTCGCGGGGTGTCTCGTGTAAGTGCCCGTCGCCCAATGCGGTGTCTTGAAAACGTTTCCATGCATGCGGTTCTATATTTGTCTATATCATATCCCTTTCCGGGTTTGTGGGTCCATCATGTTTCGCCGCCCTGATCGTGGACCCAGGGCAGGCCTGATCAGGATGCACGTGGGTGGTTTGTTGCAGTTTACCAGAGGTGAAGGCTCTGGGCAGCACTAAATTGTTATTATCGCAAGCATTAGAAGATTTGACTGAACTTACGGAGGGCGCAACTGGCGACGACATAAGTGCTGCCATGGGTGATCTTGGGAGTCTTGCCAATGATGCCCGGAAAGAACATCGCGGCGACAAGGCCTCCGCCTCCGCGTCCAAGAAGAGCTATCAGACTAAAACCGTTTTTCTTGACCTTGGCACAGGGTCGACTGCTCCAGTCGGTGGCGGTCCCGGGGGCGACGACGTCGACGGCAGCGGCGATGAAGTAGAGTATTTGACAGAGAAAGCTGTGTCCAAGAATGCCAGAACTCAGATTAAGGCCATGGCCAAACAAAATGTTGATGAGCTGGGTGGTCTGGGCAGTGGGCATGTCGAGGCCGACGATGACGACAGGGAGGTGTCTTTGGTGGAGCTACTTGGCACGCTTCAGGGGACTGGCGCCCCAGCAGGGCCAGGTGGCGCCTCTGGCGGCGGCGGCGGCGGCAGTGGTTCAGGCGGCGCTGGCGCCCCAGCAGGGCCCAGTTGCGCCTCTGGGAGTGGCGGCAGCAGTGGCTCTGGCGGCGCTGGCCCCCCGATAGATTCGTCTGCCTGGGCGCTATTCGACCAATGCATCAGGCCAGACCCGCACAATGGGCGACGCATGATTGTTGTTCGGGACGGGTGCATCTTCGGCACGTTGCAGCCTGTGAATTCTGACGAAGGTCTTGGGCCTCGGGTTTTGAATCGTGTCTTATCGGCATGTAACCCCCACCCAGGCCCTGCCTATCCCCGCCCCAAGCAAAATGATAAGCAATTGCGTGGGCACTGTGATTATATGATTACAGGCATACGTACATACATGCATGCAAACATACATACCCACACACCGGATCTCATACATACATACATACAGACTACATGCACACATACACATACCTACCTACCTACCGACCTACCTACATACATACCTACATACCTACATACATACATACTTCCATACTTACAGACTTACATGCATACGCATTCCATACTACATGCAATACAACGCAATCAACACATAACATCCATATGATAACACATCCGGGAACCCATGGACCCCAGATTGCTGCGGGGGGCAGGCGGGCAAAATCCGATAGGCCGATAGGCTTCACAGTGGGCAGATCCCCGGCAGCATCCCCCCCCAGGGAGTCAGGAGCCAGGAGGGGGGAGTCTAGAATGAGGAGGATGTGGGGGGATGCAAGCAGGATGGATGTTTCCTGGATGACAAGTCAAATGAAGCAATATAATATGGAAGAGGAGTGGGGGTAGAATGGACCCCGATCCCAGATCACCGATCCCGGACGCGAAGGGCGCCGCCAGCCCTCAGCCCCTGATTAGACTCTGGCGCTCTCAGGGCCACAGGGCCCTGCAAGGACTTCAGGAGCTCGGGAGTCCCAGCATTGGTGGTCCTGTCCCTCTCAACTTACTCGTTGCTCTCCGTTGCGAGCCCTTACTCCTCCCCATCCAATCCTTCTCCTCCCTGACACTCTGCGAAATAGAGTTGTAAATCTCAGGCCGCTGTTCACCTCATTGCCCTCCCACTCTCCTTGTCCTTATCCTAGTCCTCATCCTTCTCTGCTTCTTCCGCCCCTTCCCATCTCTTCCTCGCGATGGTATTTCAGTTGGCAATGTCATGCGTCCTCTCGGCAAAGCCTGGGGCCCACCTGCGGGTTCATGGGTGGCGGGCCAGACCCTAAACAGGGATTTCGCATTGCAGGAGAAACGCTTTATCTGCACGCGCTCGCACCGTGAGCCAGACCCGAAACCAGGATTTAGCATGGCCAGAGAAACGAACTGTTGAGACATTTAGAGAGGAACCGCCCCGTTCTTATCCTCTATCTACACATCCCACCCTTCTATCTACTATCGAGCCTTCTTAATAACTTGAACCCTTCTCTCCACTTGCTCCTTCCCCTCGTCGCCCTCCCCCTCCTCCGCCTCCTGGACATTCCACCGCCTCCTGACGCGCTTGCCGAACCAAGAGGCCCATACCGGGTTTATGCGACCTGCCGTCACGGGAGCCACAAGGCCCAGAAGGGCCAGTGCACCAGAGGGAGGCAGTGGAAGCTCAACACAGGGGAGCCGATTGAGATGGTACATCGGATATTGGCAAAATGGCTTCTGGATTCTGGCAAATACGCTTCCAAGACGCTGCACATGGAAGCACCCAGATATTGAATCGAGGTGGGCCGGGCAAGGAGGGCCCGCGCAGACGCCAGGAGCAGTGGGGAAAGGGAGAACAACAAAAAACAAAGGAAAGAGGAGGGGGTGAGGGGAGGAGTGCAGGAGGAAAAGACGGAGGAGGCGGATGAGAGGATGTAGAATGACTCCTCTCTCTCTGTTTCTTTCTCACTGTCGCTCTCTGTTGCTCGCGTTTTGCATGGCCATCTCTCGCTGCAGTTCGCCCAAATTGTGGGGATGGGCCTGCCGAGGTAACCCTTGCATCCTTCCCCCCAGGCCAATCTTGGGCCGATTTCGCTGGCCGCGCCCCACTCGAAAAATACAGACGTGGCCTTGCAAGGCCCTTGCATTCTTATCGGCTTATCGGGATGACTGTGTCTGCATTTGTACTTATCTCTCTGGGTGGCTGCGAATACATTTGATTTGAATGGGTAGGGCAGGTTGTCGGCTCCGCGTCGGCGCTGTGCGCGGCTCTGCTCGCTGGTTGCGCCGGCCTGGGCGCGGCTGGGCGCAGCTCTGCTGGCGCTGCTGGGCGCCGCGCGCTCCTGGGCGTGGCCGGGTGCTGCTCTGCCGGCGCTGCTGGGCGCCGGGCGCTGCTGGCCGCTGGGCGCTGGCGGGCGCTGGGCGCCGTGGACTGGGCGCGTGGCCGCGCAGAGCAGGCCAGCGCGAGCGAAGAATAATAGCCGCGTTCATTGCGGCAGAGTGCGGTGAATCAGCTTCTCCCCCTTCCACCATCTGCATCTCCTGGCCTGATCCGTCCGGTTGCTCACTCTGCGCTTGAGCTGAGGAGGGGCGCCTGCCATTTTGGCAGCGGGGACGGCCCGTGACCCAGCGCCCAGCGCGCCCGCCCCAGACAGCGCTTGCACCCGGGCACTTTGGACTTTGGCTATGGAGTCCTGTTCCCACTGTTCACTGCCTTCTGGTTTGGGCTCCTACGCGCGTCGCCCCATCAGAAATCTGGCGCGAGGAAGAGGGGGAGGTGCAACCTTGTCCTTTGCCTTTGTCCTTTGCCCTTTGCATTGCGGCCACTGTCCTGGGCGGGGGGCAGCCGCGGGGGGCAAGAAGGGGGGGGGGCTGTTATACATATATATATATATATATATCAGTAATTTATAGAGGTAGCAGAAGGGTAGACCAGCAGGATGGAAACGAACGTGGGACAGATGACGCATGGACGGGCGGGGAGGAAACTATGGAAGAGGAGGGGGCGGGACAGGGGAGGTGGAGGAGGGGGGCTGAGGTTTCGGCCCAGCCCAAGTGGCGTGGGAAAGAAGGAGGAGGGGGGAGGAGGAAGAGAAGGGAGGACGACGCGCGGTGCTTGCGCTCCAATGCTCGGGTGCGTGCGTGATGCCTTGCTACTCCTTATTCGTCCTCCTGTCCTCCCCCTCCTTGCGACCCCTGCTCATTCCTTGTGGTATCCATGGCACCTCTGTCTATCTAACCCGTTGGCTAGGCGTCTTGGGCCCTCCTGCATTGACCACGCGCGTGCAGTCCTCTGTGCTTTGGGACCTCCATGCATTGACAACGCGCGAACATGGCGTCTTGTTCCCGGCCGGGTCCGCTGAGAAACCCATGGCCCATGGCTCATGCTGGATGCATGGGGCCAGGGCTTTCGTCGCTCATGACTCATGATGCTGCAGTCGCCGTTGCGCGTCAGTACAATCTGTTCTGGAATAGTCATGTTGTATATATTGTTCATCATCCTTACAGTGTGCACCATGCTACCATGCTGCCGATCCGGGATCCCCCTCTTCCCCCCCTGCCGCCACATACAAGTGCACATGAATGAGGATGCGATGGACTGTGCGTGGCCTGTGGTCCTATAGTCCTGTGTTACCAGCGAATGTTATATGTATGTACATGTATGTATAAATATATAGATATGTATTTTGCTTGTTGACCTTATAGCTTTTGCTATTGCGGCGTGTGCTGGTGTCCACTCTGCGTCTTGATAATAACCCACCATACCATACGTATTGTATCGCCACACTGCAACATATCGTAAATTAGGTCAAACCGTTAGTGTTGTTTAATATCGCTACTTAGATATATATATGTATATATATATACATATATATATCATGATCATCATCATCATCATCCTCAGGCCCATCCTCATCATCATCCCCACCATCATCATCATCATTCATCATCATCATCATCATCATCATCATCATCTTAACATGCCATCATCAAGCACCTCATTACATCATCATATCACGGTCCATGCGCCGGAATGGCGCCGGAATATGTCGCGGCCATGCGCCGGATTGGCGCCGGATTGGCGCCGGAATGGCGTTGTCTTGGGTTGAATGCATTGGCTCATGCGCCGACATGCGCTGGATTGGCGCCGGAATGGCGCCGGCTTTTGCTGCGTGTAAAGCAGCATGCGCCGACATGCGCCGACATGCGCCGGATTGGCGCCGGAATGGCATTGGCATTTGAGCTGCATGCATTGGCGCATGCGCCGACATGCGCCGGATTGGCGCCGGAATTGCGCCGACATCCATTCGCCGCAGTCGCTCTATCCATAGAGCCCATGCGCCGACATGCGCCGGATTGGCGCCGGGTTGGCGCCGGATTCCGCTCTATCCATAGAGCCCATGCGCCGACATGCGCCGACATGCGCCGGATTGGCGCCGGGTTGGCGCCGCCTCGGGCTGAATGCAAACAGCCCATGCGCCGGATTGGCGCCGGGTTGGCGCTGGATTGGCGCCGGATTGGCGCCGGATTAGGCGCCGGGTTGGCGCCGGATTGGCGCCGGATTGGCGCCGGGTTGGCGCCGGGTTGGCGCCGGATTGGCGCCGGGTCGGGCGCTGGATCCCATCGTCATTATGTTGATGTGCATATCATGCTTTCATGATGAGAAAACATACATATATCATTGAGATCGCTCGTCCTAGAACGTCTGGGGTTTGGGGGCCGTGCCTCTTCGGACTGCTCGCATTCGCTCGTTGCCCTCCCCGGGCGAACGCGCGCCGCAGGACGATGGCTGACCGCGTCGTGACGGATGCCGAGTGCGAGCGCGCGTACCAGGAGTACGACTTGAGCGAGCTCGTGGACCAGGCCAAGGAGGCGCCAGCCCCGGCCCAGAATTCTGTCGGACTTGGCCCTACGATCCCCGGGCGAGCTTTTGAGGCGGCCCCGTGTTTCCAGGATTTTTGAAAGAAAGGCCCCGTGTTTCCAGGATATTTGAACGAAAACCTGGTCCTGGTCCTCGCCCTGCGTTCGTGCCTGGTCTGGTCCTGCGACTGGTGCCCTGGGTGAATGGGCCCTGGGTCCTGCAGTCAAGACGCTGAAATAAGAGCCACTATGGATTCGAAATGGACTCGCTGTTCCTTAGTCCTGAGGTCATGCCCACGGTTGTTCCTCTAGCCCTCCTCGTACGCCCGTGCGCTTCTGGGCCCGAAACAGGTAGTTCTTTCCTTATTTATGCGTTCCATCGCGCAGACAAGTGCGAGGGGAGGGTCGCGTGGCGTGTGTGTGGGGGGGGGGCAGGTCGGGCGGGTCAGAGCTGGTTTAACACCCATCGTTGCGTAGCCTTCAGACTTAAGACTTAAACTTAAGACCATGCCCCCCCCCCCCCGGCACACGCGAAGCGTGCGTGATCTGATCCGGCGTCTCTCAGCGAGTGGCGAAGGCGAAGGCCGTGAATCCTACGAGAGATCGAAGCGGCCCCTGGGGTCGCTCAGAACAAAACTTGGTGGCGCCTGGATTTCCGGCTTCGTGGGCGCCCATATTAGGCCCTCATTGCACACTTATTCTAATCTCAGCCTGATCCCCTAAGCCGACCAAGACCTACAACAACAAAGGGTTCTGCGTGGGGGGAGGGGGGGGGATGAGAGGACGAGAAACGGAAATGGCGAGGGCGATGTGGCGTGTCGGGAGAAGAGGGGAAGTAGGAGAGGGGAGAGGAGGAGTAAAGCAGCATCAACATTAAGCATCAACGTCGGGCGGCATCAGACATGGCCAGGCATCCAGCATCAATGAACAACAGAAATCGTGTCCCACAGGATCCCTGCAGCGACGACGACAAGTCGGCCAGTGAGAAAGATGAGGAGGAGGAGCCAGATGATATGTCCCAGTGCTCATACGAGGTCAACATCCCAGACCCTGAGTTGATTTCGGACCGCAATCCTCTTCCTGATCAGTGGTGCTCTTTCTACGGTGAGTTGTTCCAGTCAAACTGCGCGGATTTCAAGAAACCGCAGGTCCCGAATGGCACGTTCAAGATTGTGACATTGTGTTCTGGCACGGACGCGCCGGTCTGTGGGATGCAACATCCAACTTCCTCTCTTCCATTCCGGCTTCTTCTTGATTATCTTGTCCTCATCCATAGCCCTATATGTGTATACACATATGTACTTATTTTGCATTATACAGGTGTGCGCGGTATGGGCAAGTTGTGTATGTATGCATGCATGCATGCATGCATCTATCATCTACATATATGCATGTATGTATGTATGAATGTATGTATGCATGTATGTATGTACGTACGTATGTATGTATGTATGTATGTATGTATGTATGTGTAATTGTATATACATACATATATATACACATGTGTATATATGCGTGTGTGCCTGTGCGCGTTATAAAATTATACTCACGTCTGTGAGTTGAAGCCGCAGGGGGAATCATTTCCCCCAGCCCTCGGAGGCCCATCAGCGGCCGGGGCCCGTCGCCCTCGGCGCCCGCTGCCGCCGCCCCCCTGAGCACCCCCCAAAGGCGCCCTGGAGGCGCCCTCCCTTGGAAACCCCATCTAGAGGTCCACGCGACCGAGATCATCTTTGAGCAATTCCTGGGCGGCAAGGACTTTAAGCATGTGGCAGCTGTCGACACGGATCCGGACTCCCAGAGGTTCATCACCTTGAATTTCGCCCCAGCCCATTACTTCAGACGCATCGGGTTGCTCGGATGTGACAAAGCCCAATACTCGACCAAGCTGGCTGGTTGCCAGCAGTGCGGAGACGAACCCTGCGGCAGCTACGATGACATGATGAACTGCGACATGATGATTTGCGGCTTCCCATGCCCGCCGTTTTCGGCGCTCAACGCTGCCGTCCACGATCGTGGATATCGATTCTGGCAACATCCGCAGGGAGGTGTCATTGTGGATCTCGCGTGGTGGGTCAACGTGACTATGAATGGCGTTGGGCCCAAAATCATTATTCTGGAGCAAGTGCCCGGCATCAAGAACACGAACAAGTCTTCGGGGCACGCGCCGCTGAAATACATCCTTGAGGGCGTGGCTTTCAACTACAAGCGGAACGTTGCCGATGACGCCATTGATTTCAAGTATGGGTTGAAGCATTGGA
Source organism: Prorocentrum cordatum (assembly GCA_963575745.1). NCBI lineage: Eukaryota > Dinophyceae > Prorocentrales > Prorocentraceae > Prorocentrum > Prorocentrum cordatum. The sequence continues at coordinate 274,814 of CAUYUJ010014362.1, read as the reverse complement.
AGGAATATGTTTTGGTTAAGGACGCAGACCTCGACTACATCGTTGTCAACGCTTGTAGCATGGGGCTGCCGATTTTACGCACGAGGTTGTTCTTTATCTTGATCCGCAAAGACTTCTACGAAGATAGCATCGGCGTCAACATCCGGGACATGCTGAACATCGCCCAGATGCACCCCTTGCGCCAGATGAAATTGCAGGACTTCGTCGAGGAAACGCCCCCTCTTCAAGCTACCAAGAGAAGGAGATCGACTGCAAAGCCAATGTCGGACGTCGCCGCCAAGCAGTCCAATGAGTACCGTGCCACCTTCAATCTTCCCCACCTGAGCGATGGGATCCAGTCTAAGATAGCAGTTGCAGATGGCGAGCTCCCTGCGCGCGAGGCGGACATCGTGAACGTGTTGGGGCTTCTCCACGAGAAGAACAATTGGGACCCATGCCATGGGCACTGGCACCAAATTGAGAGACTGCGGCAGGGAGACCTGCACTGGTGATGGAGCCTTTCATTGGTCCTTGGCGATTGGTCTAGCGACCTGTGGGCTCTGCCACCGATCCATGACTCTCTGCCGCCCTCTCCCAGATCAGTGCTGATGCCCATGGCAAATCTGGACCAGGACAAGATCGACGACCTGGTCGTTGACCTGAGCCAGAGCCTGAAGCGCAAGGGCTGGACGTGGACTGGCCTTCTGCCTCAATTGAGGACGCACTCGAAGTTCTGGACGCCCGCCGGCCTCGTGAACGACCACACCCTGTTCAAGGCCATGGGGTGGCAGCGCAGAGTGGATCTCACCAGCGTCAAGCAACCCAGGAACCTCCTGGGCAACATGGTCGCCGTTCCATGCGTCGGCATCGTCCAGCTGGCCATCCTGTGCAGCGGCATCGAGCTGTGGAAGGGCCCATCCTCGAGGCCGAGTGGAAGCGGCCTCGCTGAAGCCTCGCTCTCGCGTGGCTAAAGCACGTGTTGCAATGGCGGTGGCTTGCCAAGATGGCGAAGTCAAGTTTTTTTCGGGTGGGCTAGCAGGTGGGGGGAAGAAGAGTCTAGGTCCTAGGTCCAGGTGTCTAGGTGGAATGGAGGATGGATCGGCTGGAGAGGGGCACTCGTAGGTGGCACTTTTGGGCCTCGTTCAGTCCCCTCGTTAAAAGGGGGGCGGCTGGCTCCCAGCTAGCAGAACGTGAGCATGAGTACATACATCAAATGTGAGAATCCTTGAGTATATGTCGTCAATCAATCCGTCAGTCAATCAATCCTCCTCCTGTTCCTCCCTTAGCCGCTAGCCCCTGGCCTGTATCCATATCATATTCGGATCTCCTTCCTCCTCCTCCTCCTCCTCCTCCTCCTCCTCCTCCTCCTCCTCCCCCTCCTCCTCCTCCTCCTCCTCCTCCTCCTCCTCCAGGCTGAGACAGGCGGGCCGAGGCTGGCGGGGCCGGTCCTGGCCGCTTCTTTCCGGGCCTGCTTGCCCAGGCCTGCCGCGGCGCGGGCGCGGTGAGGCCCGACGAAGTAACAGGCCCGACGAAGTGTCTGGTCTGGTTGGTCCTCCTCCTCCTCCTCCTCCTCCTCCTCCTCCTGGTCTGGTTTGGTCGTCCTCGAGTCGCGCCATGGGCCATGGGTGGTGGTGGCGACGGTGGGAGGGGCTGCGAAAGGTAAAGGGGCGGGCGGGCGGAGGGCGGAGGGACCCAGGATCCCCCAGCCAGTGCCCCTCCCAACCCCATCACCCCACCACTCAAGGCTGGCTCGGGGTCGCCCTGCGTCAGGCCCAACATCGCCCGTCTCCGTTTCACGCTCGTCTCGGGCTCCGCCACGGGGAGCCGTAACGGGTGACACTTGGTGCGTGTGCGCGTGTGCTTCTTAGGACCTAGTCATGTTTTTTAGGGCCTCAAGGGCCCGACGGATTTTGCAAGTTTCTGCAACATCCGTCCGGCCTCAACCTGGCCGCAAGATGGCTCCAATGCCAATGCGGTTCAGACAGGGCCCGAAGGGCCCGATGGATTTTGCAAGTTCCTGGCGGCGGGCCCGCGCCGCGCCAAGCTCACTCCCAGCCTTGCCACCATGAGCAGCATCCTCCTTTCTCCTCCCTCCTCCTCCTGCTCCTCCTCCTCCTCCTCCTCCTCCTCTCCCTCCTCCTCCTCCTTTTCCTCCTCTTCCTCCTCCTCCTGCTCCTCTTCCTCCTCCTCCTCCTCCTCCTCCTCCTCCCTCGTCCAGGGGCTTCACAGGCAGAGGCAGAGGGCCTCATCTGGTGGTCGAAGGGTCCGTCCCCCCCCCCTAACTGAGCCTCTTGGCAACTCCTTCCTGCGTCTACCCTCAGTCGAAGAGACTTTCATTTTTGGCCGTTGGCTTACTGCCGCGGCGAGCCCGCCCGTCCCCTCGCCCTGGGTCGCCGCCGCCACCGGCCCGGCGCACGCCGTGCATGACGCGTTCGCGGTCGAGAAGCTTAGCGGCGACGAGGCATCGATATCTCCCCCCCCTTTTCCCCTTCAGATTCCCCCCCTCGGACTCCTTCGTAGGAGCGCGTCCTCTACCCCGCCAACTATTCCTGCTGATCTTGGCGTTCGTCAGGGCGATGGCGAGGACTGTGTCCAATCTACAACACGCTTCATCGCCATTTTTCCCGGAAAGGGCGCCGGCCCAGGGTTCTCATTTAGTTGGTAAAGCCTGTCCCCGGTGCCTCAACTGAGGTGGGCCGGCGGACTCTTTCCCGGATAGATATCGAAGTCGAGGTGGGCCGGCGGATTAAAATTTGAGGATACCTCAGGCGAAACGCTTGTTTTTGAAATCCCGATCGATAAAGCACAGGGTGCGGGTCACTCTTCTTTCGTGTGTTGAGGATGTCTCGAGCGAAACGCTTGCTCCGCAGAGTTACCGAGGATGTCTCGAGCGAATCGATTGCTTTGTAAAACTTGGGTGACCTGGGGGCCCCAGAGATTTGCCTTCTCCAGGTGCACGAAGCCGTGTTTTTACGTATGTGCCTGTAGATTCGCCCTTTTCCAGCACGACCACACCCCAGCATTGCCCCACCCCAGCACGACCCCACCCCAGCAAGACCGTCACCCAGCACGACCACACCCCAGCACGACCTCACCACAGCACGACTACACCCCAGCACGACCACGCCCCAGCACGACCACGCCCCAGCACGACCACGCCCCAGCACGACCACCCCCCAGCCCCCAGCACGACCACCCCCCAGCACGACCACCCCCCAGCACGACCACACCCCAGCACGACCACTCCCCAGCACAACCACACCGCCTTGGTTGCGTGGTTGCCTGTCGTCGTGGAATGTTTCGTGGGGTGTCTCTTGGACTGTTTCGCGGGGTGTTTCGTGGAATGTTTCCAGGAAAACGTTGAAAACGGTCGCCCGTGTCTCGTGGAATGTTTCGCGGGTTGGCTCGTGGAAGTGCCTGTCGCCCACTACGGTGTCGTGAATACGTTTCCATGCATGCGGTTCTATATCCCTTTCCAGGTTCGTGGGTCCATCATGTTCCTCCCTGGCCCCGTCCTCCTCCTCCTCCTCCTCCTCCTCCTCCCAGGACAATGACTTCACGCAGTGGGACTTCGTGGAAAGCTCTCTAGAGGCACCATCACCTGCCCACACTGCTCTCATGGCTTCCCTCTTCTCCCACCTCACCTCGCTCTCCTCATTCACCCGCTGCCGTGGGAGGCCGAACCAGAACTTCGCAAGCAGCTCATTCATACATCGATGGCGATGCTTAGGGCGTCCAAGACCCGACTCCTGGAGGCCGTCGATGCGGCCATCGAGACCGCCCAGGCTGCCTCCTCGACTCATCTCTCCTTCTCCCTGTCCTATGGGAGGGGGGAATGGGGGATCTAGACTAGACTTCTCGACTGTAGAATCTAGGGTCTAGGGAGGGGAGGGGGGTGCAGTGATCCTGGATCCTGGGTCCCTCATCCTGGCATCCTTCTCCTCCTCCACCTCCTCTTCGGTCGCCGAATCGGGCGACGACGCGACCGAGCAGATTGGTCAAGTCGCGAATTGAGCACGCCGGGGGCGGCGTGGGCCGCGTTGATTCTAGATGCACTGGTGGCCAATTCTAGATGCGTTGGCCCGAGTTCCCAGCATCTGTAACTAATCACCCCTCTTGATCGTCATCGTCGGCTCTCTGACCAGGGCTCTTCGCCCCCACCCCCTCCCGCCATCTCCCCGTCGCCCTGCCCCACCCCCAACTTAGACCCTGCCTGTCTGTCGGCTGTCTTTGTTTCTACGGCTGGGCGCGGCTCATTAGATGGAAGGAGGTGGCGGATGGCCCCCGAGAGGACCTCTGGATTGCCTCGTCTTCAAAAAGATATTGATGGATCCAAGACGGCTCCAAGAAACCCCCAAGGCCCCCAGAAGGTCCCGAATCCGACGGCGACAAGATCATCCGGGAGGCCCCTGCCAGGTGATCCTGTCGGCGTCGGATTCGGAGTCTTCTAGGAGCCGTCTTGGGTGGGTTTTCGGCCCCCATTGGGTCCATCTGACTGCCCTGGGCAGGGCCCTAGGCTCTACGATGGAACATCATGGTTACATAACTTACCACCCAAGTTTCTATCAGCTGCAGACGGAACGTAATTTGTTTGCCCAACTTTGTACCATCAGCAATCGACGCAACATACTTCCGTCGATTGCTGATGCAAGTGTTTCCTGGGGGAATACAAGAGAAGGCCTCTGACAAGGGGGCGTTTCATGTTTAAATCCCTCGACAGCTTGTGCCAATACGGTCACAAAAGCATGCGAACGTAGTCAGATCAAACGTTTCTCCTGCAATGTGGAACCCCGGTTTAGGGCCGCGCATCGTTTGCATCAAGTCGGGTAAACTACGTTCCGCCGACTGCTGGAACAAAACTGCGTAAACGTATGTTCCATCGGCTGCTGATGCAAACTTTGATAAATTAGACTGCCTTGGGCCCTGCCTAGGTGCACCCGGCAGGGGCCTCCCGGGCGATCCTGTCGGCGTCGGCTTTGGGGCCCTCTGGGGGCTATCTTGGAGGCCCCTTGGAACGGTCTTGGACCCTCTGGGAGCCGTCTCCCTCTCGGGCGTTTCCTGGGACCCTCTCCGACCAAACGCGGAGGGGCCCGAACGACTCACTTCCGAACGAACATTGAGGGGGCCAAACGACTTACCCGAGCCGCGACCCAGCCACGACCCACCCGCGACCCGCGACCCTTCGGCGCTGACAACAACAACCACAAGAACAACAACCAACACTGTTAGGACCAATACCGTATACCCAATACCATTAAGCGAAGGGTTCGTCTTCTCTTGGACCCAATGGCCCAAGAAGCCTCAGCGCCCTGCCGTTCGCAAGAGAGGTTCCGTGACACTGTCGTGCCCTGCCACCCGTGAGAAAGAAACAACACAACAGCAGCAGCAACAACGTACCTACATACCCACACACATATCTACATACATACTCACATACTACATACATACATACATATACATCCATCCATCCATCCATCCATCCATCCATCCATCCATCCATCCATACATACATACATACATACATACACATGCACAACAGCTACAACGACGACAACAACCAACAACAACAATAACAACATACGCAACACCAACAACAACCACCAATCGGACCAATCTCAGCAACAACAACAACAACACCCAGGGAAACTGTAAGACCGTTTGGCTCCCTCTCAAAAGGAGTCTGATTGGCTGATTGGCACTGATTGGAATAGGATTGCAGTCACATAACATACGGATTGGAGTCGCATTGCACGCAGGCGTTTTGCCCAAACATTCCGGAGGAGCCAGGTCCTGCGAGTGTCCGTGGTCTCCTGCTGCGCGGTGCCTGCAGCTTGTTGCAATGGCCTCTGATGACGAGCTCGGGAATCTGGCTGCGTCCCAGCCCTCTGACGACGAGAAGCCTTGCCTGGCCTCCGACTCAGGGGGCTCCGACGTCGAGATGACTTGCATCGGGTGTGGCACCAGCTCCAGGGCGATGTGCCCGGTGAAGACGAAGCAGTTCAAGGGCAAGATTACCCCGAGCAAGTTGAACCGGATCTCCTGGGGGAAAACCACTAAGCGTGGAGGTGCTCGGGCTCGCATATCTGGAGAATGGTGCCGAATTTGCGTGAACATCGCCAACCAATGGGTTGCCAAGAAGAAGCGGTATTCGAGCAAGAAGGGCGGCAAGGCCAACAAGGGAGGGAAGATGGGCTTGTCGTTGCTCAAGCAGGACCTCGTGAACCCCAGGGACAAGTCAGTGAAGAAGCGCTTCAAGAAGAACTGGAAGGAGTGGGTCAATCAACGCGCCCTCGGAAAGGTCAAGGTTTCGGTGTCTGGCGAAGAAGTGACCCATAAGAAGTCTGTCATCGAGGACATCCTTCCCCCGAAAAAGCAGTTCTGGACGCTGAAGAAGTACAGGGATCGTTTCGGGGACCCTGCCAAGAACAAAGCAAAAGTCAAGACGAGGATGATCAAAGGCAAAGAGGTCAAGGGCGTCTACGTTCAAACCGGGGAGGACGGGATCTTCGACGTCGAGGTGAGGTACCGCAACGAGGACTGCCACACCAAGCAGGTTCACTCTGGCAAGGCCGCGCTCAATGACCAGGAGATCGAGGAAGCATGCGTGGACCTAGTGGACGAGGTTGACGGTGACAACCAGGGCGCGCTCACGCTCGAGCAGCACGAGCAGCGGGCGGCAATGGTCGAAAAAGAAGCACTCATGAAGAGCGCATGCGATGCCCACTCGGTCGCCTCGGACCACGAGGACGCATCCAGCTCATCCGGATCGAAGTCCGACTCCGACGACGACTCTGGCGACGACTCCGATGACGAGGAGGACGCACTCCCGCCAAGGAAAGGGCAGAAGACGGAGGCGAAGGCCAGCGTCCGCGACCAGGCCAAGAAGGGCAAGAAGTCCGCACCAGAGGGCGACGACGACGAGGACGAGGACAAGGAGCGCGACAAGTCATGCAGCCCTACTCCAGGAAGGGCGAGAGGGAGGGCCTCGAGGACGGGGACCCCCACAGAGCCTCCAGGGAGGAAGACCGCGCTGGCCCCAGCATCCAAGTCAACTGGGTCCTCGGCCGGCAGCGCAGTCAAGACGAAGAGGGAGCAGTTGGACGAGCAGCTCGACCAGGCGAACGCGAGCCTGGATCAGAGGATTTCGGAGTTCACCAACGGCCCTGAAGTCCGCGGCCGCCAAGCGATGGCGCTGGTTCGAGAGTTCCAGGCGACCATCGCCTCAGTCTTGCCGCTCACCAAGGCCGCCGCCCCGATCTCCGACATAACCAAGGAGGAGCTCTCTGGCAAGTCTACTTTCCTGACGAATGCCACTGTGTGCTTGAAGTCTTTCGGCAAGACGCAGCCGTCGCTGGTTGAGTTGGAGGCGTGCGTCAACAAGATCGAGCTGGATAAGCTCCCAGGTTGGATGACAAGGATCCTGTATATCAAGAAGATCGACACCCATACGAACCTATGCTGCTGGGCGGAGATCACGAAGCTCACGCGAGAGTGCTTGGAGAACACTGCGCTGACCCCTGAGGTGCACGCGGACGTGGCACTCCACGCCGCGCGCGCGCTGTCCCCGGCCAAGTTGCCCAACGGCGTCAACGCGCCAGACCTGGACTCTGCAGCGAAGAAGTTCTTCCTGGACGGCGTCGACCTCATGTTTGTCCCCGAGGGCTTGCAGGATGATTGGGTTCACGTGAGGGCGCTCCTGGGCGGCGAAGCTGGCCAGTCTACGGCGCAGTCGATCCAGCAAGCCTTGAAGTTGGCCTCGGGGTTCATCTCTGGGGGGGCACCTCCAAGGGCCACGGGGCCAACGCTGAGAAGAAGGGGTTGCTCTACTACTTCGCGAACAGCAGGCTCGGCAAGGCCACCGTCAAGCACGCGTCCCAGCTGGCGGAGAGTCTTGCCAAGGACGGGATCCAGGAGAAGCAGGTGGTGCAGTTCAGAGACCCCCCATCCCCCCTGCTATTCAATCCCCTGCAATCCGGCAATCCCCCTACTACCTCAGACCATCCCCCCTCCCTCCTCTGAGCCCCCCTTAGCCCGAATCCTTTGCTGCACTGCAGTGCCCTGCAATCCCCGCAATCCCTGCAATCGCTGCAATGGGCGCGGCACCTCGCCCGACCAATTCCTCCTTTGCTGGGCCCATCCCGGGTGGCAATCCCGCGATCCCGGATCCCCCTCCCGAAGCCGGTCCCCACTTGGCCGCCTTCCCCTCCGTCTTGGCCCACGCCGGCGCCTGCAACCTGGGCCAGTCCATATCCCCCCCATTCCTGCCAGAGGGGCTGGCTAAGGCTATGCTATCATGCCATCCTGGGCTCATGGCCCATGGACGGATGGAGCCTCGAAGGGGCATCGGGGGTCTCTGTTTGCCTCTAGGCCTCCTAGATGGGGTTCGAGTAGATGGGGTCAGAGGATCGCGTCACATCGCCGATGCATCGGCGAAACGACTCACTCGACGTGGGGCCTGATCTTCTCCGCGCCGACGTCGCCGATGCATTGGCGACGCGGCGCGATCCTTCGACGCCATCTACTCGGACCTTATCTACTTCTTCCAGTTAGCCAAAGCGGAGACGACGCTGAACCAGACAGAATGGGATCTTACCAATGAGTGCTTGCAGATTATGAAATCGACCATCCAGGGCATCCAGAACTCCCTCGCCAGATTGTCCAACGCCGCCGAGAAGCACCCCAGCATCGTGGACCTCGTGACCGCAAAACTTAAAATTATGCTATCCCAAGGATCTGGGGAATTGATGACATCAGCTGTGGCGATAGCGGCGGATATCTGGCCTGAGCTGCTTGCTCGTTTCGTCTGGGTCCCGGGCCCTTCTCCTCCCCTCCCTCCCTGCCCCATCTTCCCATGTTCTTCCTGGACCTCCTCGCGTCCCATCCTGGCCCCCTCGCTCCACCCCCCCTCTTCTCCGACGGGAAGAGGGAGGCGACGACTGCGGCGGAGACGACGGCGAAGGCGAGGGCAGAGGGGGGAGTCTTAGGAGGAGGACTGCGCAAGCCAAAGGAGGGGAAACTAGGCAGTAGGGAGTAGGCGGATTTCACGATTCCAATTGGCATCGTCGGCGTCGTGGATTGCCGATCGCTCGCCGATCGCGTTTCTGTCCAGTGGGTCGTCTGAGCACCCGTCGGAACCCTGTTTGTAGAGGCCTCCGGCCAGCGCCGCCAGACCCCCCTGGTTGGTCGACGGGGCCTCCTCTGCCCTCTGCTGATCACTTGGTTGCGTGGGGCCGAATGCCGCCTGCAATTTTTGTCGTTTCAGGTCATGGTCCAGGGCCCTGGGGCCATGGGGCAATGGGGAGACGCAGCTCGCCTGCTGCAGCCTAGGGGCCTCGCAAAGTGGCCAGGGGGTTCCTCGGCGAGGGCCCCCCCCTCCCTGGAGGATCGGACCGAAAGAAAAGGGGGGGATTGACTCTGGGATAGGATCCGGGATAGGGAAAATTGGAGTTGCGACATCTGCTGCATGCAGCTGGTTTCGGCCCCGCCGCCGCCGAGCCCATTCCTCGATACATGGGCGCCTCCTGGCGCTGGGAGGCGCTGGGAAAATCAGCTACGTGAGCTGATTCTCTACCCTGCCCTTCGCTATCCCGGCTATCCCGGCCATCCCGCTATCCCCCATCTATCCCCAGCTATCCCCCCTTTTTTCCCCCCTGAGAGGAGTGGCGTCTTGGGCGTCCTTCATGTACGAGCCCTCTTCGACGGATTCACAGCTGGTCACGCTGGTCAAGATTGAAGACTTCGATCGCATCGATGCGGAGGGCGTCACGAGTTGGGGCAGTTGCTGCGCGATGTTCGGACTGTTCAATGAGATCTGGGACAAATGGATCACGTGGGGCAAGACCGCTTTCCCGGGCAAGTTCGAGGAAGGAATCGCCATCGAGCCGTTCCTGGATGGACTGACCGCGGTCATGAAGGTCTTGCCCAATAATGCGGACTACGTCGGGCCGAGCGCGCTCTCCGACACTGGCCTCGTCTTGACTGCCAAGGCCATGCTCGACATCAAAGTGAACTGGGCCACCAACGTGAACGTGGAAAGGGTGATCGAGCTCGCCGCCATGACTTATGCGACGACGTCTAAGCGCACTGCGATCAGTCCAGAAGAGATTCGAGGTGCTGGAGAAATTTTCGTCAACCACGTCTCGGAGGGCCTGTCGGGCTTAGCCAAGATCATCAGGCAGCGCTACGTGGAGCAAGGCCAGCTCAAGTCGACCAAGTTCCCGCTGGAGGAACTGCTTGGGTGCTGGTTGGAGGACTTCATCTCGGGTTGGCAATGGGTCGGGGGCTGGGGTCCAGGCTCTGCTTTGTGGCGCATGATTGGGGTCGGGCCCTAGGCCCTAGGGGGCCTAGGTGTTGGCTTCTGGTGAAGCGTTTGGGCGGCGAGCTTTAGGGGCAAATTTCCGACGTGCGTCAACTACACATTCGCAGTAAAGAATGAATCGTTTGGGGGGTCACAACCCTCCCAGACGAGCGGTTTTATCAAAGCGATTTCGCCCCCCCCCCCCCCTCCCCAGACTGGCCACGAAAAGGCGGCTCTCTGCCCGGCTCCCACTCGGACCCTCCATGGCAGCTCAGGAACACCCCTTCAAAATCCCATTATCACCGCTGGGCCGGTCCAGGATGGACAACTCAATTTGGAGAACAAGATGGTCATGGAGACCGCGACCGCAGACACGTCCCTGGAGCTTGGCCTCGTGGACGCGCTGTCTGGCGCGTGCTCTGTGCTTGCCACGCTCGATCCGGACGGGGGGTGGGGCGAGCAGGCGGCGAAGCTGGAATGCGTTGCCACATGCTTGCCGGTGTTCTTCAGCGCGCGTAGCTGTCAGACCAAGCTGGCCGCGTTCAAGGCAGACCAGACGTCCCCGAACTTGGCTTCGTGGCTCACGTGCTTCGCAGATTTCAACCGGCAGGCATCAAAGATCAAGTCCGACACGAGTGGCGCCTTCGGTATCAGCTCTAAGATTATCAAGTTCTGTGAGTTCATGGTCAGCGAGGCCGTCGCCAAGATGGAGGCCGTGGCAAACAACGTGTGGACCATCTCAGAGAACGTTGCTAAGAACACCCCAGACATGAAGGACGTCCTCGCCAACGTGGACGAGAAGCTGTCGTCTTTGACGGAGTGGGAGGGCAGGAAGGAGCTTACCGGCGACGTCAAGGCTCTCAATGCGATGGACACCTCGTTGTTGGGGCTCCAGTCTTACGACGCGCTGGTCAGCTGCCTCCAGGGGCTCGGCCTGGACCGCGTTGGTCACATGCCAGACGGCTACGACTTCGCCGGTCTGCGGACGAAGATCGGCGCGAACAGGCACCAAGGCCGCCTCGCGCTCGTGTGCCGGGGCGCGGCCTTGGCGGTCAGGGACAACGCGCCGGGCATGGTCGACAGGCTGCTGGCCGACGCGAAGACGCTCCGGGTTTCCATCCCGAAGCAGATCCTCAAGAAGCTCGAGGCCCTGAAGGGCCAGTAGGATGGCTGCGGCGTGCTGCAGGGCCTGGTCCTACATAGTAGGACTGGGGCAGGGCCCTGACTCTGTGGAGTCAGGACACTAACTGAGGAAAGAAGGAGGATAATGATGGGGGGAGTGAGAGTGAGAGAGGGGGAAGAGAGAAGTTAGAAGTAAAGTAAGACGTACAGTAACAGTAACAGTAATAATGAGGAGTAACAGCTCAGATAAGAGAGAGTAGGGGGAGGGAGGTGAGGGAGGGAGACAGGCTTCGCGGCATCGGCAGGAACTGGAGCCCAGGAGGAAGATTCCTCCTCCATTATCCTCCTTCTCCTCCTCCTCCTCCTCCTCCTCCTCCTCCTCTGATCCTCATCTCATCATCCTCATCCACCTCCTCCTCCTCCTCCTCCTCCTCCTTCTCCTCCTCTGTTGTGCGTGGACTGCCGTGGCCCTGCCTGGCCTGGGTCGTCCTCCAGGCGCCTGGGAGAGGAGGAGGAGGAGGACAGAAGGGCCCTCCAGAGAGGCGCCCGAACCCCGGCCGGCCGGCCGGCGAGGGGCGAGGCGGCCTCGTGGCCGGTGGTCGTCTTTGCCACCTGGACCTCGCCTCTTTTGCCCTTGCCGCCCCGGTCCTTGCCTTTCTTTCTCTCCCTCCCTCCCTGTGTCTATCTCTCTCTCTCTCTCCCTCTCTCTCCGACGTGGGCTTGGAGAAGTGGAGACTTCGCATGCTTTAGCATGCAGCATGCCGTCGCGCCCGCCAGGGAAAAACCCAAGTCCCTGGCCAATGTGATGTGATGTCGTGTTGTCCGTCTTCCTGTCTTCCTGCTCCTCCTCCTCCGTTCCTCCTCCTCCTCCTCCTCCTGCTCCTCCTCCTCCTCCTACCCTTCCGCTTTGTTTTCTTCCCCCCTCCTCCGGGCTCCTCTTTCCGATGGTTCGAGAAGGGCCCCGCTCAAAGGCCGCTGCTCGAACCGCTCCTTCGACTGCCGGGTCATCTTTTGCACCCGCTCGTCACTGGAAGAATCGATACCACTGGCGATGGCGCCAATGCCAGTGCTCGCGTTGGTGAGCACTCGTCGCCACAGCTGGATTACGCCTCGGCATTCCAGTCAGAACTTACCCCAAGAAAGGCCCTGTGAACTGGCGTGCATCGGCATCGGCATTTTTTCCCTCGCCCCCGATTTCCTTGAACCTCTTCTTGACAATGCCCGTGTTCGTCTCCTCCTGCCCCTTCGGCCCCTGGTCCTTACTCTGGTCATTTTTGTGCGCGTCGTTTTCGAAAGCATGGCCGCCCCCCCCACGCAGAAAACAGACTGGAATACAATCTTCGTCCGCGCCCTGCACCTGGGGTTACCTGGCGCGC
>CAUYUJ010014362.1:154540-257040 GCA_963575745.1 Prorocentrum cordatum | reverse complement strand
TCTGGTCATCTCGCCTTCTCGGGTTCCCGACGCTCGAAAACAGCTCAAGAGGCCCCCCAGATCGCCCCAAGGAAGCCCGCGAAGCCCCCAAGAGGACGCCAGGACTACCCAAGAGGGCCCCGAAACGGCCCAGGAGGCGCCCCCCCCACACATGTATCTATATCTGTATCTATCTATCTATCTCTCTCTATATATATATATATATATATATATCGATCTATCTATCCATACATCCATATTCTCATACGCACCTCTCCGAGGGAGTAGAGCTCAGAGGCGATTTTTCTGGCCGTTTCGCTAGGGACATCTTCGAAATTATAAAAAATACCCTGTGACGTACCCAACCCATTTGTATCGTGGGAAACGAGGAGTTGGCCGAAACTTGCACGGACCATCACATTGCAGGATCCGTTGTTTGACATGTAAGCTACTTGGGACATGCGCCAATGGCATGATACGCAGGAGAACCTTACAAGAACGAGGGGCGACAACTACAGGCTCGAAGAAAACATGGGGAGTCGGGAACGAAGAGCAGGAGAAAAACGTGCGGGAAGCCAACTGTGCTGGGCCCCTCAGCAACCCTCGAAAGTGGCGGCAGTTTCACAGATCGCAGCCCCCAAGGATGGCGAGGTCTAATATGAGTCTGCGGTGAGTACCCACTGTGCTGGGCCCCTCAGCAGCCCTCGAAAGGGACGACAGTTTCACATATCGCAGCCCCCCAGGGATGGCGAGGTCTAACATGAGTCTGCGGTGAGTGCCCACTGTGCTGGGCCCTTCAGCAGCCTTCGAAAGTGGCGACCGTTTCACAGATCGCAGCCCTCCAGGGATGGCGAGGTCCAATTTGAGTCTGCGGTGAGTGCCCACGGTGCTGGGCCCCTCAGCAGCCCTCGAAAGTGGCGACAGTTTCACAGATCGCAGCCCCCCAGGGATGGCGAGGTCCCATTCGAGTCTGCGGTGAGTACCCACTGTGCAGGGCCCTTCGCAGCCCTCGAAAGTGGCGACAGTTTCACAGATCGCAGCCCCCCAGGGATGGCGAGGTCCCATTTGAGTAAGAAAGTGGCGACAGTTTCACAGATCGCAGCCCCCCAGGGATGGCGAGGTCCCATTTGAATCCGCCGTGAGTGCCCGCTGTGCTGGGCCCCCCCAGCAGCCCTCGAAAGTGGCGACAGTTTCACAGATCGCAGCCCCCCAGGGATGGCGAGGTCTAATTTGGGTCCGCCCGTGGCGTCACTGTGCTGGGCCCCCCAGCAGGCCTCGAAAGTGGCGACAGTTTCACAGATCGCAGCCCCCCAGGGATGGCGAGGTCCCATTTGAATCCGCCGTGGGTGCCCACTGTGCTGGGCCCCCAACAGCCTTCGAAAGTGGCGATCGTTTCGCATATCGCAGCCCCCCAGGGATGGCGAGGTCCCATTTGGATCCGCCGTGGGTACCCACTGTGCTGGGCCCCCCAGCAGCCCTCGAAAGTTGCGACAGTTTCACAGATCGCAGCCCCCCAGGGATGGCGAGGTCGCATTTGAATCCGCCGTGGGTACCCACTGTGCTGGGCCCCCCAGCAGCCCTCGAAAGTGGCGACAGTTTCACAGATCGCAGCCCCCCAGGGATGGCGAGGTCCAATTTGAATCCGACCCACTGTGCTGGGCCCCCAGCCCTCGAAAGTGCAGCTCGAAAGTGGGTACCCACTGACAGTTTCGACGACAGTTTCATCGCAGCCCCCCAGGGATGGCGAGGTCCCATTTGAATCCGCCGTGGGTACCCACTGTGCTGGGTCCCCTAGCAGCCCTCGAACGTGGCGATCGTTTCGCATATCGCAGCCCCCCAGGGATGGCGAGGTCCCATTTGAATCCGCCGTGGGTGCCCACTGTGCTGGGCCCCCCAGCAGCCCTCGAAAGTGGCGACAGTTTCACAGATCGCAGCCCCCCAGGGATGGCGAGGTCCCATTTGAATCCGCCGTGGGTGCCCACTGTGCTGGGCCCCCCAGCAGCCTTCGAAAGTGGCGAAAGTTTCACAGATCGCAACCCCCCAGGGATGGCGAGGTCCCATTTGAATCCGCCGTGGGTACCTACTGTGCTGGGCCCCCCAGCAGCCCTCGAAAGTGGCGACAGTTTCACAGATCGCAGCGACGAGCGAGGTCAAAGGCAGGGGGGAAAAGAGGGACGGGAAAGAAGGAAGGAAGGAAGGAAGGTTCGCGCGAGCAGTGCTCTATTCAAAACGAGAACCCAACGCAGGAGGGTTGGGAAAAACACGGTGGCACCCCTCACGCAGATCGTGACGTCAGGGTCCAGAAACACATAGGAATTTCAATAATCTAACATAAAACCTTCAAAAACACATTGTAATTTCAATGATTTTGACCCCGGTTCTCAGAGAATGGCGATTTCGCTTGAGACATCCTCCCAAAATCGAGCCCCGACGTACCTTCTGGTACCCCAGACCCCACCTCGGAGCCTCTTGGGAGCCTCCTGGAACCTCCTGGGGCTTCCTGGGGCTTTCTGTACCTTCTGGTCCCCCAGACCCCGCCTCGGAGCCTCCTGGGGGTCTCCTGGAACCTCCTGGGGCCTCCTGCGGCCTCCTGGAGCCTCTTGGGGCCTCCTGGAGCCTCCTGGGGTCTTCTGGGGCCTCCTGAGGCCGCCTGGGGCCTCCTGGGGCCTCCTGGGGCCTCAGAGCTACATGCGCACACAGAGACACAAATCACACCCAACACATCACACGCTAGACAAACCTAACACACACAACACCTACAACGCACAGAAAACACGCACAGCACACATCACACACACAACACTCACAATCCCGGGGCCTCCTGGAGCCCCTTCCGGTATCCAAGTCGGGCCTCCTGAGGTTTCTTGGGGGGCCCTTGTACACATCGCAAGGTGTGGCAACCCCACTTGTGCTCGAGTGCGACCTCGATCTTAGATTCTTCTGCGTTCACCTCCTACCTCTTCCCCTTCTCTTAGGCACGCCCTGGCGGCGCCGCCCCAGCTTCCCCTTCTCCATCTCCGATCCTGCAGTCATGGTGTCTTCCTGCTTCAAACGCCCTTTCAGTTTTTTTTTGTATGAGCCTGGGCACACACGTGCCACTTGTATATACACATATAGATAGATAGATAGATAGATAGATAGATAGATGCATGTGTACTTTCTGCGGGGGTCGCGAGATGGACTGCAGGTATCGCTTCAGCATCAGGCAATCACTTTTGGCAATAACGACCTTTGCATGTGACACTTGGGCATTCGCAATTTATGGTGTGTGTTCCGTGGGCGCGGCTAGAACCTAAGCGCGCGCGCGAAACGCGCGTGGTTCTAGCATATATATATATATATGTATATATACATATGTATATTTCAGTTGATATAGATATACACATAAATATACATACACACACATATATATATGTGTATATACATCGAGGCATATATATATATATATATATATATATATATATATATATATGCATGTGTACATGTACACGTGCATGTGCATGTGTATGTGTGTATATATTTATGCATCTGTTATACACTTGCGCATGCTATTCCATATATGTTGTATATAGATGTATACATCTATCCAGTGCGTCTTACTGGGCTTTCTTGGAAGGGGTGCCGCAAGGCCGGGGCGCGCAGGCCGCGGGTGCAAATGTAGCCTTCAGGGGCCAGCTCGTCAACCGCATCCATTGCGCTTCAGGTTTATGGGCAAGGGGGCCCGATGCTCCAAGCTGCAACGGACCTGGGCACGAGTCTTGCCCGCGACCGCGCGCAGGGGGGGGGGGTCGGGGGGGGGTCAGGGGGTCGACGGGGCAGCGGGGGCGAGGTCAGGGAAGCCGCGTTCCCGGGCCCAGAAGATCAGGTCAGGTCAAGCCCGTGCGCCGGAAGGCGAGCCCATAGAGGGCACAGGCGGTGGCAATCGGCAGCGTGCTACACACGCGCGCGCCACGGTGAGACAGCGTGTTCATAGGGAATGGCAGCAGAAATTATGAAAATCGTCGGCGCGCATTTGGAAAACATCTGGTGACCAGGATCGCCATTGAGAGCCGATCACACGGCCGAAATCTTCCAATTTGCTTGTCCATGTAAGACACGGCCGGCCTGCTCTACGATTACCGCGTGGTGACCAGTTCAGAACTCTCGTGATGTACCTCGTCTCCGGCAGCTGCTGGACATATTCTGCAAACGACCAATATTGATGAACGCATTGTTCTGCCCATGTGCGAATACCAGCACGCGCGACGAAGTAACGTGCCCGGGCCCAGAAGATCGCGAATGATTATCTCCACGGCGCCGCGGACGGCGTCGCTTCGGACTGCGACTTGCTGGGCTGGTTCGCTGACAGGGTCTACGGCTCTACGACGGCCAATCTGGAGCCCGTTGGGCGCCCATTCGGCAGGCGGCGGGTCGACGGCCGCATCTATCTCGATGCAGCGCGCGTTCCGCGCCGGGGTTCTGGGGGCACCCCAGTGCGCGCGCGTGCGTTCGAGGATTTCTGATCGGCGAGGCGCGCGCGTGCGCGTGTGAGGGTTCTGTTCTAAGGTCCTTGCTGCGACGCAGCTAACAACTGCTTCTGGCCACCCCTGGGGGCGCTGCGCTGGCGGCGGGGCGGCCGCCGTGGATGATCGGGGCCGGGCGCGCGGATTTTGCCCCGTCCCAGATCGCGACGCGATCGCCTCCTAATCTAGCCGTTGCCCTGCGCCGACCTCCCCCGCAGCTCCCGTCGCCGCGCCGGGCGGGCCATCGGGCCGGAGCCGCCCCCCTGGGCCTTCGGCTTGTGCGTGCCAGCGCGCAGGGGGGGCGCCCGCGCCGGCGTCGCGCCCGCGCCGGCGTCGCCCCTGGCCGCAGGGTCGCCGCCCGTCTGCGCGTTGGGCGCGATGTGCCAGTGTTCTGGCGTGAATCGCTCGGTTTGGCGGCTGGGCGGCGGCTGGGAAGAAACCGCGCCGGCGCTTGTCGGCCGCGAGGAAAGCCGCCCCGTTGTCCAGATTGTCGCCTGTGCCTGAGAGCAGCGCGCCCTCGGCTGCCGCCTCGGGGGCGCCCGCGGCTTCCGCGCCCAGGGTCGGGCGGCGGTGCCAGGCGGGGGAGCGGGCGCCCAGGTCGCGCGTTCCGTGGCCAGCCGGGAGGGGTGCCTGGATTGGTCCGTCATACCTGCGCGGGCGCCAGTGCCGCGCGGGGCCGCTCGGGGCCCAGGCCGACCTCAGGTTGTCGCCCCTAGCGCCCTCGCCCCTCCTCCAGCCTCCAACCCTTGGTTTGCGCGAGCCAGGCGGCGACGTTGACCAGGGTGGCCCGCGTGCCATCCCAGGGGGGGGGGCGTCGGGCACTCCAGTGTCTGGTATGGCGCTGCCGAGAACATTTTCCAGGAAGGCGATGCAGGTGCCGCGGCCCAAACGTCGGGCGTCGCTTCTTTTTGCCTCCACACCCAGTGCATCTGCGGCGCGTTGCACCTAGGCGAAATCGCGCAGCGCCTCCTCGATGCCCAGGTGTAGCCACCTGGCGTGGCCGGTCAGGATTCGGGCGATTGTCCTCGCGGCCAGGTCTGCTGACTGCGCCGATCGGGCCTGCCAGGGCCCGGGTGTCCAGCGAGCGGTCTGTCGAGGCTGGGCATCTGGGCGGGGGGGGGGGATCCGGGTCTGGCAGTATATTGGGGCGACTTGGGCGTTGGCGGGGCCAGGGGCGCGCGCGGCTTCTCCCGGGGGTGCGGTGGCAGGTGCGCCGGCCGGGCGGCGCTGGCCCAAAGGGAAATGAAGCGCTGGAAGAAGTCGACCCCCAAGCCCAGCACGGAATCCTTCGGTTGCCCTTCGCCCATGGGTGCGTGGATTCCGGTGGCCCCGTCGGGTTGGTCCGGCCGGCGTAGGCCCCGCTCGGCGCGTTGGCCGCCCTCTGGCCCGATCTCCCAGGTCACTGGGTGGGCCGAGACGAACTGCTGGCAGGCGCCAGGCCAGCTCCGCGCGCCGCGACCGGGTGGCCGGCGTTCAGGACCTTCCCGCCCTCCCAAATTGATTGGACGAATGGCCGCAGAAGCGGTCCCAGGAGCGCCCTCGGGGCCGCGTCGTTTCCTTCCAGGTGCCTGCTGCAGAAGCAAGACCAGTGCAGGTTGATGGCCAGGCCAGAGTTGCATCTCACGCAGCCGACAAGGTCAGCCAGCGGCCCTGCCCCAAGTCCCTGCAGGTCCTTGGCGAGGAGCTCCGGCAGCGGGGGCGGTGGGCTCGCGATTGGTGGCGCGGGCTTCCGCGCCCTGGTGCTGTTAGCTGATGGGAGGGGCGGTGGCGTCCACGGCCATGTTGCTGGGCTGCGCTGCGCCGCGCGGCTGGCTTCGCCGCTGCTGCTGGCTGCGTTGCTGGCTGCGCCAGGGGCAGCTGTCGCTGGGCAGGCTGATCCGCGGACCTGCTTCGCCGAGCCTGGCTGGGTCAGCCCGCGCGCGTCGGCAGGGGTCGAGGCGTCTCTACGCCTGCGCCTGGGTGGGAGCGGGGCGCCGCCGCACCGCGGCGGGGGCGCCTGGTGCCGCTCCTCCCGCGCTGCCTCTAGGGCGGCCTGGGTCTTCTGCTCTTGGTCGGAACGGGAGGCCGAGCGTTGTTTCCCGCGCGCGTTTGCAAGCGGGCTCATCGGGTCCGCGCAGTCGCTCGGCCCTGCAAAGACACCGAGCGGGTCGCCTTCGAACTTGACTGGCTGGTCCATGCGCCCGTCCAGGTCGTCGCTCGGCCAAAGGCCTTGCCGCGTGCCGGCGGCCTCTCTGGGTGGGTCATCGCCCCCTCCCGGGCCGGGGTGGCGCGGGCGTCGAAGGGCCTAGCGCCCCAGAGTTTGGTCGGGCAGACTGCGCAGCGCCACAGGGCATTCCAGGCCTTTGCCCGCCAGTCGGAGTAGGATGGGGGGCCGCGCGCGAGGTCTTCATTCAGCGCGTCGCCCACGTCTGGTCGGAGCGCCAGCCTGCCCGGCGGGGGGGCCCTGGGCGCCTGGGCCAGGATCGGCTCCGCAGACGGGCGCCCGTTGCACTTCCCCTCGCGCCCTTCATGCGCCGCGCGCGCGCGCCCAGGCGGGGGTCTTTTTCGGTGCTCCTCCAGGGAGTGGTCGCGCCGACTGCGCTCGGGCAGTTGGGCCCCGTCTGCGGCGTCGAGAAGTCTGCCAGGCGGATGCTGTCGGTCGGCTCCTCCGCGGTGCGCCCGGAGGGAAGTGGGCGACGCGCGTGCCGTCCGTGTTTTGGTGGTTGCGTGCGTTCAAGAGCGCGCAGAAAGGCGGGGGGCTGACGTGCTCGTCCCTCCAGCACCCAACGCAGTGCTGACGGCAATCAGCTCTGCGCCCATAGGCTGCCTTCCGGCTGGCTATCGGGAGCTGCTGGACCTCCATGCTGGCTCATGACTCAGGCGTATCCGTTCGGGTCGAAGCTCCCGTTGCATTCATCGCACCAGACGACGGAGTTGGCCTTCGTGGTGTCAAACCTGGCGTGGTTGTCGTGCAGCGTGGGCGGGTCCATTACGACGCCCGGCAGCAGTCCCTCGGCGGGGCGGCGAGCGGATCGCTCCCCGAGCTGGCCATGCCGCCTCCTGCGGACAGCAGCTGGTCCGCAAGGCTGCTGCTGCGCGATGGAAAGGGCGCAGACTGCGCAGCTTACCCCCTCTAGCCTGGACAGGTCGGCCGCGAGCAGCAGGTGCCCGACGACGAACGGTGTGGTTTTGAGAGGGGAGTCGCTCATGTCCAGGTCCTTCCAGGTGGTCGGGCACGCGATCGCTTTTGCCAGGGGGGTGATGTGCCGCCGCCATCAGCCTGCCCGCCGCGCCGAGCAGCGCCCCCCAGGTGTCCGTGGAGGGCCCAGAAGCCATGTCGCGGATGGCCAGGCGGGCCTTGCTGTACGATGCGCAGGAGGCCAAAACAGCCTCCCATACGTCCCTAGTAGGGCCAGGCCCACCGTGCGGAAGCATCAGCGCGCGAGGCTGCCAGATCATGGGAAGCATGATCGCCAACACGTTCGCAATCGAGCAACAGCTGAGCGATTTTCCACGTGGGCCCAGGAGGCAGTTGCGGAGCTGGCGGAAAACGATGAAACCGTACGGGACAAGACATGCTACGCATCGGTTGCGACAGTTGTGTGCGAACACGCAGGTGCAGAAGGAATTGGAATTATTGCATAGGCCTTGCGGCCGGTGCCGCCGACCCTGAATGGTGACGACGACGACGACGAGCGCTCTCGGGGGCCTCCCGGGGGTAGTTTGGGGGCCTCTTGTGAAGCTCTTTGGGGCCGCTTGGAAGCCTCGTGGGGGCCTCTTGGGGTCTTTGGGGGTCTCTTGGGGGCTTCTTGGGGCTTCTCGGGGGGCTTCTTGGGGACCCCTGGGGGCCTCCTGAGAGCTTTTTCAGGCCGAGGGCTCGAGATGTCCGTTCGGGTCCCCCGTCTGGCCTCCTCTATGGAGCCGTCCTGGGGGTCTCTTCGGCTGTCTTGGAGGCCTCTTGGCCGGTCTTGGGGCCCTCTTGGGTCGTATTGGGGTTCTCTTGGAAACATATTGGGCCATTTTGGGGCGGTCTTGGGGGGTTGTTGGCCTGTCTTGGAGCGCCGGGAAGCTGACAAGGCGAGAATGCCGAACTCTTTCAAACAGTTACGTGAAATCAGTGATTTTTGCCCCTTGGGACCCTCTTGGCAGTCCTCTTTGAGGCCTCTTGGGGCGTCTTGGAAACCTTTTGGCGACTTGGACCGATACTTCGGCGATTCGGGGCCCTCGAGGACCGTCTTGGGGGCGTATTCGGGCAGTTTGCCGCGTCCTGCGGCTTTTCTTGCCTGCCCCACCGCCCGAGGGGGAGTCGTATCTGCCCCGGGACCCCCCCGGGACCCCTCCCCTTGAAACCCCGCCCCCAGCCCCCCCCCCGGCGAGGAAGTGATCAAAGGGACGGGCCTGCCTTCGACTTAACTACAACGTTGCTCAATTTCTTTGCGGCTGGCGCGCTCGAGGAGGAGAACCCGGTGAAAGTGGGGGGAACGGCGACGGGCCTAGGAAAAGGGGAAGAAGCGAGCGGCGACGACGACGACGACGACGACGACGACGACGACGACGACGACGACGACGACGACGACGATGACGACGACGACGACGACGACGACGACGACGACGACGACGACGACGACGACGACGACGACGAGTCAAACGGAACAGCCTCTTCCACACGCCGACAGGGTCGGCGGATTTGGCCTCATCCTTGACGTGCGGCATGCGTGGCGTGAAGTGGCACGTTGGCCAGCATGACCGCAAACGTCGGAGCCTGAATCTGCAACCAATGACAGCGCACTTGGTATTATTCGGTTCCTGTCGCTTTTGGTTTCTGTCGAAGTGCTCCTTACTGTTTCGAAAGAGGTCGTAGGGAGAGGCGGGGCTGGAGGAAAAGACGGGGGAGCAGGACGGAGCAGGACAGAAAAGGTGGAGCGACACACAGCTCACACCGTCCCCGACCTGACCTTCTTCACCGTTTTCTCCTTCTTATCTGTATGATGGCCACTGGCACCGTCCTTCTCGGACGGGTCCACCATGTGGACGAAAAGGAGGAGGAGGAGGGGGAGAAGGAGCAGGAGCAGATGGAGGAGGTGGAGGAGGAGGTGGATGGGGAGGGAGGAGGAGGATGGCGACGACGAGGAGGATGGGGAGGACGACGGGGATAGGAAAAGGAGGGGTGGATAAATGATGATGCGGATGGTGGCGATGATGATAATGGTGATGGTGGTGGTGATGATGATGATGCTTGTGATGATGATGATGATGAGGATGAGGATTAGGATGCAGATGATGATGAGGATGAGGATGGTAATGAATCTTGTGATGCTTCTGCTTATGATGATGCTTATTATGATGGCGATGGTGATGATGACGGTGCCGATGATGATGCTGATGGTGATGATGATGCTGATTGTGTTGGGGATGGTGATGGGGGTGGTGGTGATGATGATGATGATGATGATGGTGGTGGTGATGCTGAAGATGATTCTGATGATGGTGATGGTGTTGAGGAAGAGGAGGAGGAGGAGGATGAGGAATATGATGATGATACCTGGTAGCTGATGATAATGGTGATGACGATGGTGATGCTGATGCTGCTGATTATGATGGTGATGCTGGTGGTGGTGATGATGCTGATGCTGACGCTGACGCTGATGCTGATGCTGATACTGCTGCTGATGATGATGATGCTGATGTTGATGATGATGATGCTGATGAATCTGATTATGATGATGTTGAAATATCTGGTGGTGGTGATGATGCTGATAATGATGATACTGCTGCTGATGATGATGATGATGATGATGCTGATGATGATGATGATGATGATGATGGTGGTGGTGGTGGTGGTGATGATGACGCGGCTGATGATGATGCTGTTGCTGATGACGATGCGGGTGACGATGGTGATGATGATGCTGATGGTGATGCGGCTGATGATGCTGATGATGATGATGATGATGATGATGATGATGATGATGATGATGATGCTGATGCTGATGCTGATGCTGATGCTGATGCTGATGCTGATGCTGATGCTGATGCTGATGCTGATGCTGATGCTGCTACTGCTGATGATGAGGAGGTGGAGGACAAGGAGGAAGAGGAGGAGGAAGAGAAGGAGGATGAGGATGAGGAGGATGAGAAGGAGGAGGAAAAGGAGGAGGAGGAGGAGGAGGAAGATAAGGAGGAGGAGAAACATGTGGATCAGGAGATAGGATAGGGAAGGGGGATGAGGAGGAGAAAGAGGAGGGACGTGCCTCCGAGTTTGGGCTCAGGATGATGGGGATGGACGGGATGGAGGAGAAGAAGTAGAAGAAGATGGAGGGGTTTCTCGGGCGTCTTGGGGGACTCCATGGCCAGCCTCTTCCTCTGCATTCCTCTCACGACCTTCCTTCTAGTCCTTGGTCTCCTCTTCCTGATCCTCCTCTCCCCATCCATCCTCGCGAACCCCCGTCGAACCCCCCTTCTCCCTCCTCTCCCTCCCCTTGGCTCCCGTCGTCTTCTGCCCCCCCCTGGCTCGCACCTCCCGCCCCCGTCGCGCGGCTCGGGCGCCGCTTTCGCCCCGCTGCAGTGCCGCTTGCCAAGGCACTGGGTGGCAGGTAGGCCTCTCGCGTCCGCCCTGGACATGGGCCCTGCGCGGTGCTCCCAGGGGGGGTGGGGGGGGCGACGGGGCAGCGCCGTCGCCGCCGCCCCGCCGCATGGCGGGTTGAGGCGGCGTCTCGCCCCCGCTCCTGGTGGTCGCCGGTCCTCGGACGCCGCGGGCTGCCTTGGCGCGGCGGGGGGGGGGAACGAGCACGGGGAGGAGCTCGGCCGAGGGCGACGGCGCGGGTCCTCGACGAGGCCGCCAGGGCTGGCGAAAGAGGAGGAGCGCGGCGGCGGCGGCCCCAGCGGTCCATGCGATCGCCGCCATCCCCGAGCTCCGCGGCGGCGACACTGCGGCGCTCCTCGGGTGGACAGACATGTGACTATACGACACAATCTGTCAAACAGATGTGTAAGAAAGCAAACAAAAGGCCCTGATCGTCCCTCCTCCGCCGTCTTCTCGTCCTCCTCACCATGGTCCTCGTCCTCCTCCACCCCTGTCCTTCTGCCCGTCATCCTCGCCCCCCTCGTCTCTATCGGCCCTCCCCTTCTCCTCCAGCGGCCCGTGCAATAGCCCGTACACGCCGCCCTCACAGGCTACCGCGGTCCGCGTGGCCGAGCTGGAGGCCAAGATAGAGGCGCCTCCGACTCGGGAGGGGGGCGGGTACTCGGGGACCTCCTCGTCTTCGTGCTCCTCCTCCTCCTCCTCGGGGGCAGGTGGGTGCTCCAGGACCTCCTCCCCTTCTTCTTCGCCCAGAGACGTCCAACGCCCTAGACAACAATCAGCGCGGAGGCCTTCTGCCACTTGCAGCCTCTGGGGTCCGATGGCCCCGCGGGGACCGTCCAGGAGGGGTCCGGCGCGAGGAGCTGGGACGTGGGCCGAGGGTTCCCTCGGCCCCCGCGCAGTCGTTGGAGAGGTCAGGACGTCGGAGGCCTGCGCACCCCGCCTGCTCCCTCCCGAGGCTCTCCTGGAGACCTCCATTGGACCTCGGGGTCCTCCCCTTCAGAGCCCCCCCCGTACCGTCGGCCACCCTCGGGCCTCCTTCCTGCCTCCCTCCCCTGGCCTGCCTCCTCCCCGCCTCCCGGCTCCCTGCTCCCTCCCGCTCCCTGCTTCGCTTCCCCCTCCCTCTTCCCGGGGGGTGGAGGTCGCCGTGGGTGGAGGAGGCGGACGGGAATTGGTACGTTTCGCCCGTTCTGGGCCTCTCGGGCGGCCCTCGTCGCCATTCCCGTGTCGAGATCAGATCCCTGGAGGGCAGGGGCCGACTGAGAGCGAGGGAGATGGAGGCGGAGAGGGGAAGAGGGAGGAGGAAGGGCCAGGGGCGGAGAGGGAGGAGGACGGAGGCGGAAGGAGGGAGGATGGCGCAGGCGGGAGGGCGGAAAAAGGGAGCAGGAGGGTGCGGGGAGTGAGCGGATGCTGCTGCTGCTGCTGCCGCCGCCGAGGAGGAGGAGGAGGAGGAGGAGGAGGAGGATGAGGATGTTTCTGATGATAAGGATGATTATGATGTTGATGTTGATGCTGATGCTGATGATGGTGATGATGATGATGCTGATGATGAAGATGATGTTGGTGGAGGTGGTGGTGGTGGTGGTGATGATGATGCTGCTGATGAGGATGATGATGCTGATAATATCCACCGCGCGCTCGACCAATTGCAGGTGCCTGGGGCGGTGGCGAGGACACTTCCAGACTGTGCCATGTTCGTCGCTGGCTGCCGCAGGCTCGGACGTAAGATCCTTCCTTCCAGGAGTAACCACCGACAACACTCACACCGGAAGATCCTTGTCCAATGTATGAGCAAGTTCAACAAGCCGAGATGTTTTTATAGCCCCATCGTTGCGAACACGATGGCGGTGGCAGCGTTGCAAAACAGTGTGAGGCCGTGCCCACCAGAATGACGTGTGGTTTGCCGGCGGCTCCCCTCGAACGTGCTCTGCCTTGTGCACGACATGTGCAGCTAGACTCGGACCCTGCGCTCTCCATCTGCCAGCCGGTTCGACCTCCCCATAATGTTGTCTGATTGTCCCTTCGACTGACCTTACCCAGGACGTGCCCAAACCGCTGATCGGCAAGATATGAGCACCTTGAATGTTCAAAGCCATGGGCCCTCTGATGACAGGCCACGCGCCCTGACTCGTCTGACTGGTAAGCCCAACATCTGACTGAACGCTGCCCCAGAGATTGGAGGGGACAGAGTCGGTCGGCTGACCCATCGTTACATGGGGGACCTGTTCCAACCGACATGTCTGGGGGTCTCTCGGGGGGCGGGAGCTCCTTTTTAGCTGAGAGACGGTGGCTGCACTGATTTGGTCGCGTGCATGGCTGGCGTGCGCTTCAGGACCTTCGGCCCAGGGATCGACCTCTTCGTTCCAATCCCCAGGGCTCGACGAACACGCGTTAAAAGGATCTTCAGGGTCTCCAGAGATCTCTTGAGACACCTCTCCAGAGATTCCACCACCCTCGGAGCCGAAGAGATCCCCGTCAACAGCGTTGACATGCATCCCTAAGCTGTTCCTGCAACGCAATTCTACGCCCCTGCTTAGCTAGCTTGACCTGCTGCGACTTGGAATTGGCCTGGGGCTTGACATTGGTTCTGGGAAGCTGGGGCAACTCGGAGGCGAGGAGGAGAGAGCGTGTTCTTAGCTGCAGGGCGTTGCAGCGCATCCCAAACTGAGTCCATAATGGGCCCCCCACGGGACATGGAGCACTGATTCCAGCTTGAGCGCGTACGGCCACGCAGACTTGGACATGGGAATCTGGTCGATATGTGAGCTCACAGACCCCGTGACGCACGCGTGTTCCCCGCCACGCGTGCACACCAGCACCCTTTTGTTGTTCCTCAAAACCGCATTGCGCCAACTTGGACGCATACATGTTGAGCATCCCATATGACGGCCCAAAGGAGTTTTGAGAGATTCTCACAGCGCCCCCCAGGCGTGCCAGTCTTTGGACATTCTTGCCACTGAAGCCTAACGGGGAAACCCCGTAGTAGAACTTTACAACTGTGGTATATCCGGACATGTGTATCACAACGGGCCAACCACCCTCACCCAACTCGCCGAGAGGGGACGCTAGCTCAGAATGTTGCTGCATTTTGCCTGATCCCTCGACCTGACAACGCCCTGGTGCAACCTTCCAATGTCTGGCAATGTCTGAGCTTGCCACCTTACCAGCGGGATTTCTGACTCTTTGTCGTGCGATGGTCTGGCGTGGTTAACAAAGAGCTTTAAGTTTCCGCTGTCGAATCGTACCAGTCTAATCATTGAATCGTGACTCTAGGATGTGAGCCTCAACGATACAGAAATACTGAACGTTGTTGCGAGTGGCCCGTTGGGGACAGAAGCTTCCACGCTTGATCGCCTCAACCAGAAACGGTACCTACTAGAATAGATATTCCTTCTTCCAAACTGTTTCTAGTGATAGATGGCACTGAATCAACACTCTCGGAAGGTACAGAGGGCGCAAAAGGTGGGACATCAGAGTCAGCTGCATTTTGGATGCCCCCACTGGATGGCATCGTAGCCGGCGGCGAAGGAGATAACTCAGCCGTCGATGTCGAGTTGGCCCGATCGTGCCATTGTGGCGCTGTGCTGTCCTCGGACTGCCTGCAGGCTCGGTCGTCGCCGCTTCGGATCACGCCGCCGCTTTGGCCACGGCCGCGCCTGCCTTCTGCTGCGCGCTCTCGACCTCGGCTGCCGCGAACTTCGCCTTGGAGATCTCCTCGGCCTCCCTGGCGAGCTCCGCCTCGAGCGCGCCGTCGTCGCCTACAGGCGTGCCCTCGGCGCTGCTCGCTGCTGCTGCACATGCTGGCGCTGGCGCCGATGGCGCCGCCGCCGCTGCCGCCGCGGCTGCACCTCCACTGGTCGGAGGTGCCTGGCTGCCGTCGGCCCCACCGCCTGCGTTGGCAACCTTGTCGAGGCCGTGCTGCTTCTTCGCCATCAACCTCTGGAGCGCGTTCTGCATCGCAAGCATGCGATCCTTCCACTCGTTGATCTTGGAGCCTCTCTCCTTGAGATTCTCCCTGGCCTGCTTCAACACGCCTTCGATGGATCGGAGCTCGGCGCGTTCTGTCTCCTCGCAGTCGAGGGGGTCGAACGTCCCGAAGAACTCGAAGCCCTCCTCCCACGTGAAGTCGTCGGTCGCCTACTTGCCGGCTGGTGTGGACCCCGGTGGCGGTGCTGGGAGCGCTCCCACCTCACGAGCGAGCGCCGTGGCTGCTGCACGTTGCTGTAGCTCAGCAGCCGCAAGTGTCTTGGCCTCCTCGAGCTCCCTCTCCCCGGTACGCTGCAAGTTCTCGCGGAGTTTCAGCACCTGCAACACCGCCTGTTTGTGCTTGAGCGACGCGTCGCGCCAATTGGCCGACGCCTTCCTGACCTTTTCCACAGCACTCACACGATTCGAACTCGCGATGTTCTTGATGGCAGCCTTCTGCTCGGTTAACACCTTCTATGTGCCTAGGTCCGTGGTGGCTGTGAGCATCTGGGACAAGAGAGTCTCCACCTGAGCCGCGCTCGAGGCTGTCGTCGTCGACAGTGCCTGCCGCGTTGGACGATGGATGTAGTTGTACCAGCCGCTGTGCATCACCTCGTGGCTCATCAGCTGAGCCTGCTCCTTCGTTTCGTTACAGGATGGATTCCGGTGATAGATCTTGACGCCGGGCAGCAATTTCATGATCAATGCAGGGCGGATGACATTGCTTTGCTTGAACTTGGAGGCGGGCAGCCCGCGGTCCCTCAAGCACCCTCGTAGAAGCGCAGGGTTGGGTGTCGAGCTGCGCGAATGGTGCTCGAGCCCAAGTTGATTGAGGGGAGTTACTGTGAAGGAATCGAGATGGAGTAGGAGGAGGAGGAGGGGGGGAAGGGGGGGAAGGGGGGAGGAGGAGGGCGGACCTCCCCCTGCGGTAGGTTCGCGTCGTGTCGACCGGCGGCGACCCCGCCAGCGTTGTTCAACGTTGAACGCCGCGGGCGACCCAGAATCGTTCGATGTGGGACGATTTGGACGTTTCGGAAACGCCCGATCGTTCAAGGTTGATCGATCCCCGCGGTGCCAGGAACCAACGCCAGGGTCGACACGGCACGATCCTGCCGCACTCCCTTCCCCCCCCCCCGCTCTCCTCCCTCCTCCCTGTGTGCCCGATCAAGACCGCCGAGGACCATCGACGACCGACGCAGGTCGGCAGAAGGCCGCCGAACATCGCAGAACCTTCCGAGGCAGATGGACGAGCAGTGGTGGGGAGGAGGAGGAGGAGGAGGAGGAGGAGGAGGAGGAGGAGGAGGAGGAGGAGGAGGAGGAGGAGGAGGAGGAGGAGGAGGGAGGCCCACGGTCGGACAGCGGGGCCTCCCCGCTCGCCTCCTCGACGCTCCCAGCAGCGCCGTGCTGCCAGGCGGACCCCTACGACGTCGCCGCGTGGGACGGGCGGCTCCGCGAGGCACCGCCCAGCCGCTCTGCTGCGCGGGCCCCTCGTCAGGGCCAGTGACCCCCAGAGAAGCAGCGCCTGCCCTCTGCGCCTTCGTCGTGGACGTCGTCGTCGACGTCGTCGTCGTGGTCGTCATGGTCGTGGTCGTGGTCGCGGTTGCGGTCGTGGTCGTGGTCGTGGTGGTGGTGGTGGTGGTCGTCGTCGTCGTCGTCGTCGTCGGCGTCGTCGTCGTTGTCGTTGTCGTCGTTGGCGTCGGCGTCGGCGTCGGCGTCGTCGTCGTCGTCGTTGTCGTCGCTCTAGGACGAAGTGAGGAGGAGTGAGGAGGAGTGAGGAGGAGTGAGGAGGAGTTAGGAGCAGGAGGCGGAGGAGGAGGAGGAGGAGGAGGAGGAGGAGGAGGAGGATGAAGAGGAGGAGGAGGAGGAGGAGGAGGAGGAGGAGGCGGAGTGAGGAGGAGGCGCAGGAGGAGGAGGAGGAGGAGGAGGAGGAGGGGAAGAATGAGGATCAGTGAGGATGAGGATGAGGAGGAGAAAGAGGAGTAGTGAGGAGGAGGTGGAGGAGGAGGGGGTGGAGGAGGAGGAGGACCAGTGTATACCCAAATCGCATCAAGAATGTTGCAATAAACCTTCCCTCCAAGTTCCCTCTCCATAGGTCCCTGACATAATTGATTTACGTTGCGGGAAGTGGTCCATTAGAAGGCAACCGTTTGAGAATATGCAACCGTTCTTGGGACGTGAACGCCTGTGGATCAACGTGATTTTTGTTTCCTGCCCATCTGTGCCAGAAAGCTCAATTCCTGGGACTTCGGCTAGGCGTCGTTATGACTTCCAAGGTTCCCGTACACAGAGTATTAGCCGTTGGAAAAGCGAATCGTCTCGTCATGTGAAAGATCACGGCCCAACCAGGAACTACTGTAAGCAGCGCAACGTTCATTTGGAGTCCATTGCCAAGCAACAGACATTGTGAAACGTCAGGGCAAACCACTTGGAATCAGCATTGACATATGACTTAGGAAACGTCCTTCACCTCATTGGGCGCACCTCATGTTCATCAGCGGTTTCCGCACGTGGGATAAGTATACAGATCGTGAAAAATCGAAATACCCCCGCCCGTAAGCAACAAGTTGAAAGATACACAAGTACCGGACGCCTCGAGCAGGAGGATGAAGGTGAGAGAATTTGCGGACCACGGGTGGCTCTGGCCCGACAGCAAGACTGCCACCGCGTGGATGAACACGGTAAAATTGAGGTGGTATTGCATGGGGCGTGGAAACATGTACAAGTCTATACAAATTCGGCAGTTGAAAGCCTCACTCAGCGAACTCGTCCGAAGCTGCTGCAAAGACAAGGCCGCCGCGGGAAGTCAGGGCCTTCCGGAAGCCCCACGCGAAGGCACCGGACGCGACCTGGGCGCATCGCACAGCCAAGTGCTACGGATGAGGCTCGGGCCGCATCTGCTTGAGGGGAGGAGGAGGAGGAGGAGGAGGAGGAGGAGGAGGAGGAGGAGGAGGAGGAGGAGGAGGAGGAGGAGGAGGAGGAGGAGGAGGGGAGGAATGAGGAGATGAGAGGAGGGGAGGAGGAGGAGGAGGAGGAGGAGGAGGAGGAGGAGGAGGAGGAGGAGGAGGAGGAGGAGGAGAGAGGAGGAGGGAGGGGGAGGGAGGGGGAGGGGGTGATGAGGAGGAGGAGAGGAGGAGGAGGAGGAGGAGGAGGAGGAGGAGGGAGGAGGAGGAGGAGGAGGAGGAGGAGGAGGAGGGAGGAGGAGGAGGAGGATGAGGAAGAGGAGGAGGAGGAGGAGGAGGAGGGAGGAGGAGGAGGAGGAGGAGGAGGAGGAGGAGGAGGAGGAGGAGGAGGAGGAGGAGGAGGAGGAGGAGGAGGAGGAGGAGGAGGAGGAGGAGGAGGAGGAGGAGGAGGAGGAGGGAGGAGGAGGGAGGAGGAGGAGGAGGAGGAGGAGGAGGAGGAAGAGGAGGCGCCGCACTCTGCGCTCGGTACTCGGGAAGGGCCGATGCCTGCCTGGGAAGGGCTGGGACACGAGCAGACGCGCCTGCCCCCAATGCGCTTGCGCTGCAGTCGTCGCGTCGTCGTCGTCGTCATCGTCGTCGTCGTCGTCGTCGTCGTCGTCGTCGAGCGGGGGAGGAGGAGGAGGACAAGGAAGAAGGAGGGGGAATAAGGGAGGAAGGGGAGGTGGGGAAGAAGGAGGAAGAGGAGGAGAAGGATCGAGGCTTGTTTTTCTCGGGCCTCTGGAGGCGCTCAGAGGCCTCCAGGGACCTCGGGGCCGAGACCTCTGGCGACTCGAGTACCTCGAGCGTGTTTCTTTCTTGCTTGGGCCATAACGCGCGATATGGCCCCCCCGGCCCCCGCTTCCCCCCTCCATAATTTAACGCTCCAGCCCCCAGTGCGCCCCCGGCACTGCCGCCGTGCGCATAGGGATCCGCATAGGAACACGAATAGGTATCCACATAGGGATCCGCACAGAAATTCGCATAGGGATCCGCATGGGGATCGCAGAGAGAGAGAGAGAGAGATATATATATATATATATATATATACATATATATATATATATATATCATCGGGATCCGCATAGGGATCCGCATTGGGATTCCAAGGGATCCTTACAGAGATCCGCGTAGGGATCTGCATAGGGATCCGCATAGGGATCCGCGTGGGGATCCGCATAGGGATCCCCAGAGGCATCCGCATAAGGATCCGCATAGGGATCCGCATGGCAATTCGCAGAGGCATCCGCATAGGAATCCGCCTAGGGATTCGCATAGGCATTCGCATAGGGATCCTCTTAAGGATGCACATTGGGATCCCCTGAGGGGTCCTCATAGGGATCCGCATAGAGATCCGCAGAAGGGGCGGTGGTCGCGGGCAAATTGCAGTGCTCTCAGGCACCCGTGGTGTCCGTAGGCGAGAGAGAGAGAGAGAGAGAGGGCAATAGGAGGAGAAGGACGAAGCCGACAACGACGTCAACGAGGATCGAGGAGGGGGGAAGGAGCATACCTCTTATACGCCACGTGGAAGCAAAGACGCCTTCGCAGGCATGTGCTCGCAGCAAATCCTCGTCGCTCTTTGTTGTCGTCGTCGTCGTTGTCGCTCGTCGTCGTCGTCGTCGTCGTCGTCGTCGTCGTCGCCGCTCTTCGTTGTCGGTCGTCGCTCGTCGTCGTCATCGTCGTCGCTCGTCTTCGCTCGTCGTCGTTGTCGTCGTCGTTGTTGTCGTTGTCGTCGGTTGTCGTCGCTCGCCAACACTCGTCGTTGTCAAATGCCTTCGAATGCTTTCGAGGGCCTCTGGAGCCTTCGGACGACCTCCAGAAGGCCTCTGGAGGCTTCCAGAAGCTTCGGGAGGCCTCTGGAAGCCTCGGGAAAATTCTGGAGACCTCCGGAGGCGCCGCTCGTCGTCGTCGCCGTCGTCGTCGTCTCTCGTCGTCGTCGTCGTCGTGGTCGCTCGTCGTCGTCGGCGTCGTCGTCGTGGTCGCTCGTCGTCGTCGTCGTCGTCGTCGTCGACGTCGTGGTCGCTCGTCGTCGTGGTGGTCGTTGCTCGTCGTCGTGGTCGTCGTCGTCGTCGTCGTCGTCGTCGTCGTCCGTCGTCGTTGTCGTGGTTGCTCGTCGTCGTCATTGTCGTCGTGGTCGCTCGTCGTCGTCGTCGTCGTCGTCGTCGTCGTGGTTACTCGTCGTTGTCGTCATCGTGGTCGCTCGTCGTCGTCGTCGTGGTCGCTCGTCGTCGTCGTGGTTGTCGCTCGTCGTCGTCGTGGTCGTCGTCGTCGTGGTCGCTCGTCGTCGTCGTCGTCGTTGTCGTGGTTGCTCGTCGTCGTCGTCGTCGTGGTCGCCCGTCGTCGTCGTCGCCGTCGTCGTCGTCGTCGTGGTCGCTTGTTGCTCGTCGTCGTCGTCGTCGTCGTCGTCGTCGTCGTCATCGTCGTCGTCGTCGTCGTCGTCGTCGTCGTCGTCGTCCGTCCGTCGTCGTCGTCGTCGTCGTCGTCGTCGTCGTCGTCGTGCGCGCGGACGTTGTGGTGTCGCTGGAACCGCAGGGGGGGGGAGGCGTTACGTTTTGCCCCCCCCCCCCCCCCCCTCCCCCCCCGACTCCCCCTTCAAAGCGCCCGTTATCGCCGCGAATGAAGAAGCACGCTTCTCTCCGGATCTTTGTCCTGAATTTCTTATCTTTCTTATTTTCCCCCTGCTCTTCTTGTTATCTTCCCCCTGCTCCTCCTCCTCTTTCTTATCTTCCCATGTCTCCTCCTCTTTCTTATCTTCCCCCTGCTCCTCCTCCTCCGCATGGACACAACCATACTGCCGTCCACTGACAGACGATTACATTCCAAGAAGCCGCGGCGACCGAAGTCCAAGACCGGATACCATCTGCGTGGGCATGCTTCACCGTTCACAAACAAGAGTTGACGAGCAAGCACTGACCACTCAAACACAGGCTGAGGCTTTTACCCTGGCACCGTCATGCCCACGATGACATACGGCGCGGAAACATGGACCTTGACAGAGCCGCTCCGACACCAGCTACGCCGCACTCAACGACAGATGGTTTGGGCGATCATCGGAACTCCGAGAATTCGCACAAACGCCACCCTGCGAACGCGCACCGCCCCAACGACAGACAACCACAGCAACCACGACGCAGATAGCGACCACCCTGACGACCCCAGCGACCATGACAAATCCAGCGACCCCCCTCCCCATCAGAGCAGACCAGCACACAAGAAGGCACAAGAGACGCGCACCAGACCCACGAGTAGACGATGGACAACGACGAGCTGTGGTCTGACTTCATTCGCCAGAGCACACGCAGAGCTGAGGAGCTCATGAGCAAACGCGACATCCCTGACGTAGCACAGATGCATCGCACAAAGGTTTGGCGACGGGTCGAGCGCGTTGCAAGCCATCTGCAGAACCAGTGGACACACGGAGCGTTGATTTGGAACCCCAGCCTCGACACGAAACGACAGGGTCACCGGCAGCATGGCGGCCAAAGAGACGTGAGAAAGCGTTTGCAGGGGTGGAATACGAACGCCAGTGACGAAACCACGGGCAGCGATACCGACGACGCCGTCCATCCACGACCATCCCCCCACTACGACAGTAACGATGTGAGGTAGTTGACAGCCGCGACAGACCCGACGTGGTGGGACTCGCTTGCGAGCGCTTTCATTGCATATGTCAGCTGAGGGCGCAAACTCCAATAGCCATTCCTACCCTCCAGCGCCAGCGTCGACTACACACAACAGCACCGACTACACCACTGACCACCAACACGGCAGCAACACAACAGCACCGACAGCAACACCGACAGCAACGCAACAGTGGCACCAAGGTGCATCAACTACTACCGACGACCATAAAGAGTAGCAGCCACGACACCGACCGCACCGATTCGATCTCGACCATGTTCATGAACTGATTCTGCCACCTCCTCTGTTTCTTCCGATTCACACGCGTCTTGTTCTTGCCTACATCGTGCGCTGGTTCCTGCAGCACCTCATTCCATATTTTTTATTGCTCGCACACGATGTGAACCCACGGCCGCATGCGCCCTGCCCAAAAGGGCACGGCGCCTTCGCTTCGCTTCGCTCTTCCCGGCGGCTCGCGCTCCCGCAGTTTTATTTGAATGGCCTCCGGCCAGTGCCGCCGATCCGAGGCGCTCCAGATGCTGGTGGGTGGGGCACGGGCACACCTGCGCGCCCGACTCCGGCGCCTTCGCTTCCCTTCGCTCCTCCCGGCGGCGCGCCGTCTCGCAGCTTTAGATCACTTGGTGCTTGCGCAGCCCCGCAGTGCGCGACGCCGGCCCCCGGAAGCAACCGCCGCCTGGCGCCTGGCCCGGCTGCCCAGTGACCAAGCAGCGGCCGCCCTGGGGGGGCGGCGGGGTGGAGTTGCGCCGGCTGGGGCGTGCATCGAGAAGGGAAAACGCACAATGATTCGTCGACCCCAAGGAAAATATGGGAGAAGATGGGAAGTGGGGGGGAAGACGAAGACCCAGAAAATATGGGAACATCGGGGGATGTGTCCGAGGGCCCCTTCAGTATAGCGGGGCATACTTGGGAACGTGGCCGAGACCAGCAGGAAGGCTCTCGCCGCTGCCGCCCAGTGCCCCCCGCTGCAACCCAGCGCTGGTTCGCCCCGGCCTGGCGCCCCGCCCGGCGGCCGGCCGCCGGCGTCTGCCGCGCGCCGCGCGCAAGGCGCCCCGCCCCAGCGCGCTGCCCGCCAGCGCGCGAGCGCGGCGGCCAGTGGAGCGCGCCCAGCACGCCGCGCGCCTCAGCGCAGTCCAGCGGCGCGCCCGAGCTGGCGCGCCGCCTGGCGCGGCGCACATCGCGCAGCTGAGCTGGCGCGCGCCGGCTCCTGCAATTGCGCGTCCTCGGGGAACTCGCGCACTTGCGCAGGCAGCCACTGCCGCGCCTAGGCGCCCAGGCGGCCCGAGGTCCCCAGGGCGAGCGCAGCCGAGCGCCAGAGGGGAGAGAGACAGAGATAGAGGGAGAGATGAGAGAGAGAGAGAGAGAGGGAGAGAGAGAGGAGAGAGAGAACGAGAGAGAGAGAGAGAGAGATAGAGGGAGAGAAAAAAACAAAAATAGAGAAAGATAAAGAGAAATGTACATATAACGAGAAAGATAATTACCCTGGCGACGTACCCCAACCCTTGCGCAATGCGGGGCATAAGTACATCAGGATTGCCACAACGGGGGCGATGACGTAACATGGACGCATGTGATTCTGCGAGCACCATTCGGAAGGCAGCGGAAGGCTCGCAGGCCCCCGATCAAGATCTAAAGGCTACGTAATAACAAATCACCCCCGTTGGCTGCGCCATGCGCCCGTTGCACCCAACGCATCCCACGGCAGCTCTCCAGAGCCCCCCCAGGGACGGCGAGGTCCCGCTCAGATCCCCGCGGTGCCTCTCTCTCCGCTGGGCCCACCAGCAGCTCTCGAAAGCGGCGACAGCGTCGCAGATCGCAGCGCCCCAGGGACGGCGAGGTCCCGCTCGGGTCTGCGCGGTGCCTCACTCCGTTGGACCCACCAGCAGCACTCGAAAGTGGCGACAGTTTTGCAGATCGCAGCCCCCCAGGGACGGCGAGGTCTCGCTCAGATCTGCGCGGTGCCTCACTCCGCTGGACCCACCGGCAGCCCTCGAAAGTGGCGACGGTTTCGCAGATCACAGCCCCCCCAGGGACGGCGAGGTCCCGCTCAGGTCCGCGCGGTGCCTCGCTATTCTGGACCCACCAGCAGCACTCGAAAGTGGCGACAATTTCACAGATCGCAGCCCCCCAGGGACGGCGAGGTCTCGCTCGGATCTGCGCGGTGCCTCACTCCGCTGGACCCACCAGCAGCCCTCGAAAGTAACGACAGTTTCGCAGATCGCAGCCCCCCAGGGACGGCGAGGTCTCGCTCAGATCTGCGCGGTTCCTCACTCCGCTGGACCCACCAGCAACCTTCGAAAGTGGCTACAGTTTCGCAGATCGCAGCCCCCCCAGGGACGGCGAGGTCCCGCTCAGATCCGCGCGGTGCCTCAGTCCGCAGGACCCACCAGCAGCCCTCGAAAGTGGCTACAGTTTCGCAGATCGCAGCCCCCCAGGGACGGCGAGGTCTCGCTCAGATCCGCGCTGTGCTTCACTCCGCACGACCCGCCAGCAGCTCTCGAAAGTGGCGACTGAGTCGCAGATCGCAGCCCCTTAGGGACGGCAAGGTCCCGCTCAGATCCCCGCGGTGCCTCACTCCGCAGGACCCGCCAGCAACCCTAGAAAGTGGCGACAGTTTTGCAGATCGCAGCCCCCCCAGGGACGGCGAGGTCCCGCTCAGATCCGCGCTGTGCCTCACTCCGCTGGACCCACCAGCAGCTCTCGAAAGTGGCGACAGAGTCGCAGATCGCAGCCCCTCAGGGACGGCAAGGTCCCGCTCAGATCCCCTCGGTGCTTCACTCCGCAGGACCCGCCAGCAACCCTCGAAAGTGGCGACAGTTTTGCAGATCGCAGCCCCCCCAGGGACGGCGAGGTCTCGCTCAGATCCGCGCGGTGCCTCACTCGGCTGGACCCGCCAGCAGCCCTCGAACATTGGCGACAGTTCCGCAGGTAGCCCCCCAGGGACGGCGACCACAGGGGGGGCGGGCGGAGGAGGACGCGACCACACCCCTCTGTTTAAAACAAATGCCCAACCAAGGAGGGTTGGGAAATACATATATATATATATATATATATATATATATATATATATATATATCATCACCCTGGCGACGTACCCAACCCCTGCGCAATGCGGGGCATGCGTATCTTGGGAGACGTTATACGGAGGTGATGACGTGACATGGGCGCATATGCTTCTGCGAGCTGCATTCGTAAGGCTCGCAGCCCCCCAAGGATTGTGATGTTCCGCTCAGCTCTGCCTGGCGCCTCGCTCCGCTGGGCCCACCAGCAGCCCTCGAAAGTGGCGGCAGTTTCGCAGATCGCAGCCCCCCCAGGGACGGCCCGCTCAGATCCGCGCGGTGCCTCACTCCGCAGGACCCACCAGCAGCCCTCGAACGCGGCGACAGTTTCGCAGATCGCAGCCCCCCAGGGACGGCGAGGTCCCGCTCAGATCTGCGCGGTGCCTCTCTCCGCAGGACCCACCAGCAGCCCTAGAAAGTGGCGACAGTTTTGCAGATCGCAGCCCCTCAGGGACGGCAAGGTCCCGCTCGGATCCGCGCGGTGCCTCACTCCGCAGGACCCACCAGCAGCCCTTGAACGCGGCGACAGTTTCGCAGATCGCAGTCCCCCCAGGGACGGCGAGGTCCCGCTCAGATCCGCGCTGTGCTTCACTCCGCAGGGCCCACCAGCAGCCCTCGAAAGTGGCGACAGATTCGCAGATCGCAGCCCCCCAGGGACGACGAGGTCCCGCTCGGATCCCCGCGGTGCCTCACGCGCAAGTGGCGACGGTTTCGCAGATCGCAGACCCCAAAGGACGGCAGGGTCTCGCTCAGATCCGCGCGGGGCCTCACTCCGCAGGACCCGCCAGCAGCCCTGGAAAGTGGCGACAGTTTCGCAGATCGAAGCCCCCCGGGGACGGCGAGGTCTCGCTCAGATCTGCGCGGTGCCTCATTCCGCAGGACCCACCAGCAGCCCTCGAACGCGGCGACAGTTTCGCAGATCGCAGTCCCCCCAGGGACGGCGAGGTCTCGCTCAGATCCGCGCGGTGCTTCGCTCCGTAGGACCCACCAGCAGCCCTCGAAAGTGGCGACGGTTTCGCAGATCGCAGCCCCCCAGGGACGGCGAGGCCCCGCTCAGATCCGCGCGGTGCCTCGCTCCGCAGGACCCACCAGCAACCCTCAAAAGTGGCGACAGTTTCGCAGATCGCAGCCCCCCAGGGACGGCGAGGTCTCGCTCAGATCTGCGCGGTGCCTCACCCCGCTGGACCCACCAGCAACCCTCGAAAGTGGCTACAGTTTCGCAGATCGCAGCCCCCCAGGGACGGCGAGGTCTCGCTCAGATCCGCGCGGTGCCTTAGTCCGCAGGACACACCAGCAGCCCTCGAAAGTGGCGACAGTTTCGCAGATCGCAGCCCCCCAGGGACGGCGAGGTCTCGCTCAGATCCGCGCGGTGCCTCAGTCCACAGGACCCACCAGCAGCCCTCGAAAGTGGCGACAGTTTCGCAGATCGCAGCCCCCATCGTCGGCGAAGAGAGGGCAGGAGGACGCGGGAGGCGGGAGGAGGAGGAGGAGGAGGGACGCGACCACACCCCTCTATTCAAAACGAATACCCAAGCAAGGAGGGTTGGGAATACAAATAACGAGGAAGATAGAGAGAGAGAGAGAGAGAGCGAGAGAGAGAGAAATGGACACATAGAGAGAGAGAGAGAGAGAAACAACAATAGTCTGGCGAAGGACCCAACCATATGCAGTTGAGAGTACCGCAATTGTGAATATCTTCTTCGGTGGCGCTCCCTATGGGGCCACGAGCCGTATGAGGGGTGTGCCGAAATGCGTGGCAGTGTACACAACACGAACGAAGACGATAGGTCCGAATATGAAAGCTTGAGCGCGTGCGAGTCGGATCGCGAGCGAGTCTGATTATGAATGAATCTGCGCGCGATTGATTCTATTCGCATGAATGCGTGCATGGATACGCCCAGTGTAAATGTATGTATACGACTGTGAACAGTTTGGGTCTGCGTGACTCTCGGTACTCGTGACTCTGAGCGTCGCCTCTGCAGGGGGCTTCCCTGGGAACCCCGACGGCAGCGCCCGCGCGCCGCGACGCCCATGTCGGCACGCCACACACCTGGTGTGCGGGACGCATGCGGACGGCAGCACTGGGGCCTTCGGTGGAGCTCCCTGTGGGGCCACGAAACGTGTGAGGGGTGTGCCGAAATGGGTGTGCGGGACGCATGCGGACGGCAGCCATGGGGCCTTCGGTGGAGCTCCCTATGGGGCCACGAAACGTGTGAGGGGTGTGCCGAAATGGGTGTGCGGGACGCATGCGGACGGCAGCACTGGGGCCTTCGGTGGAGCTCCCTGTGGGGCCACGAA
This sequence comes from Prorocentrum cordatum, assembly GCA_963575745.1. Classification (NCBI taxonomy): domain Eukaryota; class Dinophyceae; order Prorocentrales; family Prorocentraceae; genus Prorocentrum; species Prorocentrum cordatum. Next base: position 230,102 of record CAUYUJ010014362.1, on the reverse strand, counting down.
ACGTGTGAGGGGTGTGCCGAAATGGGTGTGCGGGACGCATGCGGACGGCAGCCATGGGGCCTTCGGTGGAGCTCCCTATGGGGCCACGAAGCGTGTGAGGGGTGTGCCGAAATGGGTGTGCGGGACGCATGCGGACGGCAGCACTGGGGCCTTCGGTGGAGCTCCCTGTGGGGCCACGAAACGTGTGAGGGGTGTGCCGAAATGGGTGTGCGGGACGCATGCGGACGGCAGCCATGGGGCCTTCGGTGGAGCTCCCTATGGGGCCACGAAACGTGTGAGGGGTGTGCCGAAATGGGTGTGCGGGACGCATGCGGACGGCAGCACTGGGGCCTTCGGTGGAGCTCCCTGTGGGGCCACGAAACGTGTGAGGGGTGTGCCGAAATGGGTGTGCGGGACGCATGCGGACGGCAGCCATGGGGCCTTCGGTGGAGCTCCCTATGGGGCCACGAAACGTGTGAGGGGTGTGCCGAAATGGGTGTGCGGGACGCATGCGGACGGCAGCACTGGGGCCTTCGGTGGAGCTCCCTGTGGGGCCACGAAACGTGTGAGGGGTGTGCCGAAATGGGTGTGCGGGACGCATGCGGACGGCAGCCATGGGGCCTTCGGTGGAGCTCCCTATGGGGCCACGAAACGTGTGAGGGGTGTGCCGAAATGGGTGTGCGGGACGCATGCGGACGGCAGCACTGGGGCCTTCGGTGGAGCTCCCTGTGGGGCCACGAAACGTGTGAGGGGTGTGCCGAAATGGGTGTGCGGGACGCATGCGGACGGCAGCACTGGGGCCTTCGGTGGAGCTCCCTATGGGGCCACGAAACGTGTGAGGGGTGGCCGGCATGCCGAAAGCTCCCTATGGGGCCACGAAACGTGTGAGGGGTGTGCCGAAATGGGTGTGCGGGACGCATGCGGACGGCAGCACTGGGGCCTTCGGTGGAGCTCCCTGTGGGGCCACGAAACGTGTGAGGGGTGTGCCGAAATGGGTGTGCGGGACGCATGCGGACGGCAGCCATGGGGCCTTCGGTGGAGCTCCCTATGGGGCCACGAAACGTGTGAGGGGTGTGCCGAAATGGGTGTGCGGGACGCATGCGGACGGCAGCACTGGGGCCTTCGGTGGAGCTCCCTGTGGGGCCACGAAACGTGTGAGGGGTGTGCCGAAATGGGTGTGCGGGACGCATGCGGACGGCAGCCATGGGGCCTTCGGTGGAGCTCCCTATGGGGCCACGAAACGTGTGAGGGGTGTGCCGAAATGGGTGTAGGGACGCATGCGGGCGGCAGCCCTCGGGCCTTCGGTGGAGCTCCCTATGGGGCCACGAAACGTGTGAGGGGTGTGCCGAAGTGGGTGATGACGATGACGATGACGACGATGACAATGACGATGATGATGATGTTGATGACGATGATGTTTGTTTTGATGATGATGATGATGATGATGATGATGATGATGATGATGATGATGATGATGATGATGATGATGATGATGATGATGATGATGATGATGATGATGATGGTGGTGGTGGTGGTGGTGGTGATGATGATGATGATGATGATGATGATGATGATGATGATGATGATGATGATGATGATGATGATGATGGGAGGAGGGAGGAAGGGGAGGAGAGAGGAGGATGAGGAGGTGGGACGCGGGGCGCTGTCTCTTCAAAACGAGGACCCAACACCACAGGATGGTTGGGAACAACACAATCGTAATACTAGGAACAAAACGATAGAGAAGGAGAGAGAGAGAGAGAGAGAGAGAGAGAGAGAGAGAGAGAGAGTGAGAGAGAGAGAGAGAGAGACAGCGACAGGGAGAGAGATGACGCCTCGCCCTTCGAGGGCTGGCGGATGGCCAGCGGAGGATCTCGGATTCGGTTGGTTTGCCGTCAGGAAGTCGCGGCGCGCGCAAGGGGCGGCGCGAGGGGTGCGGCCTGTTATGGAGGCGGGGGGGCGCCAGATCCGCACCGAGGACACGGACGCGGATAATAATGAGGATGAGCAGGAGGAAAGAGGAGGAAGGAGGAGGAGGAAAAGGAGGAGGAGGAGGAGGCAGAGGAGGAAGAGGAGGAGGGAGGGAGGGAGGGAGGGAGACGGTATTGTTGGGATTGTGGTTGTAGTCGTTGCCCGTTGGGCTGGGTGGGCGCAAGCGTGTCCCGCATGACCCGCTCACACTTGGTTGATTCGGAGGCAACGATAGGGGGGAAAAGCCCGGGGGAGAGCAAAACATGTATCCAGGGGCGCCGATGATCTATGTCTTCGACAATGCTCCCGGGCGAATGCGTGTAATGCCCGTCCCTGGGCTATTCGCCCTTATCGTCGCCGCTGGTTGATTGTCTCTTCGCCCAAGCGCCCATTGGCTCGTAGAAGGTACCCCACGCAGGTTAAATTGCACTCGTAGTGACGTTTCGAACATCTGGTTGTGGACTCGACCGTGCCCCTCCTAGCATCTAGGGGGAAGGTGGGGGTCCAGCCATTGGTGCCCCGAGTGGGCCTGGCCAGGGCTCTCCTCCTGGCGTCGTCGGCTCATCAACACCAGCACAATAACGGGTTGGGCAGACAGTCCGACGAAGCAAATGTGTTGTTCCTAACAAAGCAGGGGCCTTCTTAGAAGCCTTGGGGCTTCTCAGAAGTCTTCCGAGAAGCCAGGACGGCTCGTGAGAAGGCCCCCGCCTTCTCAGAAACACCCCGCCTTGTTAGAAAGACCTCCCCCTCGGGCCACCCCGTTGTGCGTGCCTCGAAAGAAACCTGGCGTAAGCCACCGTAAGTTCCCCGTGCAGACCTAGGCCTCCGACGTTGTGTTTGCTTCAGTCTTGGCGCTCTTCCTCGACCTCACGGGTCCCGTTTCGTGGACCGCGACCGGCTCCTGACAAGTAGGATGAAAGATCAGGTCTTTGGGATCGGCTCGAGAGGTCCAGGGGCCACGTGCGCATCGAGAAAGGAGAGCGCCGGATGTTTTGGAGCGAGTTCGTGCGGAGGGAACGGATTCTTGGGCTCTTTCTCGGCTGTTTGGCTCCAGGGCCAGAGCCGTCCGAGCACGCCCCAGAATGACAACTGGCTCTTGGGGAAGCCCTGCGGTCCAGGACCTGGTATTCTGCGGGCCCGAGGCCTGGCGAAAGCTGGCTGGAGTGAAGGCGGACCCCGGGTGAGCTCAACGCCGCCGGCGACGCCGACAGCGCCTCTGCTTCAGTCCGCTTGTGGGGAACCTTGCGAGGGAGGAGGGGCAGAATCGGCACGCAGAGCTCAGGACCCTTCGGGCCGGCGAAGCCCTCCTTCGAAGAAGCAGGCGGCGTGGCATGAGCACAGGGCCTTCTGAGGTCCGCGCGGTTTTGGGGGGTCGGCGCTGGATCCCCCTGGCGGCGCCAGCGGCGCTGCCCCCAGCGCGCTGCGCGCGCCAGAGGGGTCCAGTGCCGATCCAGGATAGCTGCGTGGACCTCCAGCAGCTTGCCTCGGTGCCGTTGCTTCTTCTTCCGCCCCTGCCCGCACCCTCCCCCCCCGCACTCGGCCGAGCCGGCGCGCCGAGCCGGCGCTCGCTCTGTTGCCGTGCTGCCGCGGCCCCAGGCGGTGTTGGAAGGCAAGGCCGCGCCCGTCTTCGAGAGAGCGGTCGCCGTTGGGGGGGGGGGAGGCGCCCCGCGGCCTTCCTGTGTCCGGGCGGCGAGATCCCTAATTACATGTCCACCGCCCCTGGCCAGGCCCATCTTGGGCTGAGGAGCGGTGTGTAGTGGCCCCCTAAGTGAAAAAATAACCAGGGGATGATTTTTGACTATTTCTTTGGCAATTTTAAGTTTGTCTTGGGTATTATTAAGTTTTCTCCAAAACCTGCCTGTAGGGGGACACGCCCGACCTAAAGTCAGGGAGGCATATCAAGCCGATCTCGGGCTCAGGAGGCCGGGCCAGGATCGGCGAGGTGGTCAGGCCTGGTCAGTGTCGGGAGCGTCGCAGGGAGGGGTGAGGACTCGGGGTGTGTGGATATCATGGCGGGGGCCATGGTGTCCCCCCGATGTCATGGCAACCTTCTTTCCTTTCACTACTGGCTTCACCCCCTCGTCCGCGCACATGCATCCAGCCTCCAGCCGTGATGCGCTACCCTCCCTCTTTCTGCCCCCTCTTCAGGGCGCCTGAACACGGGGCCAGAGTGGGCGGGGTCGAAGGATTACGCCGCATCGCCGATGCATCGGCGACGCGGCGCGATCTGGTGCCCGACCTTCTCTGTCCCGGCGTCGCTGGCTCGTCAGCCACGCACCAGCGGTGCAGCGCGGTCCTCCGACTCGATCTATTCTGGCCCGCTTGGGGGACTTCCTCCCTGCCCTCCCGCCCCCGGACAGCCCCCCCCCCCCCGTGCCCGCCCGTCCGCCGGCGGGGCCCGGGCGGGCACAGCATCCCCTCCTCCTCCTCCTGCCTCCTGCCTCCTCCTCCTCCTCCGCCCCCTCCTCCTGGGGTCTCTGAGTGTGGGCCTCGAGGGCAGCTGCCGAGATTCGTGTGTGTGTGTGTGTGTGTGTGTGTGTGTGTGTGTGTGTGTGTGTGTGTGTGTGTGTGTGTGTGTGTGTGTGTGTGTGTGTGTGTGTGTGTGTGTGTGTGTGTGTGTGTGTGTGTGTGTGTGTGTGTGTGTGTGTGTGTGTGTGTGTGTGTGTGTGTGTGTGTGTGTGTGTGTGTGTGTGTGTGTGTGTGTGTGTGTGTGTGTGTGTGTGTGTGTGTGTGTGTGTGTGTGTGTGTTGGGGGACTGCTGCTGTCGAGGGTACCGTGGGGCTCGGCTCCCGCCCCGCCACGGTGCCCCGTCCGCTCACGACTTGTGGAGCCTGCTCCAGCCTGGCCAGGCACTTGTCGTTTCTTCAATTTGCTTCGTACCGGAGGCAAGCAGATGGCACCCTCGCGGCAGACGACCGTAATCAGTGTTTCGTTGGTCGGGGAAGGGTCGGAGAGATGGTTCTATAGGTTTGAGTGATCCGATAGTGAGGAACAGGAGGAGAACGAGGAGATCCAGAGGCGCCCAGATAATAACAGTAACCCGATCGTAGGATGTGGTGAACATCACCTTCTTCTCCTAGGCAATCTATGCCCCGAGCTGATTCAACAATCCTCGGGTTGACCTCAAATGGGGTCCAGCGACAAGGGGGAGGTGCAATAGATTCTGTGCAATCGATTTCTGGGGTTGCAATACAGTTTGGGCGTGCAATACGGGGCGCAAATGTATTGCTGGATATTCGCGTGCAATACATTGCAATACAATGCAAAACAATTATCTGGCGCAATGCATTTGTAATGCCATTGCCCCAAATCTATTGCACCGCCCCCTTTCAGCTGGCCCCCCTTGTGGGTCACCCAAAAATCCCTTTGGTGCTAGACGTTCCCCTCCTCTTGCACAGCACCCTCTGTCAGACAAGGCTCCCTCCAAGCTGATTAAAATCAAGAGCGGAAACAAAATTAGCCTGGCGAAGGACCCAACCATATGCAGTTGAGAGTACCGCAATTGTGAATATCTTCTTCGGTGGCGCTCCCTATGGGGCCACGAGCCGTATGAGGGGTGTGCCGAAATGCGTGGCAGTGTACACAACACGAACGAAGACGATAGGTCCGAATATGAAAGCTTGAGCGCGTGCGAGTCGGATCGCGAGCGAGTCTGATTATGAATGAATCTGCGCGCGATTGATTCTATTCGCATGAATGCGTGCATGGATACGCCCAGTGTAAATGTATGTATACGACTGTGAACAGTTTGGGTCTGCGTGACTCTCGGTACTCGTGACTCTGAGCGTCGCCTCTGCAGGGGGCTTCCCTGGGAACCCCGACGGCAGCGCCCGCGCGCCGCGACGCCCATGTCGGCACGCCACACACCTGGTGTGCGGGACGCATGCGGACGGCAGCACTGGGGCCTTCGGTGGAGCTCCCTGTGGGGCCACGAAACGTGTGAGGGGTGTGCCGAAATGGGTGTGCGGGACGCATGCGGACGGCAGCCATGGGGCCTTCGGTGGAGCTCCCTATGGGGCCACGAAACGTGTGAGGGGTGTGCCGAAATGGGTGTGCGGGACGCATGCGGACGGCAGCACTGGGGCCTTCGGTGGAGCTCCCTGTGGGGCCACGAAACGTGTGAGGGGTGTGCCGAAATGGGTGTGCGGGACGCATGCGGACGGCAGCCATGGGGCCTTCGGTGGAGCTCCCTATGGGGCCACGAAACGTGTGAGGGGTGTGCCGAAATGGGTGTGCGGGACGCATGCGGACGGCAGCACTGGGGCCTTCGGTGGAGCTCCCTGTGGGGCCACGAAACGTGTGAGGGGTGTGCCGAAATGGGTGTGCGGGACGCATGCGGACGGCAGCCATGGGGCCTTCGGTGGAGCTCCCTATGGGGCCACGAAACGTGTGAGGGGTGTGCCGAAATGGGTGTGCGGGACGCATGCGGACGGCAGCACTGGGGCCTTCGGTGGAGCTCCCTGTGGGGCCACGAAACGTGTGAGGGGTGTGCCGAAATGGGTGTGCGGGACGCATGCGGACGGCAGCCATGGGGCCTTCGGTGGAGCTCCCTATGGGGCCACGAAACGTGTGAGGGGTGTGCCGAATGGGTGTGCGGGACGCATGCGGACGGCAGCACTGGGGCCTTCGGTGGAGCTCCCTGTGGGGCCACGAAACGTGTGAGGGGTGTGCCGAAATGGGTGTGCGGGACGCATGCGGACGGCAGCCATGGGGCCTTCGGTGGAGCTCCCTGTGGGGCCACGAAACGTGTGAGGGGTGTGCCGAAATGGGTGTGCGGGACGCATGCGGATGGGGCCTTCGGTGGAGCTCCCTATGGGGCCACGAAACGTGTGAGGGGTGTGCCGAAATGGGTGTGCGGGACGCATGCGGACGGCAGCACTGGGGCCTTCGGTGGAGCTCCCTGTGGGGCCACGAAACGTGTGAGGGGTGTGCCGAAATGGGTGTGCGGGACGCATGCGGACGGCAGCACTGGGGCCTTCGGTGGAGCTCCCTGTGGGGCCACGAAACGTGTGAGGGGTGTGCCGAAATGGGTGTGCGGGACGCATGCGGACGGCAGCCATGGGGCCTTCGGTGGAGCTCCCTATGGGGCCACGAAACGTGTGAGGGGTGTGCCGAAATGGGTGTGCGGGACGCATGCGGACGGCAGCACTGGGGCCTTCGGTGGAGCTCCCTGTGGGGCCACGAAACGTGTGAGGGGTGTGCCGCATTGGGTGGAGCTGGGGCCACGCGTGTGACCGCGGGACGCATGCGGACGGCAGCACTGGGGCCTTCGGTGGAGCTCCCTGTGGGGCCACGAAACGTGTGAGGGGTGTGCCGAAATGGGTGTGCGGGACGCATGCGGACGGCAGCCATGGGGCCTTCGGTGGAGCTCCCTATGGGGCCACGAAACGTGTGAGGGGTGTGCCGAAATGGGTGTGCGGGACGCATGCGGACGGCAGCACGGAGGAGAGGAGGAGGAGAAGGTGGGACGCGGGGCGCTGTCTTTTCAAAACGAGGACCCAACACCACAGGATGGTTTGGAAATACAGACAAAATTAATCGTCGACTCCCAGGAACATGTGGGAGAATACGAGAAGTGGGGGAAAAGACGGACGAAAACCCAGAAACTATGGGAAAATATGGGGAAGTTTTGGATTTGTATGTATTTACGTGTGTGTAGTTATGTGTGTGTGTGTGTGTGTGTGTGTCCTTGGGCCCCTTGATAAAACAAATCCTTGGTGCTAGACGCGCCCCCTGCACGGGCCCCCTGTGCTGCACAGCACCCTCCATTAGACAGGGCCCCTTCCCCAAGCTGGCTTTAACAAACTCACTGGTGCTCGACGCCCCCTCGTTTCCACAGGCCTCCTCTGCTGCCCTTACTCTTGGAGGAGGGGGAGGATCGAATATTGAGAATCGACGAGGAGCATCGACGAGGAAGAACAGAAGGATAATCGAGGACCGGGGAGAAGGAGGAAGGAGGAGGATCGAGGAGGAGGAGGAGGAGGAGGATCCAGGATCGAGGACCGAGAACCGTGGAGGAGGAAGAGAAAGAGGAGAGGATCGAAGAGAAGGATAGAGGGTCGAGGACGATCGAGGATCGAGGAGGGTTGAGGAGGCGGAGGAGGAGGAAGGAGGAGGATCCTGGAGGAGGACCGAGGATCGAGAATCGAGGATCGAGGAGGATCGAAAAGGGCGAGAAGGTTCGAGGAGGATGGGGAGGAGGTTCGAAGAGGAGGATCGAGGACCGAGGAGAGAGAGGAGGAGTGGAAGGTTTTGCATGATCCCACCTCCCTCCCAACTCCTCACCCCACTCCACCCCGCTCCGCTCTACCCGTCTCTTCTTGTCGTCTTCGCAATTCTCCCCACTCCTCTTTCCTGTTCAAGCGACCTCTACACTTGCCTCACATCATCCTTAATCTGGCCCGCTCCCGCAGTTTCCTCCCAGTGTCCCCATCCATCTGTTCCCGAGGCCACTCCACTCTACTTCCACTCCGTTCCACTCCACTCCGCTTCCAGGCACCACGTTACCCACTCCTCCCACTCCTCCCCATTCACAGGCACCACACAACACACGTATCCCCGCTCCTCCCCATTCTTCGCCTTGCTCAGCTTCCAGCCAACTACTAGTATCCATTCTACTCTTCACCCCATTCTTGCATCCTCCTTCCCCTGCATCGGCACTCCACCCCTCTCTTCTGCATCTCATTCCTCTCCTCCAGCTCAGTCCTCTCCTGCATCGTACTTCTCCCTACGCCTGTCACTCCGCCACTCCTCCATACTCTGGTCCACTCCCCTGCATCACACGCTCCTCCCGTCCTGCTCTCATCCCGATGCGTTCCTCTCCTGTATTGGTTGGCCAGTGCCTTTCGAAGTATATGTAGCGGGCTTCCAAGGTTTTGCTTCCTCGCTCTTAGCATATTGTTGAGAGTCTTTCAAGTCATGCCTAATTGTTGGTCACATCTTTCTAGGTGCGTCTACGTCTACTTACTAGTTTGCAGGGATTGTGTGTACGTCGCCAAGCACTTCATCACGATGATAGATCGCAAGTCTGAGTAGACGTAGCGCCACCAGCTAAGTGCTTAAGTCAGTATATTTAAGTCAGTACATACTGTTCGACCTACCAGTCCTGTACTTGTTTGGCACCGCTTCAAAATTTATAATCTTCTTGAGTTCTTGCCCTACAAGTCTAGTGTCAGCCAGCGCTAAGCACTCAGCTAATTGACAAACTCGAGTTGTCAACTACGTCCGAAGCTCTTAGCCGCCTATTGCTGAGGTTCGTCGGAGTTCCCTCGCAACCTCTGACGCTAAGTGCTCAGCTAATTGCGGAGTGGTGTCATACGTCTGAATACCGTGCCAGGAGACAGCTACACCGAGCTTGGCTTATGCTGAGGAATTGTTGACGCCGCAGCGCTGCAAATACCACGCGGCGTTGGCGCGTGTAGTTGTTTGGAGCTGTTACTGCTGGGCCGCGCCTCTGCGGACGCGCTGCGGAGGCGAACCATCCGCGCCCGTCGTGCACCCTGCCTTGGCCTGCGCCTGTCCGCGGAGCTCGACGTGACGGCAGAGATGACGTGTTCCAGCGATTCTATTGGCGATGTTGGTGGATGCCGGGTGGGTGTGCGATCAGGATGCGCACGTTGATTTCGTCGCCCCCTACCCTCAGACCAGGTCGGGCGACGGCGTGATCACGGGCAAACAACACTCACAAGTGGGCCTGAAGATCTCGACGCTCGGATATTCGAAGAATCGCGCCAGGGACGCAATTTGCTTCGATGCGCCAGCGTTCCCTTTCGAAAACGCGGGGTTCCGCGGGTCTGCATATCAGATGGGGCCGCCGATGGCGGCAGTAGCGCGCCTCGACCCACCAGGCGTCGACCCGCCGCAAGAAGCTGCGAAACGAACTCGGCAAGATCGGCACGGCACGATTGATGGCGGACCTCGCAGTAGGGGGCGTGGTCGGGGGAGGGATGCGAGTTCCCCCAGATTGCGTCAAATGCGTTGAAGGCGACTCTGCATTCGGAGTGGCGCCCCTCCGCTGCATCCCACGTCAGAGGACTGAGATCCCACGGGCAACACCATGTCTCTTCTCGCATTGGGCTCGCCTCTCCGGGGGGGGGGGGGCGATTGTCGATGGTCGAGCGTGCCCGCACGCGTAGCGCTGGCATATGTCTTGTCCGATCTACTCCATCCCTCCCCCTCGTGCCCCTCCTGCTCCTGCTCCTTACCCATTCTGGTTCAGGTCCTTCAGGCGTCCGTCTGAGCTCTGGCTGCTCGCCCTGCCCGCTGCACAGTCGCGTGCGCGAGGGAACGTTCCGCCTTCGGTTCGGCAGATGTGTCTTATGCTCCTCCTGGGAGGAGGGCCGTGTATGTGCCGACTTGTTTCCTCCTCCTTCTCCTCCTCCTGTCTCCTCCTCCTCCTTCTCCTCCCTCCTCCCTCCTCCCTCCTCCCTCCTCCCTCCTCCCTCCTCCCTCCTCCCTCCTCCCTCCTCCTCCTCCCTCCTCCTCCTCCTCCTCCTCCTCCTCCTCCTCCTCCTCCTCCTCCTCCTCCTCCTCCTCCTCCTCCTTGGGGGGAGGGGCCTCGGCCAGGGACGGGCTGCGCCAGGTCAGCCAGTTCCCGTCGGCGGCGCGCATATGGACCCCGCCAACCCGCTTTCGGCGGCGCCCCCCCCTCTCCTGCCATCCGTTTGCCTCCTCGAGCAGGAGCAGGACCAGGAGGAGGAGCAGGCATCGGCGGAGGCGGAGGCGGAGGCGGAGGAGGAGGAGGAGGAGGAAGAGTTTGAGTTTTTAGCAGATGCCCCTCGTCGTCCTTCTCGTCCTCCCCCTCCCCCTCCCTGCCCGTCCCGACGCCCCTCCTCCCCACTCCCTCGCCCTCGCTCGCCCTCCTCCCGTTCGTCGTCGCCCTCCCCATCGCCCCCCTCCCTCTCGCTGCTCGTGTCCCTCCCCGGTCCTCCTCGTCCTGCTGCTGCCGCTGCTCCTCGATCCTTATCCATCCTCGTGCTGCTGCTGCTGCTGCTGCCGCTGTTCCATGCTCCTCCGTCCTTGTGATGCTGCTGCCGCTGCTGCTTGTTCCTCCTCTTCAGGGCCCACGATGGTGGCATTCTCTGGGTGGTCCACGAAGCCATCGGCTCCCCTACTGCTGTTCCTCCCTGTCCCTGTCGCTCCTGTTGTTCTCTCGCTCTTCCCCTCCCGTCCATCTTCCTCCTCACTTGCCCCTGCCTCTTTTTCTCTCTCTCTCTCTCCTGCTGCTGCTGCTGCTGCTGCTGCTGACCCTCGGCCGCCCAAATCGAAGCCACGTCTGGAATGCTATGGCCCATGATGGGCCGAGAGGCAAGCATGCAGAGGTACCCGTGGAAAGGACTAATCCTTATGATGCGGCTTGACTGCGATTCACCTCCCCCTCTTCCCTCCCCCTGCGACTGCGCCTCGGAAGAGGGTCCGCGATCCGTGGAAAGGACTACTTTTTATGATGTGGTTTGGCTCTGATTCCCCCCCCCCTCTTCCCTCCCCCTGCGACAGCGACTCGGAAGCGGGTCCGCGATCTCGCCACGCGCACAATGTGAAGCGCTCGGCTAAAACTTACCGCAGGGGGGAGGGGGAGGGGGGGATCAGAGCGCTGTTTCCTCAAAGCGAGGACCCAATACCACAGGATGGTTGGGAACAATTGGAGGACGTCCTGGGTATATCTAGTAATCAACATGTAGGCGCGGGCAAATAGACCGCGTGCCGTCGAAACGATGCCCACTCTTGCCAACACTTCGCGGTTGCCTCATTCGTAAGATGGGTGAGACGGGTACGGCGTTGGAGGTGATGCGAGCCTTTCTTGATATCTTCTGTCTTCTTCTCTCCTTCCTTTTCTCTTTCACCTTTGGCCCTAACCGCCTCGTCCCTCCCCCGCCCTTTCCCCTCGTGCCTTACTGTTTTCTCTATATGTTTGTTTTCATGTGTTCGGTTATCCATTGCTGCTATTGCGAAGGCCTTACGGCCGGTGCCGCCGACCCTGAAGGGAGACGACGACGACGACGACAATGGCGGCGGCGACGACGACGACGACGCTGACGTCGGCCAGAGTCCTCGGGGATGCTTTTTGGGGTCTCTTCCGAAGGCTCTCGGGGGACTTGGCTTTCTGGGGACCTCTTGTGGGCCTCTGGGGGCCTCTTGGGAACATCTTGGGCCACATCTTGGGCCCTTCTGGGAGCCTCTCGGGGCTGAGGGCTCGAAATGTCCGTTCGGGTCCCCCGTCTGAGCACGCTCTCGGAGCCGTTTTGATGGCCTTCTGGGCCGCGCTGGAGGCGTTCTGGGCTCTCCAGGGGTCCTCTTGGGCTGTTTCGGGGCCCTCTTGGGGGCCTCTTGGGCCGTCTTGCGGCGATCTTGGGGGCCTCTTGCGCCGTCTTGGAGCGGCGGGAAGTGGAACAGGCGAGAACGCCCCAATCTTTATAATTAGCCTGGCGAAGAACCTACAACCCTATGCACTTGTTAGTACCGCAATTGTGAGTACCGTCTGAGGTGGAACTCCCTACGGGGCAACGCCCCCATGCGAACTGCGCCAATGGGGCCTGAGGTGGAGCTCCCTGTGGGGCCATGAAAGGTGTGAGGGGTGTGCCGAAACGGAGGGGTCGCCCACATGCGGGCTGCGCCACTGGGGCCTTTGGTGGAGCTCCTCATGGGGCCACGAAACGTGTGAGGGTTGTACCGAAACGGGGGTGGAGCTCCCTATGGGGCCACGAAGCGTGTGAGGGGTGTGCCGAAGCGGGGCTGTCACCCACATGCGGGCTGCGCCACTGGGGCCTTGGGTGGAGCTCCCTATGTGTCCACGAACCGTGTGAGGGGTGTGCCGAAACGGTCGACTGATGCAGGGTGAAGGAGGAGGGGGAGGAGAGAGGACGGAAGGAGTGACCGCGGGACGATGCCCCTCCCCCACCCGACGGGGGAGGGATCAAAGGGACGGGGCTCCCCTTCGACTCGATCACGGCATTGCTAGATTTGTGGTTCGTTGACATGCTTCAGGATGAGGGCGCAGGGAAGGGGGACGACGGAGACGACGACCGACGGAGACGACGCCTCGAGCAGACAATGACCTCGCACACGCCGACAGGGTCGGCGGATCGCCTCTCTGCATGCCGCTGTTGTTAAAATATATGCTGCCGTGTTGGATGCAGTATGGAGTTGCCTCGCGGTGCTCCTGGGCCACATGGGATCACAATCGGAATTCTCTTGAGCCGTCTGGTTTTTGCCGCTCGGCGCAGCCTGCATCTCCCTCCGCTGCAGGTTGTCTGTACTGCTCTGTCAGGATCTGGAGGCGATGTCGTTGATGCAAAAGAAAGCCCGTCCTCCCCTGCCCGCCCGTGCGTCAGCGGCCAGCCTGTTCCGCGCGAGGTCCGCGGCGGCCAGGCCCGCCGCCACTTCAAGGGCGGCGAGGCCACCGGTAGGCCCACGGATCGCCGAGAGTTTCACAAGCCGTGCTTGCGCGTGCCCCCCCCTCCCCCGACACCCCCGGTATGGGCCCCGCCCCCCGGGCGGTGCAGAACCCGTCCAGATAGACTTCGGGACCTCTCGGAACCCCGGGGGCCTGGGCGGAATCGTGGCCAGACTTGCAACTGGAAGTGCGATCGGCATTGCGTCAAGAACTGGGGCCAGCGCTCGAGTGGGAGCCTCGCCTCACGCGGCGGGTGGGAATTTGCCCGGCAATTCCGCTTGTGGTGTGCGCGTGCGGCCCGCTCAGGGGGCAGCTCTGCTCCACGGGTTCCTAGGATTTCCTCGTCGGCCCGCCGCCCCCCCCCCCCCACCCCCTGGCACGCCCCCCAGCTAGCCCGTGGCCCCCCCCCCCTGCCCCCACCCGCGGCGCGGTGCCAGGGACCGCGCTCCTTGGCGCGCACTCCCGGCGCATTTCCCTGGCACATCCCCCCGAAAGCGCGAGGCCCGGGGCGCGGAAACGTGTGAATTTCGAAGTTTTGCAGGAGCTGCCCCAGCCAGAAAGTCTGGCGGGGTGGAGTGCGTGCCCCCCTGCGCATTGAGCGTCGGAAGACGGACCCAAGCAGAGGTCCTGAAAGGGGGTGGATTGCGCAGTCCACCGGGTGGGTTGCGCAGGCAAGGTTTGCAATCTTTGCGTTGGACAATCCTGGGGTGCGTTGCGGCGTTTCGGGGGCAATCTTGAGCTACCTGGGACCCTTTGGGAACCATGTTGGGTAATTTTGGGCGCATTTATCCGCGCTTCCCGCCCTCGGCGGACACCGCGCGGGAACCCCGCGTGACGCCCGCAGGGCGGGAAGCGCTGATAAAACACCTGTTGTGGAAATTCCAGTTTTCAGTTGGACACATCTGGGATGACATCCGCCTCGTTGTCCTCTCCCGCCTCCTCCCGCTCCTCTCCCTCGTCGGCGTCGTCGTCGTCCTCCTTGTCCTCCCCCCCCCCTTTCTTTTGCCCTCCCCCCCCGCCCTTCCCGCGTCCGCCTCGTCGACGGCCCCCGCCCCGCCCTCTGCCCGAGGACCGCGTACGCCGAGTGGAGCGAGGGGGACGCCGGCCCCAAGCAGGCCGCCGGCTGCGCGGTGGGGGGAGGGCGGCGGGCGGGCCCGCGGAGGAAGGAGGAAAGGAGCAGGGACGGGGTCGAGGGGGAGTGAGGGAAGGAGGCAGGAAGGAAGCAAGCTTCGGCGCATCATCCTTTCGGGGGAGCGTAAGACCTGGGCTTGCCAGGACTCGGGTTCGCCATCGTTTTTTTGACGACCGCGCCTCGGATTTTGACGAGGAGGAGTTTCGTGGGACGTCTGCAGCGGGAGGCCTCGTCAAAATGCAGGCTCGGCCTCGTCATTTTTTTGACGACCTCGTCGGTCCAACCCGAGTCCCCCGTACCCAGGTCTTACGTCTCCCCGATCCTTGTGTCTTCTTCCTTGGAAGAAAACTTGTTTTCAGGGGCAACCTTTGGGGGGGGCATTGGCATAGGGGGGACGCATCGACCCCCAATCGCCCACTGATCGCCGATAGGGGCCCGATAGCCCCAGCCTGCCCAGGAAGGAGTGGATTCACTATCGGGGCCCTATCGCCGATCTATCGGCGATGCATCGGCGATTCTAGGTCGATGCATCGCCCCCTAGGCCAGTCCCCCCCTATCGTTGCCCCTCATGTTTGTCCAAGTTCGGCGATGCGTCACGGCTTCCTACGCGTAAGTGTAAGCGCTGGTGGGTGCGGGGCCCGTCGTCGGAGGCGGCGCTCGGGGCTCCCCAGCGCCCATGCCAGGCAATGCCAAAGAAATCCCAGCGTTGGTCGATCAACGATGTCAAGCCATGCCCAGCAGAATAGCCCAGGGGAGAGCAACACATGTATTCAGGGGCGCCGATGGTCTATGCTTTCGACAAGGCTCCCGGGCGAATGCGTGTATTGCCCGCCCCTGGGCTATTCGCCCTTATCGTCGCCGCGATAAAGTCGAGCAGTGCCAGGCAACGCCAAAGATTGCTCAGCTCTGCATTGATTTGCGTTGCTCAGAAATTGTTGGAACTGCACTGAAAGAATCAGGAGCCCTATATAGAGCCGCGGCAGGTTTCTGATAAACCGTGAATTGCCGGAGGTCCTTGCGAATTTATCCAGCGGTCGCCAATGGTCAATGGTCTAATACTGAAGGTCTCCTTGGAGAACGCCGCAAGGAGGATGAGGGTCACCCTGGCCAGCGTGGCGGCGTAGGAGTTCGGCTCGACGAGCACGGATATCATTATCATTGCGGACATCGCGAAAATCTTCGAGGAAAACGTGGAGCTCATGCACCGGCAGGTCTTCGTGTGGATCAGCTGGACGTTCGGGGGGATCGTGCGCAGGTGGATTTGGAATGACCTGATTGTCAAGAGCTCGGGAGCCTTGAGACAGGAGTCAATGCAAACCGGAGCCTTCCAGAGCGCCGCATCTTTGCAGGATCCTGCAGAGCCAGGGTTGCACTGACCCTGGCTAGCGCGCGAGATCTGGCACGATCTTGCACGATCTTGCAGGACCCTGCAAAGCCTGACTCACCCAGGTTTGCTTTGACCCGGGCCAGTACATCCCCGCAGAGCGGAAGCTCGAAGAAGATCGGTCCCGTGATTGCATCGTTGAAGGTGCAGCGCAGGACGTGGTAGCCGATGTAGGGTGCGAGGCAAGGTACGGAACGAGGCAGCTGCCGCATTCCGGCGTCGGGCGCGTCGGGTCGTTGTAGCTGTAGGCAACGAGGTGTTCACCCTTCGAAATCGGAGCGACGGCGCAGGACATGGCTGCGCGATATGGAGGGTGGTCGCGCAGATTGGATTCTCCAGCCTGCCCATGTGGATTCAGAGGACGCCTCGGGGGTCCTCAAAGTGGCGCCCTCCGTCCTCAAGGGCGTCGGGCCCAGGCAAGGGAGGGAAGAGAACAAAAAAGAGAGACAGAGAGAGAGAGAGAGGAATAGAGAAAGCGAGAGCGAGACATATCAAACAAGGTATATAACCCCACAAAGCCAAATGGAGAGGGGAAAGGGGCAGGCGGTGTGACGTGCAATGGAAGGGAAGGCGTATGAGAAGGAGCTCTGCGAGGGATCATGGGTGAGCGAGGAAAAGGAGGAGAGGCAAGGTCTGCTGCGCTCCAGGTCGGTAGAGGCAAGGCCAGGAAGGAGGCACGGCAGAAGGGGGGGAGGGTTAGGCAAGGAGGGTATGGAGGAGAAGGGTGACCAACCCCGGTGTTATGTGTGGAAAGATGATGTTGGGGGTTGTGACGATCGCGACAAGGATTGTGACGATTGTGATTAGTTATGATCATTTTCATGCTGGTGATGTTGGTGGTGATGTTGACAGTGATGATGGGGAGGATGACGACGATAATGATGTTGATGATGGGGGTGATGAGGATGAAGGGGGAGGATGAGGAGAACGAGGAGGAGGATGGGGAGGACGAGGAGGAGGAGGAGGAGGAGCAGGAGGAGGAGGAGGAGGAAAGCATCCCCTCCCGATTTAATCGTTGGCATGCGCTGGCTTCTCTCGCACCTCGTCGGCGGTCCGCGCAGGCCCTCCAGGTGTACCAGCGCTGCATCCAGCAGGCGGCTCGCCACTCCTACCCCCCTCTGTTACCCCCGTCGATGCTCTCATGGGAGGAAGTGTAGGAGGAGGGGCGGGGGAGGAGGCGGGGGGAGGAGGAGGAGGAGGAGGAGGAGGAGGAGGAGGGAGGGAGGAGAGAGAGGAGGAGGAGAAGGAGGGAGGAGAAGGAGAGGAGAAGGAGAGAAGGAGGAGGAGGAGGAGGAGGAGGAGGAGAGGAGGGAGGAGGAGGGAGAGGAGGGAGGGGAGGAGGAAGAGGAGGAGGAGGAGGAGGAGGAGGGAGGAGGAGGAGGAGGAAAAAGTAAGTGAAGGAGGAGGAAGAGGAGGAGGTGGATGAGGAGGAGGAGGATAAGGAGGAGGAGGAGGTAGATGAGGAGGAGGAGGAGGAGGAGGAGGAGGAGGACGAGGAGGAGTTGGAGGAGGAGAGGGAGTACGAGGAGCAGGGGGATGGCGAGCGCCATCCCCCCGGGTCCCAGAAGCCTCGTCGCAGTGCCCTGCGGGCCCCGCCCGAGGCTTCCTCTGACTGCCCAGACGTCGTCAGGACTCATCCGGGGCACCACTGTGCCAAGCTGTCGCGCCTGAGGCTTTTTGCGCGGGGCTCATGTTTTCCTCCTTCACTCCACTGTTCAGGCAATCGCAAACATGGATTAGCGACGGGTCCCGTTTCCATGGGAATTCGCGGGTTTCTGCCGCCGAGCGAGGCGGCACCGGCCGCATTTTGTGGAGGGCACCTCTTCCGATCCATGGATTCGGGACCCGCGTGCCAATCCATGGATCGCAAATCCATGTTAGCGCGCCCCCGAGCCCAAGGCGGGTCAGGGCGTGATACCAGAAAAGTTGGTATCCACGGCACGCGCTTACGTTTTTTGTGTGCAGCAGCTCATTGGCCATTACTGCAAAGATGCTGCGCGAGTTCCTGTGGTACTCGGTTGCTGGGTTGCTGGGGTTGCGGGATTGCCCCCGGGCCGGTCAAGAATGTTTCGTCCCCCTGGGGACGAAATTGACCCCACCTTCTCAGGGAGTTGGCCAGTCGAGTATGCCTCGTTCTTGTTGTTGTGTTGTCGGCTCGCCTGCCACGGGGTTCTTTATGTGTTGGTCAAAAAATTGGTGCCGTCGTCTTGCCCCTCAGCCAACCCGAGTCTCGCCCGAAACCCACAACGACCCCCCCCAACCAACAACCGCGACCCACCCATTCATCGCTTTACTCTTTTATCGTAATTTTTGTCGTTCCCCTTCACCCTTCCTCCTCTTCTTGCTATGCGTCCTCCGCCTCCCCGTCTTCCTGTCAGTTATCTTGTTTCCCTTCCTGCTGCCGCTGATCCTCTTTTTCTTCCGATGAGGCGAGGGAGAGGGCAAGAGATCTAGAGAGCGATCATATAGAGTGATCAGACAAGTAGGCGGGAGTCCCGTCGACAGCCGGCTACTGCGGTAGCCGAGGCCGCCATCGCATTCTTAGCGGTGGTGCGCACCTTGGGGAGCAGGGGATGTTGAACCCCCCCCCCGGCGCTAAACGCCTGAAGCAAAGGGACGGGGTGGTGAGCAGGCTATACGCCACGTTTCTCTGCGCCCCGCGTGGGAAAAAGGGCCCATGTCGGCGAAACCCCGTTTGGCAGCCGGGGGACAAGGGCTTGACTGTTGAGTGGCTTGCGAACGACGGGGCGTCCCCCGCCGCCGCAAACAGGCCCTGACAACGCGTGGCCGCGCGGGCAATCGGGCTGGCGAGAAGTGGGGCCTACGGCCGTGTAGGAAGCCCTATGCGGGCGTGCGTGGCAGTGAAAAGGTCATGCAGAGTTGGGACGGGGCGGCGCCCCGTCGGGCGGAGGCGACGGTCGGAGGGAGGCCAACGGCAGCTGGAACGCTGCGCGGGCGTTGCATCAGCTGGCCCTGCTGGGAGAGGTCACGGCGCGAGCCTGACTCGAAAACGCGTTGTACACCTTAGGCGATGCTTAAGAAAACTTAAATGTTCGGCCAGAGTCTCGATTATTCTTAATGTTTCAATGTAAATCCCAAGATCTGAATAGAACTTTTGGGTTTTTATTCAAGTTCTGAGACTATGAATTTCTTAACCCATGATTTCTTAAGCATTTCGCAGGGTGTACTGGAGACTCGGGTGGTCCTAGGACGCCCGGGCGGGACGCGGAACGTGAGGCGGGCGTTCGTCGGCGGCTCTGCTGGCTACATGCGCGGCGAGGTCCGCGCAGCGGTCAGTGCCTCGCGTGGGCACTGATTCGGGTTGGGTCGACGGCGGGCGTCGCCGCGGGTCTCTGACGCCCGATATGGGGATGCCTGGCTGGGGCGGCTCGGCTCGGTCGGGCGGCACTGGAAAGGGCCAGGCCAATGGCCCTGGTGGCAGCACTTGCGACCGCGGTAGGTCTGGCCGGCTCGGCGTAACGCTCAAGCTCGGGCTTGCAAGCGCACTGTCTCCTCGGGGCGGCGCGGCGACCGCCCGATCCATGTGGAGCTGGCGGCGTCGGCTGTGCTTTGCTAGGTGTGTCAGGCACGGACAGCGTGGGCAAACATTGTCTCGGTCCAAGCTTTCCTGGGGCGCCCCCGTTTCCGCTTGAAACGTTGCGCTGCTAGCTCGCGTGATGAATGGCACAGGACAGTGCTTTTGACGGGGGCCCCAGGAGCAACAGCTGATTCAGGATGGTACTGCTCGTCGGGGTGGCGTCTGATTGCTGCAGAACAAATTCATTCGGAACGTGCCTCCTTGCTCCCAGAAGCTCACCCCGACGCTCCACAACTTTCCCATATGCCCCAAAGGTCGCCCCAAGACGGCCTCAGAGGCTCCCAGGAAGGCACTGGAGGGTGTCCTTAGGAGACCCCCTGTTCGGCCCAAGAGACCTCCCAGATGGCACAAGAGGGCCCAAAGAACACCCCCAGAATGTCTCCAGAGGGGAAAGGAGGAAAGGAAACCAGAAAATTAAGTTTCCGGCCTCGACGAGCTTTCATGCAGCTCAAACGAACCCAAAGAGGCCCCCAAGAGGTCCCAAGAGGTTCCGAAGAGGCACCCCAGTCGGGCCCACGAGGCCCCGAACAGGCACCCCACAGGCTCCGAGTGGCGGGGGGACGGCGGCTGGGGACTCATATGCAGTTGTATGCTTGTCTAGCTGGGGGTTGCTAGAACCTGTGCGCTCGAAGCGCGCGTGCGCGTGGTTCTTGTCCTCGCCCTCCTTCACCTCCTCCTCCTCCTCCTCCTTCACCTCCTCCTCCTCCTCCTCCTCCTCCATTTTGTACTCATGGTTCATCCTGCTTGCTACTCCTACTTGCACTCCTTTTCGGGATCGTTTTCGCATGCCAGCGTTCCCGCGATAAGACCACTCTCTCGTTGTCGGGTCCTGCCGCGTCGACTCAGACAGTTCCGATCTGCCCTAGCCTGGCTTGCGGCGGGGCTCGTTCGGTGGACCACCGTCCAACTCCTCCTGAGGCTGGAAAAAACAAGGCAAACTGTCACGCTCCTGCTGCAGCAGGGGGTTCTTGTCGTCCGGTTGTGGCAGCTCCGAGACCCCCAGTTGGACAGAGAGCCCCCGCCCGAGAGGGGTGGGCATCTTCTTTGCCAGACACGCCTGGACCTGACCTCTCCCCGGGCCTGTCGAGGCCGTATTGAGGCCAGGCTCGAGAGTTCTCCGGGCCTCCGCACCGCCTCCTGCAACCTTCACCGGGCCGCTCTTGGGACGCCGTTTGGACCTCTTCGGAGTCCTTTTGAAACTCGCTCGGGCCCCCGCGAGACCCTCTCGGAGCCTTCCTGCGCCCTCTGTTGGAACTTCGTTCGGCCATCTTGGCGCTTCTCTGGGGCCCCTGATGCGTTCTGTGTGTGGCCCTCTTGGAATCAGATGGGGCCGCTCTTGGGATCCCTTTGGCCCTCCCTTCGAGCTCACTTTGACGCGATATTGCGGCCATGTTGGAGCCCTCAAGCGCCCCTCTTGAAGCCATTTTGCGCCGCCACATGGTGCTCCGTCCGAGCCGGGGGCCTCCGCGGAGTTTCTCCAGGGCCGTCTTGACGCTCTTCTGGGTACCTCCTCAAGTCCTGTTGGAGCACGTCTTGGCGCCATCTTAAACGCCACTTTTGAACCTCTTCCTGGGGCCTCTTCGGCCTTCTTCGGACGACTTCTCGGGGCGCTTCTTGGGGCCCTCTATAGGATCTTCATTTGGGGCCCTTTGGGGGCCCTGTCGGAATCCCTTTGGCACTCGCGGGACCAGTCGGAGGCTTTCTTGAGGCGCTTGTGGGCCATCGTCGGAAGCACTTGCGACGACTTCTCAGGGCACTCCAATTCTCCGTTTCGGGGCCTCTTTGAGCTGTCTTGGGCCTTCTCTTGAGCCCCCCATCGGAGCTTCTCTAACGGCGCTCTTGGGATTTCATCGGGGTGCTTTCTGGGCCTCTTAGACGCCCCCCTCTGGGACGTTCTGTGGATCTCATTAGGGCGCCTTGCTCCTGAGATCTGTGAATTTCTGGAGCTCCTGGAGAGCTCCGAGAGGTGCAAAACTTCTTCAAACCCTGAGGAAAATACCCTTTCGAAGACCTTACCTTCTCATTGTCCATACGCCTCCCGAGATGCTGGATGCCAGCCAAAACGCCCGAGAGGGATCCGAGAGAAGCCCTCCAGGCTTTGAGGACGGCTCCCCAAAAAGCTCCGGCGAGACAGCCGCGCCTCCCGACGGCCCAGGAAGACGCCAGGGCGACCAGGGGCTTGGGCTCGTCCCAAAAGGCTTTGCAGCCGTGCCCGAAGATGCCCCAGACGGCCCCCAAAACGTTTCCAGCGCCCTTGATGGCCTCCAAGTGGCCCCAAACACCCCCAAGCTACTCCACAAGAGCTTTCGATGTCCCAAAGAGCCTTCAAGACGCTCCACGAGGGTTCCAAGGGGCACCCCAAGAGGTCCCCAAGAGACAACAATCATTGTTTTCACATTTTTTTTGAGCTCTTTCCGCTACCCAGCGCTCCAAGACTATTTCAGAGGCCTGAGAATCGCCCCGAGACGGCCTGAGAGGCTCCCAAGTGCGTGCGCAGACGGCCCAAGGGGCCCCCAACACGGCCCAAGAGACCTCCAAGACGGCCCGGGCACACTTCAGGAACCGCCTAAGATCGGACCCAGAGGGTGAGCACGAACTAAGATTTGGAACTCCCCAGGCACTGGGACCCCCGCGAGGCCAACCAGGCTTTGGAGAGGCTGCCCAGGAAGCCGCCAGAAGCGCTTCCAGACAGCCCCAAAACGCCTTCGAGACGCTCCAGGAGCATTGCCGCGTGGCAGTGCTCTCCGGCTGGGAGGCAGCTGTGGAGCCACCGGGCGGCCTTCGGCTGTCCCTCAGGCGGCCCTCAGGCGGCCTGTAAGAAGGTGGCCTTCAGAGACCCCGAGTGCGGCTCTCAACGGCCTCGGCGGCCCTGAGGCGGCATTGGGCTTCCAGGAAACCAGTTTCGCTACCGCGAAGTTCCACCTCGATCCCCGAGGATAGAAGGCAAACAAGAAGAGTGACTCCAAGAGGTCTCCAAGAGGTGAAAATCATTGATTCCCCAGCGGTTTTGGCGTACTCGTTTTTTGTCTTCGGATCGTCGGGGACACCGAGGAGGCCCCCAAGATTACCCAGAGATGGACTAACCTGGCGCCGCCGCACGCCGCCCCAAAAGGGTGAATGGCGGCTCTGTTCGTCGCCCATGGGGGCCAGGGCGACAAGTTTCACGGAGCGCGTGGTAAAACGGCCTTGAGGGTTGTAACGGCACTCTGCTCTCTTCCGCGTGTCCCGCGAGGCCAACGTGCTATTTCGGCACCGCTCGCGCATGCATGAATTTCCCAAATGTTCAACTGCCGCCGCAAGCGATGGGTCCACGTCCGCCCGACTCGCTTGATTGTGTGCTAAACTTTCTCCTAGCTGCGTTGCTGACTCTCTCTGCACGGTGTCTTTTTGCGTCTTTCCTGGGGTAGTATTAGGACACGCTTTTGTAAGAGCGATTGTCAATCGTGCTCCCCTACAGGGCGGACCACAGTTGCGTAAAGCTGTGACGGCACCGGCCACGCACTCTTCTTCTCGATGGCCCCTAAGATATCCTTCTCCTCCTCTTCCTGGTTTTCCGCCCCTTCCCTGTTATCATGTTTGGTCTTCGTTTTTTTCGGCAGCGGCCCAGTACCATCCCCAAGAAGTTTTGGCGCCATTGGGCTCTCCTAGACGGTCCCCACTATAGAGAAAACAACATACATTGACCAAAGGGGCGCCAACAACGCTCCAATTACATCGAAAGGAGGCCCATCCGAAGAAGTCCCAAGAGGACACCAAGATGAGCCAATCTGGTCCTGGAGAGACTCATGACGGCCCAAGACACGCCATGATGGGCTCAAGACGGCCCCAAGACGAGGCCACGTGCTCACTGAAACTTGCGATCCGAGTTCCTTGGGCTCGGCGATAACCTGAGCGCGTGCGAAGCGCGCGTGGTTCTGTAGACACACACATAGATAGATAGATAGATATATAGATAGATAGATAGATAGATAGATCGATAGATAGATAGATAGATAGATAGATAGATAGATAGATAGATAGATAGATATATAGATATATAGATATATAGATAGATATATATATAGATAGATACATAGATATGTATGCATGCATGTATGTGCATTGAACGGGAATCGTAGGTAGGTGTGGTAGGGATCACCATTCAGGACATTGCTACCGACGCGTATGCATCCATCTCCTTGGGTGACATTCGATGAAGAGGGAACCACAACTTCATGTGTTGACACAGCGCCTTGTCCTTGTTTGCTGTGCAAGTCGTCTCTTTGAAGACATCCTCATCAGTTTGAGTTGCCCCTGGCGGCTGCTGGTCCTCATTCTCCTCGCCGTCGTCGTCGTCGTCGTCGTCGTCTTCCCCATGTTCTTCCTCCCCCTCCTCCATGCCCGCGCTCCTTCCCCGCCTCCTCGTCCTCCCTTCTCTCCTCAAGCTCCTACCCCTCCTCCTCCTGCCGCACTCCTTCCTTCTCATCCTCGTCCTTCTCTTTTCCTCCCCCTAATGCCCAACTCTCCTCCCTCCACCGCCCGCGCTCGCACCCCCACCCTCGCGAAGGGGTGCGGACGAGAAGGAGCAGGAGGTGGAGGAGGAGGAGGAGGAGGAGGAGGAGGAGGAGGAGGAAGAGGGATGAGGAGAGGGATGAGGAACAGCAGCAGCAGGGTGGAGGAGAAGGATGATAAGGAGGAGGAGGCGAAGGAGGAGGAGGAGGAGCAGGAGGAGGAACCTAGTAATTTTTGTTGCCGCTCTGGATCCTGACCCCTGGAGGTCCCCAGAGGTCCCCGGAGGCCTCTGGAGGCTCCCGGAGACTCGACGAGAGCCAACAACGATAGAAAACTCCCCCGTTCGACCTTCGAGGATCGAAAGCAAAACTTGACAGAGGGAAGATACGGGAGCACGACGGACAACGACGACGACGACCACCACGACGTCCACGGCGACGGCGACGGCGACGGCGACGGCGACGGCGACGGCAACGGCGACGGTGACGGCGACGGCGACGGCGGCGGCGAGGGTGGCGGCCACGATGACGACGACGACGACGACGACCCGCCGAGCATGAGAGGGCGAGCGCCCGCCAGGTGCCCAGCCTCGACCTGTGGACGTCCTACCTGACGTTCTGCAAGCGGCACAGCTCGCTGGAGGAGCCCGCCCTGCGAGGAGGAGGGAGGGAGGAGCAGAGAGAGGGAGGGAGTGAGGGACGGAGGGGAGGATGAGGAGAAGGAGGAGGAGGAGGAGGAGGAGGAGAAATAGAGGAGAAGGAGGAGAGGGAGGAGAGGAGGGAAGACTGAGGAAGGAGGAAGGAGGAGAGAGGACGGATGAAGGAAGGAGTGGGAGGGATTATGATGATGACGACGATGATGACGATGACGATGACGATGACGATGACGATGACGATGACGATGACGATGACGATGACGATGATGATGATGATGATGATGATGATGATGATGATGATGATGATGATGATCATCATGATCATGATGATGATGAAGAAGAACATGATGATGATGGTGCTGATGATGATGCTGATGATGATGCTGATGATGATGGTGGTGATGATGCTGCTGATGATGATGCTGATGTTGATGATGCTGATGATGATGGTGGTGATGATGCTGCTGATGATGATGCTGATGTTGATGATGTTGATGATGATGATGATGATGCTGATGATGATGATGATGATGATGCTGATGATCATGATCATGATGATGATGAAGAAGGACCTGATGATGATGATGATGATGATGATGATGATGATGATGATGATGGTGGTGTGGTGGTGATGATGATGCTGATGATGATGATGATGATGATGATGATGATGATGTTGATGATGATGATGATGATGATGATGCTGATGATGATGATGATGATGATGATGCTGATGATCATGATCATGATGATGATGATGATGATGATGATGATGATGATGATGATGATGATGATGATGATGATGATGATGATGATGATGATGATGATGATGATGATGATGATGATGATGATGATGATGATGATGATGATGATGATGATGATGTGATGATGATGATGATGATGATGATGATGATGATGATGATGATGATGATGATGATGATGATGATGATGATGATGATGATGATGATGATGATCGTTCTCTGAACTTGAACCCAGAAGCATCATGAGAGCCGCATGATACGTCCGCCCGCTCAGCAGCTGACGATGTATCTGCACAATCGCATTTTCTTTTGAGATCTGGCCAGAAGGGGAAAGCTTCGCTTCGATCGGCTTCCTCCTGGCCTGGATTGCTTTGGGCCCTCCCGCCCACCGTTGCGTCGCGGGCGGACTGCCGCCGCCATCCGACCTTTCACTGACAGCGGAGGCCCCAGAGCGAGACGCGCCCGCGGCTGAGGACTGCGCTTCCTGGTTCACGCCCCCTCCGCCGTGCGCGGAGGCGACCGTGGAGCAGCGCCCCCGTTGGAAGAGTGCGTCGCCCTACTCCAACAGTGTTAAGTCGAGCCTGTCTATCTACAGAAGGAATTTTCAAAAATAATTATAAACAACGCGGGGACGATTTTTTGATTATTTTGAGGATTTTGGGAGTGTTTTGAATACTTTAATTTTTCGCCCCAAATCCCCTGGTAGGGGGACAGGCCCGACCTAACAACAGTGCTGGGCCGGCGCTCTGCTTCCCGACCAAGCGCCGCTGCAGCATGAGGTGCTCCTCTTGCTCGCGGGCCCGCTGCTCGTGGAGGGGCTCCGCTGGCTAGCGCGCGGGCTCGCGCGCTGCGGCCGCTGGCCGGCCTAGCGGCCCGGCGCGGCCGCGCCTGCGCCAAGTCCGGCGCAACCGGCGCCGTCGACGCCGCTGGCGGTCGGCTGCCCGCCCTTGCAGCACGTGCAACCTCGCGGCGGTGGCGTCTATGGATGATAGAGGGCGATGAGTCGTTCGCGGAGTATGCGGTGTAGCCGCCTCTGTTGCGCGGTCGTATTGTCATTGCTGTGTCACAGTTTTGCCCGACACGACGACTTGTACGTGGAAGCGTTGTGGGCAGACAACACGGACATCAGGGCCTGGTATCGTCGTGCTTCTGGAGGAGGGCCTCCTCCAGCCGTCGGGATCCCAGTGTACGACTTCGCGGCCCCGTTCATTCTGGCCGCGACTTCGCCACGCTGCTGCGCGCCGCCCTCCGGCTGGTCGCCGAGCACGACATGGCACTCGCTGCTGCTGGTGTCCTGCGCGCCGTCGTCCCCGGTGGGGCTAGCTCGCTGGTGCCGCCCGTGGGGGTCGCGCCCCCAGAGCCTCAGCCTGCCGCCGCCGCCGCGGGCGGGGCCGCAGGTCTCGCTGCCGCCTTGGCTGGGCTTGGCGGCCTTGCCAGTGCTGGGCCCGCCGCTACCCCCGCGGCCGGCGGGGGGGCCGCTGCCGCCGCTGCCGCGCCCGTGGTGGGAGCCCCTGGGGCAGCTGGCGTTGCCGGCGGCGCTGCCGAGGGACATCGTGGTCTCCATGCCGCTCTCGCCGCTGGCCTTCGCCCAGCGCGAGAGCTCAGTGGGAACGCCGCCGCGCGTGGCGGGGCCTCCGCGAGCTCTGTGGGAACGCCGTCGCGCGTGGCGGCGCCTCCCCGGTCGCGCCCCGCAAGGGCCCGGCGTCTTGGCCCGACGCAGGCGCCTCGCCCGTCACTCCGACCGCCGCGCCCGCCCCAGGGCACCGCGCATGGTTGGGTGATTTATTAGCCAACTTGCATCGTGGCACTGATGGCGCCGACCGCCCGCGCATGGAACTGGGGCCTTCGCGCCCATGCTCAGGTCCTGCCTTCCGCGCCTCCTCTGAGTGCTCCTGTCTCTCCGAGGAACTGCGCCACCGTGGCGTGGCGCGCTTCGCCTTCGCCGCGGGCCCGCCGCCGCCCCGGGGCATCTTCCCAGGGGCCAATGGCGGCGGCGCCCAGCGGATCATCTTCGACGCGCGATGGGCGAACGCAGACTTCCCCCCGAGATCGCGCGCGCAGCTTCCCGCGGCGGCCGCTTTAAGTCGGCTCGAGGCGGTCGCCTGCGACGACCGCTACTTCTGCGCTGGCGACGTCGAGAACGCCTTCTACGCCATCGCGATCCCCGGCGCCCTGGGCGACGCCTTCGGGCCAGCCTCTGTTCGGGCCGGCGCGGCGGGGCGCCCGTCCATCGATGGCCGCCCCGCCCAGTCTGGCGGCGCGCTCGCCCCGCGCCATGCTGCCCCCCATCGGGTGGAGTGGGGCGCTTCGCCTCTGCCATCTCGCGGTCGAAGAGGGCGTCCAGCGGTGTGGCCTACCGGGCGAGCGGCTCGTCAGCGACCCGGGCGTGGCCGCGCGCCCCCGGCGCCGCGGGTGCCCCGGGGTGCCGCGCGCGCGGGCAACTCCCCGGCGATGGGCGGGCCCGGGCAGGCGGTCGCCGCCGCGGGGCATGAGGTTTCGAGCTTCTTTGTCGACTCGGGTTTCGTCGTGCGCGAGGAGACTGGCGCCTCGTCGCAGGTGCAGTCGGCGGGCCTCGAGCTGGACGGCTTTCCGTCGGCCGCCCACGCCTCCGCGCGCGGCGGGCGTCTCGCAGAGCCGTGGCCGGCGGCGCGGCAAGAGCTGGCGATCGTCATGTGATTGCTCCCGCTGCTGGTCATGTACACTGGCGCTCGCTGGCGTGGAGCGGTCGCCGCCGGCGACGCCTCGTACTGGGGAAGAGGGGTCCGCTGGCGTCGCTGCGAGCCCTCCGCGAGGCCGCCGCTTTCGGCCGCGTCTCCGAGCGCTGGCCGCGCGTTCCTCGCCGGGGACGCCGCGGGCGCCGCCGCCGCCGGCCCCGCGTCGCCGGCAGCTGGCGCAGCCGGCGGCGGCGAGCCCGACTCGGCCGCCCAGCGCGACGCGATGGACTTAGCCGCCGGCTTGCCGCGGGCGCGCGCGGTCGCGGACTCGCTCGGACTGGTGGGCCCAATTTTCATGCAGCCAGACCTTTGGCAAGTGGCCCAGAGGTTTCAATGGGGGGCCGATGCTGACATCCTCCGTCTCGAGGGGCTGGTTTTGTCTTCGGCTCTTCGCCATCTGCTCTGTGGTCGGGCTGCTTTCGGCCGACGGCGTCTTATCTTCGTCGACAATCTCGGGCTGGCTCTCGCCGCCGGCAAAGGGCGCTCGGGGGCCTTCCAGGTCCGAGATGCGAGAGATCTGCGCCCTGCCCCTGGCACGCGGGGCCCCGGTCCAGCGGATTGCCCCGCGCGCGATCGCATCTCCATCTAGAGCGCGGGCAAGCCTGACGTCGCAGCGGCTGCTGCTGCCGACGCGGGCGCCCTGCCGGCCACCCCGCCGCCGCCGCCGCCGCGCCCTGCCTTCTGCGAGGACGGGGCCCCGCGCGGCTCGCGCGCTGGTGCCGGGCCCCGAAGAGGCCCCCCAGCGCGGCGCCGGCGGCCGCGCGCCCGCGTTGTCCGCCGCTTCCGCCGTCGCCCGTGGCCCCCCCGACCATGGGCGAGCTGTGCTATATACTTGGGTGGCCGGGCGGTGGCGCCGGCGACGCGAGGACTGCCGCCGCCGAGCCCTGGCCGCCCCCCACTGGGCGACGTCGCTCCGCCTGGGCCGTGGCAGCCGCGAGCGGCCGGGCGCCTGCGTGGTGGTCTTCCTGGACGAGCTGTGCTACGTGGGCTTCGCCAGCGACGATGCTGGCGAGCTGGTTGCGGCGGCGCAGTTCTTCTACCCAGACTTGAGCCGGCGGGGGGCGAGTGCGCCCCGGAAGATCCGCGCGCCCGTGCCGCGGGCGTTTCTGTGCGCGATGTTGACTGTCTCCCTCCGCCGGGTTTTCGTGGGGCACGCAGTGCCCGCCCTGGTTTCATTCGTGGCGTACCTTGGCCCGGTATATGCGAGTCGCTTGTGTCGCTACAGCTGGTCGCCCCTGTCGAGGCGGTCGGAGGGGCCGCGGGCGCCTGGGCCCGCTGCTGGCGCCGATGGAGATGGAAGCCCCAGGCAAGACGAACACCCTAGGCGACGCGGTGCTCCTGAACTCGGCGCCGTTCCGCGCCCTTGCCTCCAGGTCTCGAATGCCCGCGCCCGCGTTCCGACGGGCCGCGTTCTCGCGGGTCGACCCGTCAGTCCGGCTGGCGGAGGCCTCAGAGGGACCTCCGCTGGAGGAGTTGGGGGCCGCGGCGCGCGGGCTTCGCCCTGGGGGTGCTTTGCGCGGGGGCCGTCTCGGAAGTCGTGTCGCCGCGTTCGCTGGCGCGGCCGCGCCCTTGCCTCGCGGTGGGCCTCCCGCGCTCGTTGTTCCGCGCTGCGATGGCCACTGCCAGTCGCAATCGCAAACGAGTCTTTCTCATTTTTTTGCCGGCTCCGAGGGGCGCAGCCGAGGGGTGAAAAATTTGGGGCGCGGGGTGATTGCCGCTGATCTCGTTCTTCACCCGCGGTTTGATCTGGGCCGCCCGGTCATCCGGCGCGCCGTCCCCGGCTGAGTTGCCTCGGGGACCGTCCAAGCTGTCTTGCTGGAAACGCCCTGCAGTGGTCGCAGGCCTTACGCGGGCCTGCAAACAGCAGCCGCTGGTGCAGGCTTCGCTCTCCCGGTGCGATCTGCACATGAGGCCTCCCAACCCTCGCCAAGTTAATGGCCATATTCTTTTTTGCATGGCAATCGTTTGGGTTTGCGTCCTTCTTTCGTCCGGCTCGCCTCTCTCTCCTTTTCCCGGGGCCTGATGTTTGATTTGTCTGGTTTCGGGATCGGGTGGAGGGAAACGGACCCGGGCCCAAGCGTGGTCGCGGCGGGTTCTGCGTGCATTCGCACAATAGTATTGGCCGTAACAAAGCGTCAGGCAAGTTTCGGGGCCGAGCTGCGCAGTGCTACCCCTGGCGAGTAGCCTCGATTTTCGCTTCGGCTATAATGAAATGCGATGCGCCCAGGACGTCCCCTTAGCCCCCCCCAGCAGTTGAAATTGTTACTATTGATGACGTTTGGCCTTCCTGGGACATGGGTTTGCCCCTCTCCCTCCGCTCCTGGTCGGCGGTGGTGTCCTCCTTCCTGCTCCCTCCCTTTTTCCGCCGCCAGCCGGTCCTCGGCGCGAGCCGGTCCGTCGTCGTGTGCAGTTGCCCGGTCTGCGAACACAGAGTCGATCATTGGCTTGGGTGGAGCGTTGGACTATCGTTGTGCGAGTTTTGGATCTAGAAGCGAAATGAGAGCCGTCAGATACGTCCGGCAGGTCAGGAGCTAACTTTGTATCTGAATCATCGCCTTTTCTCTCGCCCGCCTTCCCTTCCTTCCCTCCGTTCCTGGTCGGTGCTGGTGTTTTTCTTGTTGCTTCCCCCCTTCCTCCGCCGCCAGCCGATCCTCGGCGCGAGCTGTATCGTCGTCGCGTGCAGTTGCCTTGTCTGCGAAGACAGATCCGATCTCTGGCTTGGGTGGAAGGCGGGATGATGATGATGAGTTTGGGATGAGGATGATGATGCTGCTGCTGGCGATGATGCTGATGATGACGATGATGACGATCACGATGACGATGGTGATGCTGACGAATATGCATATGATGATGATGCCGACGCTGCTGCTCATGATGATGGTGTTGATGAGGAGGATGATGGTGGTGATGATGATGGCGATGATGATGGTGATGGTGGGGGTGATGATGATGCTGATGATGGTGCTGGTGATCGCGACGACGATGGTGATGATGATGCAAATGCATAGCGTTATGATGATGTTGATGATGCTGCTGATGATGGTGGTGCTGACGATCCCGAAGATCATGCTAGTGGCGTTGATGATGGTGGTGATGCTGATGATGACGATGACGATGCTGATGATGATAATGATTCTGATGAGGATGACCATGATCTTGGGATGAGGGTGCTGCTGGTGACGATGATGATGCTGATGATGATGCGGATGCTGCTGATGATGATGCAAATGATAATGTTGATGATGCTGATGATGGTGATGATGATGACGGTGATGCTGATGATGCAGATGATGATGATGCTGATGATGATGCTGATGATGCTGATGATGATGATGATAATGCTGATGATGATGTTGATGCTGATGCTGATGCTGATGATGATGATGATGATGATGATGATGATGATGATGATGATGATGATGATGATGATGATGATGATGATGATGATGATGATGATTTTTCGGTGTTGGTGGTGGGGGGCTGAGGAGGAAACGGTAGAGTAGGAGGAGGAAAAGGAGGAGGAGGAGGAGGAAGAGGCGGCGGAGGCGACGAACGCCCGCCGAAAGCTGGCTGGTGTTGCGCGCACGTTTTTCAAACGGGCTGGGTGCTTAGGCCTAAGGCTATCGTGCTCTCTGGACGTGACACATCCAGACGATGTAATGCCAAAACGTGGGGTCGCCAAAAAGGGAAAGCAGAGGAGAGGGAGGTGGAGGAGGGATACGACAGATGTAGAGCCAATGGCTTGGAGGGTGGAGGGTGGAGAAGGAGTGCTCGAATGCCTTGCCCGCGTTGATGCAAGCGGCGCCACTCGCTGGAGGACCTCCCCATCCCAGGATGTGTTCCTCCACCTTCTACTCCGATTTTCTTTTTGTGGGCCCGCGACCTTTCAGCGTCAAGCTCTCCATTTTGCTGCGCTCGGTGGAGGCAGCGCTTGCGCCGCTCCGCAGGATATCTTCCTGGCGTACCAGGCAAGCTCGTGCTGTGCTGCGTTTATGTTCTCTCTCTATATCTGTCTTTCTTTGTCTCCCTCGTTGTTTCCTGTATGTACTTGTTTGGTTTTCTCTCTCTCTCTCTCTGGCTCTCTCTCCCTTTCTTTCGCTCGCTCTCTCTCTCTCTGTTGTTCATATATACACATGAGTATATAAATACATACATATATACATAAATGTGTATGTATATATGTATCTATGTATCTATGTAACTATGTATATATGTATATATGTATATATGTATATATGTATGTATGTACATATGTACATATGTACATATGCACATATGTACATATGCATGTATATATATACCGCCCTACGCATATATACATTTGTGTCTATATATTCCTGTACTTGTTTTATTTATTTTTATACATATACATACTAGAACCATCGCGCGCGCTTCGCGTGCGCTCAAGTTCTAGCTAAGGTCATGATCATCGCCATCATTGTCATCCTCATCCCCGTCATCTTCATCGTCATCGTCATGGTCATGGTCACCTTCACCATCACCGTCACAACAAACCTCCTCCTCCTCCTGCTCCTCCTCCTCCTCCTTGTCCTCCTCCTCCTCTCTTCTCTCAGCGCGCTCAGTACACGGGTGCCTACTGGAACGCGTGCCGGGAGCCTTTTTGGAAGCATTGTGGCAGTTTCTGGAGCCTCTCTGGGCCTTCCTTTCGAGTCCTTTGGGGCCTTTGTTGGCCCGTCTGAGGGCCCATTTCGGCCGTTCCAGGTCCCTCTTGTCTCGTCGTGGGGAGTTCAGCCCGTCTTGGGGCCCTCCTGGGGCCCTCTCCGACAATGTAGGAATCCTCTGGTGGCCCCCCTCAGGCTTCCTGGGGGCTCTCTTTGGCCGTCTTGTAGCTCTTCTGTGCCGCTTGAAGCTCTCTTCAGCCCATCTTGGAACCCTCTTTGGGGCCTCTGGGGCCGTCGGGGGCCCATTTCGGTAACCTCTTGGGCCGTCGCGACCGCTGGTAGAACTGCGAAGCGAAGCTCCCAGAACTCTACGTTTTTCCGTCGGAAATTCTTGATTTTGCCTTTGGGAGGGCCTTCTCAGCGGCCTCTTGGACAGTCGTGGGAGGGTCCTTTTGGGCTTTTTGCGGCCCCTCTGAGAGCACATTTCGGCTGTCCCAAGCCCCTTTCGGCATGTCAGGGGTAGCTGAGCCGTCTTGGGGCCGTCATGGAACCTTCTCCGACCATGTAGGGATCCTCTGGTGGCTCCCTCGGGCCCCCTGGGGACTCTCGGGCTGTTTTGGAGCTCTACTGCTGCTCGACTCTCTCTTGAGGTTGTCTTGGAGCCCTCTTGGGGGCCTCGTGGACCGTGTGGCGCCGATTTGGGGAGCCTTTGGGGCATTCGTGGCCGCCGATGGAACATAAGAAGCGAATGTAATAGAAATGTACGTTTTCATGGGAAATGCTATTTTTTTGTACGTGGAGCCTTCTCAGCGGCCTCCTGGACCGTCTTCAGGGAGTCCTGGTAGGTCTTTTTGGACCCTCTGGGAGCCCAGTTCGGCCGCTCCGGGTCCCTCTTCGCCCGTCATGGAGACCTGAGCCCATGTAGGGATCTTCCGGTGGCTCCATCGGGGTTCCTGGGTACTCTCTTGGGCCGTGTCGGAGCTCTCTTGTGCTGCTTGAAGCTCTCTTCAGGCTGTCTGGGGGCCCTCTTGGGGGCCTCTTGGGCCGTCTGGTCCCATCTTGGGAGCGTCTGGGGCCGTCGCGGCCGCTGGTAGGACTGAAAAGCAAATATCCAGAAAATATTAGCTTTTCCAATCGGAAGCGCTTGATTTTTCCCAACCCTCCTGCGTTGGGTTCTCGTTTTGAATAGAGCACTGCTCGCGCGTCTCCTTCCTTACTTCCCGCCCCTCTCTTCCCCCCTGCCTTTTACCTCGCTCGTCGCCATCCCTGGGGGGCTGCGATCTGCGAAACTGTCGCCACTTTCGAGGCCTGCTGGGGGGCCCAGCACAGTGGGTACTCACCGCAGATTCAAATTAGACCTCGCCATCCCTGGGGGGCTGCGATCTGCGAAACTGTCGCCACTTTCGAGGCCTGCTGGGGGGCCCAGCACAGTGGGTACTCACCGCAGATTCAAATTAGACCTCGCCATCCCTGGGGGGCTGCGATCTGTGAAACTGTCGCCACTTTCGAGGCCTGCTGGGGGGCCCAGCACAGTGGGTACCCACCGCAGATTCAAATTAGACCTCGCCATCCCTGGGGGGCTGCGATCTGTGAAACTGTCGCCACTTTCGAGGCCTGCTGGGGGGCCCAGCACAGTGACGCCACCGCAGATTCAAATTAGACCTCGCCATCCCTGGGGGGCTGCGATCTGTGAAACTGTCGCCACTTTCGAGGCCTGCTGGGGGGCCCAGCACAGTGGGTACTCACCGCAGATTCAAATTAGACCTCGCCATCCCTGGGGGGCTGCGATCTGTGAAACTGTCGCCACTTTCGAGGCCTGCTGGGGGGCCCAGCACAGTGGGTACTCACCGCGGATTCAAATTAGACCTCGCCATCCCTGGGGGGCTGCGATCTGTGAAACTGTCGCCACTTTCGAGGCCTGCTGGGGGGCCCAGCACAGTGGGTACTCACCGCAGATTCAAATTAGACCTCGCCATCCCTGGGGGGCTGCGATCTGTGAAACTGTCGCCACTTTCGAGGCCTGCTGGGGGGCCCAGCACAGTGGGTACTCACCGCAGATTCAAATTAGACCTCGCCATCCCTGGGGGGCTGCGATCTGCGAAACTGTCGCCACTTTCGAGGCCTGCTGGGGGGCCCAGCACAGTGGGTACTCACCGCAGATTCAATTAGACCTCGCCATCCCTGGGGGTCTGCGATCTGCGAAACTGTCACCACTTTCGAGGCCTGCTGGGGGGGCCCAGCAAAGTGACGCCACGCGCTGACCCAAATTAGACCTCGCCGTCCCTGGGGTCCGCGATTTGCGAGATGTCGCCACTTTCGAGGGCTGCTGGTGGTTCCTGCGGAGTGAGGCACCGCGCGGACCTGAGCAGGACCTCGCCGTCCCTGAGGGGCTGCGATCTGCGAAACTGTTGCCACTTTCGAGGCCTGCTGGGGGGTCCAGCTGAGTGAGGCACCGCGGACCTGAGCGGGACCTCGCCGTCCCTGGGGGGCTGCGATCTGCGAAACTGTCGCCACTTTCGATGGCTGCTGGTGGGTCCAGCGGAGTGAGGCACCGCGCGGACTTGAGCGGGACTCGCCGTCCCTGGGGGGCTGCGATCTGCGACATTGCCGCCACTTTCGAGGGCTGCTGGTGGTTCCTGCGGAATGAGGCACCGCGCGGGCCTGAGCGGGACCTCGCCGTCCTTGGGGGGCTGCGGTCTGCGAAAATGTCTCCATTTTCGAGGGCTGTTGGTGGGTCCTGCGGAGTGAGGCTCCGCGCGGGATTGAGCGGGACTTCGCCGCCGTCCTTGGGGGGCTGCGATCTGCGAAACCGTCGCCACTTTCGAGGGCTGCTGGTGGGTCCTGCGGAGTGAGGCACCGCGCGGACCTGAGCGGGACCTCGCCGTCCTTGGGGGGCTGCGGTCTGCGAAACCGTAGCCATTTTCGAGGGCTGCTGGTGGGTCCTGCGGAGTGAGGCACCGCGCGGACCTGAGCGGGACCTCGCCGTCCCTGGGGGGGGGGGCTGCGAAACCGTCGCCATTTTCGAGGGCTGCTGGTGGGTCCTGCGGAGTGAGGCACCGCGCGGACCTGAGCGGGACCTCGCCGTCCCTGGGGGGCTGCGATCTGCGAAAACGTCGCCATTTTCGAGGGCTGCTGGTGGGTCCTGCGGAGTGAGGCACCGCGCGGATCTGAGCGGGACCTCGCCGTCCTTGGGGGGTTGCGATCTGCGAAATTGTCGCCACTTTAGAGGGCTGCTGGTGGGTCCAGCGGAGCGAGGCACCAGGCAGATCTGAGCGGGACATCGCAATCCTTGGGGGGGTGCGAGCCTATCGAATGCCGCTTGCAGAAGTATATGCGCCCATGTGACGTCATCACCTCCGTATCACGTCTCCCAAGCGACTCATGCCCCGTGTTGCGCAGGGGTTGGGTACGTCGCCAGGGTAATTGCCCTTGAAGGGCCTTCCCGGCGGCCTCTCGGACCGTCTTGAGTGCCTTTGTGGTCGTCTAGGAGCAGTCTTGGGCTGTCTTCGAGCGCTCGTGGCCCGTCCGGAAGCCATCTCAGTGCGCTCTTCAGCCACCTTCCAGACAACCTGGGGCGCTTTGGGCGCCTCTTGGGCCAGCTTGGGAGCCTCTGGGGGGGTCCGGGGCCCCTTCTGAACCCTCTTGGAGCCCTCAAGGCCCCCGCCGCCCCCCATGCGAACCAGAGGTCGCAGTTCTGGGCCCTCCCCTGGCCTGAACGGGAAATCAAACTGGGGAGAACGCTAAAATCTTCCAAAAACCATTAAAACAAGTCAATTATTTTTTGTCTCTTCGACCCTTCCCGGAAGTGCTGTCGGAGGCCTACTGTGACGCTTTGGAAGCTTTTTGGCCGATCTTTTAGCCAGGAGCCGTCTTGGAGTGCTCCTGGGCCGTCTCGGACCTCTCTTGGGCTGTCCTGAGTGCGTTCTGGAGCCATTTTAGGCCGTCCTGGCAGCGTCCTGGCGCCTCCGGGGGGGTGGACCACAGCCACTCGGCAAAGTGGCCCCCCCCCGGTCCAGGACCCCCTTCCCCTATCTATCTATCTATCTATCTATCTATCTATCTATCTATCTATCTATCTATATATATATATATATATATATATATATATATCAGTAAGGCCTTCGCCCCCTGCCGCCGGCCCCCTCTCTCGGATAATGGGCCATGGAAGAGCGAAGTCATGAGGCTTTGGCTTCGCCGTGAAGCAGTGTCGGGACTTGTTTGTTTTTCGACCTTGACCCTACGGATATGCGTGAGGGGTGCCGCCGAATTTCAGAAATATTGCAAATCCCTTGTGTTTTTGGACCCTGACCCCGCCGATCTGCATGAGGGGTGCCGCCGAATTTCCGAAATGGTGCAAATCCCTTGTATTTTTGGACCCTGACCCTGCCGATCTGCGTGAGGGGTGCCACCGAATTTCCGAAATGTTGCAAATCCCATATGTTTTTGGACCCTGACCCTGCCGATCTGCGTGAGGGACGCCACCGAATTTCAGACATGTGGCAAATCCTATGTGTTTTTGGACCCTGACCCTGCCGATATGCGTGAGGGGTGCCACCGAATTTCCGACATGTGGCAAATCCCTTTTGTTTTTGGACCCTGACCCCGCCGATCTGCATGAGGGGTGACCGAATTTCAGGAATGTGGCAAATCCTATGTGTTTTTGGACCCTGACCCCGCCGATCTGCGTGAGGGGTGCCACCGAATTTCCGAAATGTGGCAACTCCCATTTGTTTTTGGACCCTGACCCTGCCGATCTGCGTGAGGGGTGAGATCGAATTTCCGAAATGTTGCAAATCCCATTTGTTTTTTGACCCTGACCCCGCCGATCTGCGTGAGGGGTGCCACCGAATTTCCGACATGTGGCAAATCCCTTTTGTGTTTTTGGACCCTGACCCTGCCGATCTGCGTGAGGGGTGCCACAGAATGTCAGAAAAGTGGCAAATCCCATTTGTTTTTAGACTCTGACCCCGCCGATCTGCGTGAGGGGTGCCACCGAATTTCAGACATGTGGCAAATCCTATGTGTTTTTGAACCCTGACCCTGCCGATCTGCGTGAGGGGTGCCACCGAATTTCCGAAATGTGGCAAATCCCTTGTGTTTTTGGACCCTGACCCCGCCGATCTGCGTGAGGGGTGCCAATTTTTACTCACCCCAGCAATTCAGACAATACGATTTGGACGTGGTAAAAATGTCCGTTTTGTGCCTCCCCCCTCGCGCTGTCCATCAACAAGGAACAGGAAGCAGCAAGAAGTCAACAAGGAACAGTAAGCAGCAAAAAGCAGAACTGTAACAGTGGAAACTGGAAGCTGCAACTGGTGCAGGAAACTGCGAACCTCCGGCCTACAGCCTGGTGGCCCCACAAGGGGGCCGGCGGATATGGTTTCGTTTGGCATGCGCCGAAACGGGTTTATTCCCCCCTGGCCGTGGTTGCTCTGTCGCCCCTCCTCCTCCCTGCTCCCGCAGCTGTTTAGGCTAAGCAGCGCTTCTTGCGGAGGGGGTGTCCCCCTTAACTCATGTTTGGCCTTGCTTGCCTGGCGGTCCCGCTTGTCTCGGCCGCCGCGGTCCTCTGTGGAGTGGGCCGTCTCGCCGCAGGGACCCACCCGCCCCACGGGGCGCGGAGGGGATACGGGCACCCCGTTTGGTTATCACGGGACCCTATCACCTGCGGGCTGGATGGCGCCCCACCCGATCCACTAGAGCATTATCCGGGTGGCGACCCAAAGGAGCAGTCTCCCCCTCGACAGGGAGCCCTTGGGCCGGACGCCCCCACAGCCCCAGACCCGGCCGCCGCTCAGGACGGGAACCACCCCGAGCTATCTCTCGGGGAGGGAGGGGACTTCCCCACCTCATCCAACCTCGCAGCCCCTACTTTGACTCCCATCCTCTCCCCCATCCCGGGGAGATCCGCCAGGGCGGGAGGCTCGGCCCAAGGCAGCACCCCGGGTGGCACGCCTACCCCCCTCTGGTGGGGGGAACTCGCGTCGTTCGCGTTCGCCCCGGCATCGCCGCAGGCCAGCCCCACAAGCGTGGACGTGCCGCCCGGACGCTGGGGCGACTCCCTTGGGTGGGCCCGCACGCCAGCCCCCCCGTCTGCCACGCCGGCGGTGAGTCCCGCCGAAGTGAGGACGCCTTCGCCGACCCCGCCGGAGAACACCCCAGGTGGGACGCCGACCCCGTTCTGGTGGAGCTTCTCCGCCCCCGCCGAACCCCCCGCGCCTGCGGGGCCAGGCTCGGGAACCGTCCCCCCGCCGCATTCGGCCCTCCGCGGGGGGCACGCCTCCCCCGCTCCGCAGCCGGGGGACGGGCTACCCTGGTCCAAGCAAATCCCCGCGGAGGAGTTCGTGGAATGGCTGAAGTGGGCCTCTCCCACCCCCACGGAGGAGGAGCAGGAGGAGGCGGACGCGACCCCCTGGTGGGAAAACCACTGGTTTGCCGGCCGCCGCCGGGAAGTGGTGCTGGAGGTCCGGAGCGTCCCTAGCCCCAACTTCTTCTTCCGCCTCATCGTGTGGTCCTACGGATGGCTGGATGCCGGCCTGACCGTCCTCGCGGGGGAGAGGTGGGTGAGCTTTAAGGTAGTCGTGTACGTGCTGGGCTCCTTCTACCTGGGCGCCATGGGGATCTGCTTTCTGGTCCTCCTCCTCGACCACCTGGCCCGCCCCTTTTTCTGGCTCTACCGCC
The DNA here is from genome assembly GCA_963575745.1 of Prorocentrum cordatum. Taxonomy (NCBI): domain Eukaryota; class Dinophyceae; order Prorocentrales; family Prorocentraceae; genus Prorocentrum; species Prorocentrum cordatum. The sequence goes on along the minus strand of CAUYUJ010014362.1, from coordinate 190,725 downwards.
GTCTAAGGCGCTCCCCCACCTTCCGCGATTTCTGCACCCGGGTGGAGGACAACCGCCGGTTCCTCCTCGATCTCGACTGGAGGGGGCCTGATGCCCAACCCGTGGACGACGACTTCTTCAAGGACATCATCCGAGGGAGGAGCGACCAGCCCCCGAGGCTGCCCAACCGCCTCGTGGCCGAAGTCGGGGGCCAGCGGGTGCGCCTGGATCGAGGGCAGTACGGTGACCCCATCCGGAAGGAGAAGCGGGCGGGCCCGGACTTCCCGTACGCCCGGGTGCATGACTGCGCGGACCCTGACCTCCGACGCCGCCTGGAGGGTGCGGACATCAAGGTGGTCCACCTCTGCAGGGCGGGACCCGTGGGCGGCTGTCCCAGCGTGGACGCCTTCGCCATGCACTTCCGGAAGTATACCGCGGTCGACGCCAAGGCCATCCTCGACCTCACCGAGGACAGGGACCTGGGAAGCCCCTTCCTGGCCGGCTTCCGCACCCTCTGACTCTGGAGGGCATTCTGGGGTGGGGTCCAGCGCATCGCCCATTCCTTCTTGGCTCGGGGTTGTTGCTGTTGCCGGAGGGGTGCCCGCCTGCACCGGCCGGGGCCGCGCCAGGTCACCGCGAACCCCCGGGGACCTCAGCAGGAGGAAGACGACTGGGAACCCTGCATGGCCGAAGCAGTGGGCTGGATGGACGCGAAGGGAGGGTGCTGTTGCCTCCAGAAGCATGACACTTGCGAGGATCGGAGGGGACCCAAGCCCACCCCTGTGCTCATCGAGGACGGGCCCGCGTCCGACACCCGGGGGTGGCCGCGCAACGGGGGAGGGGCACCGATGGCCTGCCTGTGCCGCTACCACGGCCTGGAGTACCACAACCTCCGCCTGAGCCTCCAGTGCTCGGAGCCAGGCTGCTGGCACATTGGGGAACCCGGGTTCGGTGGGAAGCGCCTCTGCCTCAGGCACGCGAACCCCTCTCCGCAGCCTGCTCGAGAGGGGGAGGGAAGGGCGGACGCTAGCAAGTCCCCCCCTGACCCAGCGCGCCTAAGCGATGCCGGGCCAGCCGCCGAACCCTCCGCGGTCCCCGCTGCGGGCCCTGCGGAGGGGGAGCCCGCGCTGGGGGCAGCCGGGGGGCCTCCCTCCCCCCCGCCCGCGGAGCCGGCCGCCTCCGAGGAGGTGTCCCCTAACCCCGCGGCCGCCCCTGGCGTGCCGGTGGGATCTGACTGCCACCAGCTGACGCACGGCGTCCCGGGCGCACTCGTGTCTGAAGGCACCCCCGAAGGGGATGGGGAGGCCCCCGCGACTGTGAATGGGGGGAGGGCTACGCCACCCCTGACCATCCCCACCCAGGCGGAGGATACGGTCGGACGGAAGTACTTGATCCGCCTCTACGAGCCCGCCGACACCGGGGAAGGCGCCCGCCCTTACACAACTGCCCGAGGGATAGGGCGGGGAGAGGCGCGGGGGAGAGGAGGGAAGAAGGACTGGGCGGGGATTTGGATGCCAGGAGTGGAGGTTGAGCTGACGTTCCCGCTGTGGGCGGTGGGACCCTGGAGCCTCTCTTCCGAGGGGCGCCTCAACGCTTCCCGCCCCCCCATTTGACGCCCAGGAAATCACGGAGGCCACCTGTGCCCAGCTGGGGGAAGCAAGTGAGGGCGGGGGGAAGCCCTGCACGCTGGCCGACCTGCTGCAGTGGGCGAAGTTCCTGACCTGCAAGTGCCCCCCCCCCACCCTACGCGCGGGTTACCCCTCCCGGGCAGCAAGCTCGGGGAGGGGGGGCGCTGTGCAACGCCCTTGGGGAGCCGCGCTCCATCCTGCGCGCGGAGGGAAGATCTGCCTCCCCACCCCCTCGAGGCGGTCGCATCGCCCGCCTGCTCCACACGCCCTCAAGCAAGGAAGAGCTGCTGAGGTCGGGGAGGGGCCACGCCCCGGGGCGCCGGGCGGGGGGAACGCCGGTGATGGAGCCGAACAGCACGGAGCTGGGGCTGTACCTCCAGGCGGGTGCCACGGGCAAGCCGACGGGGGCGAAGATGCTGGAGGTGGCGGCAGCCGTGGGCCGGAAGCCACACCGAGTGCGGACCGCGATTCTGGAGCAGGCCCGGGAGCACCTGGAAAATCCGCTCCTCCTCCCCTCGGTGCGTCCTCGGCTGGAGGAGGTCACCGCCCAACTTGCCCTATGGGGAAGGGCAGGGGGCGCAGTGCGGGCCCTCGCCCTCCGACCGCGGGGGACCTCCCCCAAGCTGCCGCTGAAGCCCCAGGACCCCCGCCCCGCGCCCCCGTGGAGGCGGGGGGAGAGCCCCCGCGCCCTCCAGCCGGTGGAGGGACCCCCCGCCGAATCGGCTCAGGCCGTCGTCCCCGGAGAAAGGAAGCGGAAGGGTTCCTCCGTTCCCGCGCTCCTGCGGGCGCACCGCCCCCCCGCGAGGGAAGAGGACGGGGGGGGGAACCTCATGTACCTCGAAGGGGCCGCGCGGAGGGTGCGCCACCTCGCGCGGGGATGCGGCGCCTTCCAGGTGGCCGTGGGACCTGCCCATCTTGGGCGGGAGCTCTACTTGACCCTGCGAGGACATGGCCGGGGGGCCCTCGCCCTGCTGGAGGGGGTCGGCTGGCCCCTCCCGCTCAGCAACCGGATTGCGCATGGCTTGGCGGCCTGCCTGATTGGTGCCCCTAAGGCGGGACCCGCCGACCCGAACGCCCTCGCGGTGGCCGACTTCGCGGTCGCAAGGGGCGCGGGCGCCGGGCCCATCGTCGCCGCGGAGGGACGCAGGAGGGAGCCCCCCTCGCCGGCCCCCGCAGACCTTGGCACGTGGGCGGAGGCCGCCCAGACGCAGATCCGGGTGTTCGCCCTGACTTACGGGCAGGAGCACTCACTGCCCAGGACCACCGCCCTGCGGTTCTTGCTGCGCGAACATCAAGGTCGGCCGGAGTACCTGTCCCTCGCCGACTTGATGGAGGTCTGGGAGGAGCTCACGTGGCACTGGCGGCCGAAGATGCGGGACGAGCTCCGGTCCGTGGAGGCCGAGATGGGCTCCCACCCAACCGCGCTGCCGGAGCTGACGGCCTATGCCACAGCCCCGGATGTGCGCGGGAGAGCCCGCGTGAAGATCCCCCGCGCGTTCGTCGTCGAGGACCCCGCGGAGTACTACCACCGGATCGTTGCCCCGCGCCTTCGTCGGGGGAGGATCGGGCCCTGCCAGTCTCGGGGCGGGGGGGCCCCCCCCGGGCCCGGGTCCGTGCGCCCGAGGGGCGGTCGTGGGTGGGAAGAACCCCCCCTCGGGCCTGGCCCGTTCCCGCGCCCCCCTCCGAACACCAATCGGGAGCCACCCGCCGAGGGCCCCTCGCCCCTCCTCGGCCCCGCTCTTCTTTACGCCTACCCGCGCGCGAGCGGAGGAGCGCAGGAGGTGGACGAGGAGGAGGCCCTCCTTGCGGGGGAGGAGGCGGCAGCATCAAGCCCGCCTGTGGACCCCCTGGAGTGGGGCGCCGCCTTGGGCCCCCACCCGGAAGAAGACGAAGTGGGGCCGGCCGCGAGGCAGGCGTCGCCGGAGCCCCCCCCCTTCGCGTGGGAGGGAAGGGGCCACCGGAGGCCGAGCCCGGCAGCCCCGCTCGGCGAGTGCGCCGCCGGGAGGCTTCGTGCTGAACGAGAGCCACACCTGCCTGGCCGACGAAGAGGGCGAGATCCGCTACCTGATTCCCCCTACCCAGGAGGCCTTGGATGCGCTGAACGAGGCGGCCGCCCGGGCTGGCGGGGACAGCCCGGCCCCCGACGCGCCGCTCGAGGCGGGAAGGGGCAGGGCGGGAAGCCAGAGCGCCACTTCGGAGGAGGGGGAGATGCTGGGTGGCTATACCTCCACGCCGCCCAAACCACCGCCGGCACACCGCGGTGGGATGAGCCGGGGGAAGGTCAGACAGGAAGTCCCTCACCGGGGATCGAGGGGGAAGGGGAGGTGACAGCCCCCGTGGCGGGAGCCCTCCCCCCCTCCACAGCCCCGGATTACGCCCGAGCGGTGCGGAAGGCGCTGGCGCGGGGGGCTACTCCCAGGGACCAGAGGGGCCTCCTGCCTTGCTGGGACTACGTCAGCCACCGGGGGTGTGAGGGAGGGGGGGGGTGTCTGCCCCCGCGCCCACTGCGACTTGGGACCCGCTCGGGGACTGCCGGCCCCACTCATGGGGGAGCTGGTGCGCCGAGGGGGCTGGAAGGACCAGCCCGTGGTGGCGGAACAGGATCATCCGGCGCGGCTGGCCGCCCTCCAGGGGGGGCCCTCAACCGGGCGGGGGGGCGAGCCACCCGCGCGCGTCCGGGCCCGGGGCCCGACCAGGGGGGAATATGACTGGTTCACCCCCCTCCCCGGGCGGGAAGACGTCTTGGATCAGTACCGCAACGGTCCGGACTTCGGCTTCACCGAGAACCACCATAAGGCGCATCGCCTCAACCCAGTTGGAGACCCGGACGACCCACAGGAGGAGGCGCGGGAGGCCGGAATGCAGGCCATTAACGCGCGCCCCGATGTGCGGGAGTTCCTCAAGGGGGGGCCCTCCCGGCACCTGGAGACCGCGGTCAAGAACCACCTCCTGGAGGAGCACCTGGCCTCGACGGCGACAGGAGGGGTGCTCGCCGTACTCCGGAGGATCGTGGACGGACCCAACTGGAAGCTGGTCCGGGAGGCCGCCGACTGCCTCGATCGGCTCGCGCCTGAGCCTGGCGGCACCCGGGGGGGGGGCGTCTGCCCCCCAGACCGCAGAGGTCGCGCCCGGCTCCTCCAAGCCCCGGACGCGGGGGGCGGGGTAGGGCGGGGGGCCCTCCAAATGGATGGAGGGGAGTGGGACATGCTCGACTTCCACGACCGCCTCCCCCTCAGAGAGGACCCTCTCCTCGCGGAGCGCTTGGGCATCCAGGAGGACTGTGAGAGAAAGCAGTGTGTCCTCCTGGGCGCGGTGGGCGCCGCCCTCTGGGCCCGTGAGGGAAGGGGGCCGCCCAGCCTCGCGGAGGTCTGGGCGCACGCGCTCACGGCCAGAGCGGAGCAGCTGGACCAGGCAGTTCGGGCGGAAGAATCACTGGGGCCTCCGGAGGCCAAGCTGGCGGTCGGGGAGGCGGACCTTTGGATCTTCATCCACGACGCGGTTGCCCCACACCACGACAAGGACTACCGCGCCCTGGTCGTGTTCCCCCTCCGCCTCCTGGAGGATGTCGTCCTAAACGTCGTGATGATGGACTACGGTGGGAAGGTGACCACGCACCTTCTGGAAGGAGCCCGCTCCGGGGAGGGCTCACCTCGGGCCTGGATGTTGATCCACCGGGGGCGCGCCCGCGCCCTCCGCCCCCGGACACCGACCTCGGGAGAAGCGGGAGGGGATGCGTGCCTGGGAGCCCTCCATCAGATTCTTCGGAGGGAGGCCACGGTCATGAATGGCTGGGAGGAGTTCCTCAACCGCGACGCCCGAGGCACGGAGGTCTCCTGGAGCACCTACGTCAAGTGCCAGGCATGCGAGGAGCGCCCCGCGGCGAGGGAGGCGGCCCTCAGGGCTGGCCGGAGGGCTGCAGCGGCAGAGCCTGCCCGGGCACCAGCAATCAGGGCCGCCCTCCAGCTGTGGGAGGAGCTCGTCTCGGAGCACCCCGGAGCTTTGGGGGGCACGCCCGCTTTCCGCTGGGGACCCCGCTTCAAGGAGGTGTTCGCGGGAACCGCGGGGGTGACCCGCGCGGTGGAGCAACTGGGCATCCAAGCGGATGAGCCCGTGGAGCTGTACCGGAACCCCCTGCACCCCAAGGAGTCGGAGAGGAGGGAGGACCACGACCTCTCGAACCCCGACGTCGCCGAGGCCCTGGTCAAAGAGGCAGATGCTCCCCCGGGCCCGGGAGTGGCCAACGTGTGGATGTTCGAAAACCCGTGTACCTCCTTCTGCGACCACAACACCAAAGGGGGCACCCGCACCTGGGAGAAGCCGGAGGGGACCGGTGTAAACGGCAAGGAGGTCTTGGGAAACGCCCTCTCCCAGACCACGGTAAGGTGCATACGGAACCTTCATAAATGGAGGAAGGGATGGATCTTCGAGAACCAGGAGCATAGAGGGATAGATCCTAAGGTCAACGACCTCCCAGAGTGGTTGGAAATCCTGGAGGAGACCGGTGCCGTGATCATCCCGGGAACGATGTGCGCCTGGGGCCTCCATCCCTCAGACGCTTCGTCCCCCCATCAGTTCTATCGCAAGGGGTGCTGGCTGGTCGTCTCCGCGAACCTGGCCCCTTTCTTCACGAAGCTCCGGAGACCCTGCCCCGGTCTCTCCCCGGCGCGACAGCACGTGGAACTCAGGGATAACGTCCCAGGGGCGGGCATCAAGCGGACAAGGGAAGCCGCCCAATACCCCCCGCGCTTCGCCCGCGCCGTGGCGCTGGCCATTTGGACGGCCACGAAACACCCACCCACCGCGCCCTCGAGGGGGGGGGGGCCACGGGAGATGGTAAACTCAGGCCCTCAGGAGAGGGAGGGGACGATGCGGGAGGGAGCCAAGATGGGGAGGGAGAGGGGCCCTGGATGCCTCCCCAACGGGCAGCTGGCAGCCTGGAAAGCGGGACGGAATCGGGGAACCAGGCGCCGGGGAGAGCGGGCCGAACCGCTCAGGACTGGGCGCAGGAGCTGTGCACCCATTGTGCGGACAACCCCAAGTACTCCCCCAAAGTTGTGAAGGAGGGGGCCCGACTCGGTGATGGCCTAGTCCAGGCGGCGGGAGGCTGGAAGGAAGCAGTCGACTGCTACCGAGAGGCCTGGACGAGCCGGTGGGGGAACAACCTGGACGGGGTCTTCAAGGAGGAGCTATGCGAGCTGCTCGACCCCGACCTCAGGGATTACCTCCACCAGATGGTGAAGGGCGGGGTTCCCGCCCGCCAACCGCTGGCCCAGGTTCGGGTCCCCTCCAAACCGCGCATGAGCGTGCAGGGGCACATGGAGGAGGCGATGGAGAAGTTGTGGAAGGACGCCAAGAGGGGGAGGGTCCTCCTCTGCGGAGAGGACTCGGAACCTTACCTAAGCGTGGTCCTCTCCTCCCCCTGGGGAAGGGTGCCGAAGATGAACCCCGACCGCGCGATCTCGGAGGAAGGAAGGTTCATCCACGACCAGAGGGCGATGAACGAGACGGGGCACAAGTACCTCCACCCCCCGGCCTTGCAGCCCCGCCATCGGGGACTGGCGAGAGAGATCACCTGGTGGAAGGAGCGGCACCCGGGGGTGAAGATCCTGATCGCCAAGCGGGACATAGCGGAGGCCTTCCGCTGGATCTGGTTACGGGCGGAGGATGCCGGCATGTTCGCCACGGAGCTCCCTGGCAAGGTGGTCGGGATGGAGGGCAACCTGGTGGCCATCTACCTCGTCCTCACCTTCGGGTGGATCGGGGGCCCGGGGGAGTGGATGGCCTTCGGGACGGCCCTGCAGCAGTACCATGACCGCCACCGGCCGGCCGACCCAGGATGGCACGACGACGTGCCCCACCACTCGCACCTCCTCATGGACGACGACGTCCTCATCGAGCCCCTCCTGGGACGGCGCCCCTGGATGGCCGCTAGGCTGGCCGAGGAGGGGGCCCGTAGAGTATTCGGGCCTCTTGCGATCAACGCGGAGAAGAAGGACGCGGAGGGGGAGTTCCGCGTGGACCAGATCTGCTGGGGGGTCCACGTGAACACGGAGGAGGAGACCCTGCGGCTCCCCGAGGAGAAGGTCAACAAGATCCGGATCTTGCTGAGTGACCCGGCCTACGACACGGGGAACACCCAGGTAGCCCTGAAAGATGTCCAGGTCCTCCGCGGCACCCTCAACTTCGCGGCCATCACCTGCCCCCCCCTCCGCCCCGAGTTGGGGGCGGTAGACCGGCTCCTCCGCACTGCGGACCCGGCTGGGGTTTGGGTCAAGATCAAGGAGAGCAGCGAGGGGGAGGGAGAAGGACGCGTGGGACGAGTGGTGGGAGGCGCTGGAAGTTTTCCGCCTCTACGCGGGAGCGCCCCAGGCCTGGGCCACCCACTTTAACACAGGCTTGAAGGGGGTCCTCCAAACCCAGGAGCGGCTCGCCCTCCCCGGCGGAATGGAGGAGCTGGTCTGGACCGGAGGGGGCGCCACCGAGACCCGGGTGGGGGCCGCCGACTGGTCAAACGGGGTGTACGGGGTCACGGATGTCAAGGAGGTCATGGAGCCGTTCCACGCGGTTTTTGGGGAGGGAGCTTACATCATCGCCATCTGCGAGCTGTTTACCTTCCTGGTGCTCGCGGTGGCCCAGGCCCCGAGATGGGAGGGGCGCCTGGTCCTCTACGTCACGGACAACACCAGCACGGAGATCTGGCTCAACAAGCGGACGGCGAAGAACCGCCTCGCCCGCTACGGACTGCGCCTCCTCCAGTTCCTGGAGACCCGCTACGGGTTCCACACGGTTACGGCGGGAATTTGGACCAAGCACAACAGCAGCATGGACCTCATCTCCCGGGAGACGAAGAGCGTAGTCCAGGAGGAGATGAACCGCCTCGGCTTGGAAGAGATCGACCTCAAGGGACCCTGGAGGGAAGTGCTCGCGGGGGCGGAGAAAGGCCGCCCTTTGGTCCTCCCTGGAGACTCGGAGGAGGGACGCCGGCTGGCTTACCAGCTGGTGGAGCGCCGCCGGGCGCGGGGACCGCCCGCCGGACCCTTGGCCGGGGTGCAGGTCTTCGAGTGGCGTGCGACCCTCTCCCCCTGCTGCCGGGTGGCCGGGGAGATGGGGGCACGGATCGGAGCCACCACCCCCAATCCCGGTTCAGCCGTGAGCCACCCCTGGTGGGAGGTCCACCAGAATCGACTCGTGGCCGACCGGGCCGGGCGGGCCAGGACCGCGGTGAAGGAGACTTGGGTCACCTGCTCCAGTGGCAGCGACCCCACCGGCCGAGAGGCCCTCTACTTCGTGCGGTACGCGCTCTCCCACGCCGCCACCTTTGTCGTGCTGGACGGACCCCTGGACCAGGATCTGGGGGGAGCCCGCGAGGTCTTGCAGGGGGGTGGGTACGACACTGCGGAGAGCGTGGTGCACACCCACCTCCTTGGGGACCGGTGCGCCAGGTCGCGCCGCCTGCTCCTTGCCTGGAGAGACGGGGGGAACTGGGGGAGCGCCGCGCTCGCACACCTGCGGCGGGGCGAGCGATTGGCCCCACTGAACCTCAGCAGCGCCCTGTTGACGCCCGAGGCGGTCCCTCCGGAGCTCTACATGCAGGAGGAGGAGGGGAGGGCCCACTGGCGCCACTTCAAGGTCCCTGAGAGGGCCGACCGCGGGGAGGGGGGGCGCCCCACCGCCCTCCAGGCGGCCGGGACTTGGGAGAGCACCCGGGAGTCGGAGGGGGACGTCAGGGTCATCCTTAGCCCGATGAGCAGCGGGCCCGACTACCCACTCTGGCGCCCTGACGAGGTCTCCGGGCACTACCCCGTGCTATTGGAAGACGCGCGGGGGGATGGCACCCCTCGGGTGAGGCGCTTCGATCCCAAGGAGGCCTGGCAGATTTCCGGGGGCCTCCTTCACGATTGGCGGGAGGGAACCCGAGCGGGGGTCCCTGAGGAGGTGCTCCTCATGGGTGCCGCCCGCTCCATGCCGCCCGTCTCCGCGCACCAAGTGTTGTGGGCAGCGGCCAGCGCGAGGGGGGGCCTCCTCGCGGAGGGAGCCCGGGCAGGGGTGCGCCGAGATCCTGATGAGGACTTCATGGCCGCGGCCAACGCGACGTGGTTCAGCGCCTGGAAGGCTACCCCGAGGACCCCCGGACTGCTTGCGAGCGGTGGCTCCGAGAGGCCCGCGGGGCCCGGGCTGGGGGGCCACCCGGAGGGACCCCGCAAAGCGGAGGTGCAGGCCTGCTGGGCGGCCCCCACTTGGCGGGGCCCGCTCCCCCTTTGCTGGGGCCCCGGACGCGGGGGACTGGGGACTCCCTCGCCCCCTCCAGCACCACCCCCCCGACGGGGGCGACGTGGGCTGAGAGGGGGGCAAGGAGCCCGCGCCTGAGGCGCCTCGCCCAGGAGGAGGAGGAGGAGGTCATGGGGACGCTCACGGCGGCGCCTCGCTGCCGGAAGCCCCAGACCCAGGCGGAGCCCCAGTGCCCTCTGCTGACGGCGGAGGGGGAGCAACCTCAGATTGGGGGAGGCCACCTGGCGGACGAAAGGGAGCGCCTACGGGACAGCCTCATCTTCGGGAACCTCGCAAAGGGGACACGCACCTCATACGCCGTTGCGTGGAGGCAGCGGTGCCTTTTCCTCAAAGCCCGTGGCGGGAGCCCGCTCCTCACGGGGCTGGGGAGGGAGGGCCGGCGGCAGGATGAGGACGTGCTCCTGGACTGGATCGTCCACCTGGCCCATGTCCAGCACCGCTCGGAGGGGGCGATCCGGGGAAAGCTGATGGCGGTCCGCCACTACCATATCGCGGCGGGATACCCGGACCCTCTGGAGCTGGCCCCCAGGCTCGCGCTGGCGCTGGGGGGACTACGGAGGATGGGCGCCAAGCAGAACCGGACGTACCCTGTCACCATTGAGATGATGCGCTGGCTAAAGGGGAAGTTGGACACCGGGAGGGTAGGAGACGCGGCCGCCTGGGCCGCCCTCACCACCGCCTTCTTCTTTATGTTGCGCGCCTCCGAGTACCTCGCCGACACCTCCGGGGGTAGGGATCGGGCGGCGGAGCGGGTCCTTCTTCGGGAGGGATGTCACCCCGAGGAGGGAGGGCGCGGTCTGCCCCACCTTCGCGTCCGCGGACGAGGTGGTTATCTACATCAAGGGGGGCAAGACCGACCAGTGCAATTTCGGATGCTGCCGCAACCACTACGCCACGGGCAATCCCCTTTGCCCTGTCGGAGCCCTCGCCGAGCTGGAGAGGCTGGCGCCCCAGCGGTGGACCTCGGAGGGGGACCTCCCTCTCTTCCGAGACGGGGGTGGGGGCCCCATCCGGCGGAAGGACATCGCCGACCTCTTGGGCCAGGCGGCGAAGGCGGTGGGGATGCATCCCTCGCACATCGGGAGCCACTCCCTGAGGATCGGAGGCGCCACGGCCATGTACCACGCCATGCCGGACCTGGAGCGGCTCAAGCGGTTCGGGGGGTGGAGGTCGGGTGCCTTCCACGCGTGCCTCTGGGGGGCGCGCGAACCCCAGAAGGGCCTCTCGGAGGCGATGTCCGCCCAGAACTACAACCTCACCTTGGGAAGCTCGAACCGCCTGGGGCAGACCCCACCCGAGAAGGGAGGGAGGCGGGTCAAGTTCCGGGAGGAGCCCCCGGAAGAATACCACGCGCGCAGCTGACCCGGAGGAGTCCCGGCGGGAGCAGCGTTGTCCCCCTGCCGCGCGGGCCCCCTCCCAGCCCCGCCCGGTTGGCGGGGCGGTAAGCTGGGGAGGGGGGATACCCGTGGAAGCCATGGCGGGCTGGCCGTAGCATGAGTAAGCGGAGGGGTGCTGCCCCCTCACCGTATGCCTGTTTTTCCCGCAATCAGCTGGCACCAAGCTTGCGGCCTTGCGAACCCCTCGGGCTCCAATCTGGGGGAACCCGCCGTTTTTGACGGCGCCCAGTTGATGTGACCCGTGGAAGGCCCCCCTCCGGGGAGCGGAAGAGCTGCGGTGGGAACGGTTGGTGCGGTGCTGGATCCGGCGCGCCGCAGTGGTGACCCTGTGCGCCCGGGGAGTTGGCCTTCCGCAGCCCCGCCCCGCAGTGCCCCCCGGAGGGGCGGATTCTGTTTTCTGCAATACTGTTTCCAGTATTCGCCTTACCCCTCTGCAGCTGCAGCTAGTTGCGGTGCCGCGCTACTGTGATTAGTGCGCTTGGCACCCAGGGTTTTGCGCGGGGTGATGGCGGGCCCGCCTTCCTTCATTGGCGGACCCCTAGGGCCATCTTTGTTTGGAGGGAGGATGGGCGCCGTTAGGGCGACCCCCCTGGGGAGCGGCCCGGGGCGGGCGTGGGCGGAGAGCCTGCGGCTGTGCTCGCGGTCGTCGCCAAAATATGGCTCTCCCTCCTTCTGTTCAGTTAACGGGGCTAGGACGGGAATATGGTTTCGTTTGGCATGCGCCTAAACGGGTTTATTCCCCCCTGGCCGTAGTGCCCTGTCGCCCCTCCTCCTCCCTGCTCCCGCAGCTGTTTAGGCTAAGCAGCGCTTTTTCCACCTCCCACCCCGCGACTCTGTTCCCCCGTCTTTTGGACGGGGCGGAGAGCCTGCGGCTGTGCTCACGGTCGTCGCCAAAATATGGCTCTCCCTGCTTCTGTTCAGTTAACGGGGCTAGGAGGGGAATCTATATATATATATATATATATATATATATATATATTATATATATATATATATATATATATATATATATCACTCCATGTCTGCCTTCGCTTCTCTCGTTGTCAAGCTACGTGTCTCTACCCATCGTGCTTCGCAGCCACGTAGCCGCGGTGCAGCATGCAGCCACGGGGCATCCTTGCATTCCCCAAGCCGCCACGGCCTTCCCCACCTGGACTCAGCCAGGCCCTGACGACTGTCCGCATAGATGGTTCGTTCGTTTGCTCGCCTCTTCTTGCGTGGGGTTTTCTTTTTTATGTGTGTTCTTCGCCTCTCATTCTCTCACACATTTTCACACTTCTCTCGCTCCCTCGGTTGTCCGTTCTCTTATTCCCTCTCTTCCGTCCCCTCACCCCATCGCTTCCCTCCCTTTCGTTCCGTCCCCCGCCAATCCTGTCTCTCCTCTCTTCCATTATCCCCCTGTCTCTCCTCCCATCCTGTGTGTGTGTCTCTCTCGCTCTCTCTCTCTCTCTCTCTCTCTCTCTCTCTCTCTCTCTCTCTTTTTTCCAGGCATTTGTGTAGCTCGCTCTCTCTCTCTCTCTCTCTCTCTTTCTCTCTCCCTCTTTCTATCCCTCTATCTCTCTCTCCCTCTCTCGTTTTGTCTTTTGCTGTTGATGCAGGCGTGGCAGGCCCGCCCCCGGGGGACGGGGGGAGGGGGGGAAGGGGGGGGAACAACACCAGACAACCCAACCAGACAAGAGCGAACAGTCTCAAACTGATAGTTGTTGTTGTTGTTTGCTCTCTCTCTCTCTTTCTCTCTCTTTCTCTCTCTTTCTCTCTCTCTCTCTCTCTCTCTCTCTCTCTCTCTCTCTCTCTCCACGCATACATATTCTGTATCTGTTTCAAATAGTTTAATGTATGCACACGTATCTGAGTTCATTCTGTCTATCCCGCCAACGCGCCTAGCGTATAGATCAGAGTCCTTGGAAGCCTTGGGGTCTCTTGGGGGCCTCTCGAAAGCCTCTTGGAGGCAGTTTCGGGGTGTTTTGGAGCCCCTTGGGGGCCTCTTGGGGCCTCTTGAGGACCTCACGGGGGCCTCTTGGGGGCCTCCTGGGGCTTCTTGGGACCATCTTGGGGCCTGCTGGCGGTCTCGGGGGTCACTGTCGAACGGCCCGACATGTCAGTTCGAGCTCCCCCTCTTGGGACACCGTCGGGGCCTTCATGGGCCGGCTTGGGGGCCTCTTGGGCCATCTTGGGCGTCTCGGAGAGCTCTTGGGCCGTCGCGGGGCCCCCCTGGACTGTCTTGGGAGCCTCTTGGGGCCCTCTTGGCCTGTCTTGGCCCCCCCCGGCCGCAGGAGAAGTTGCGCGACAAGCCCCGAGAAGCACGCGGGGAAGCTCCAGGAACGCCTGGCAGCACCCCGAACTCGGGGCTGTGGGCCCCAAGGATCTGAGGACACTTCACATTGTGCCTCGGGGCACGGTCGCGGACATGTCTAGGTGTGCCCAGGTGCCCAGGTGCCCGGGTGCCTGGGTGCCTTATGGCCTTGTAGCCCTATAGCCCTACAGCCCTATAGCCCTATAGCCTTATAGACCTATAGCCCTATAGCCCAAAAGCCCAATAGCCCTATAGCCCTATAGCCCTTTAGCCTTGTAGCCTTATAGCCCTAAAGCCCTATCGCCCTAGAGCCCTATAGCTCTATAACCCTATAGCCCAATAACCCTATAGCCCTATTTGCCTATAGTCCTATAGCCCAATAACCTTACAGCCCCATAGCCCTATAGCCTTAGAACCCTAGAGCCCTAGAGCTCTATAGCCCTATAGCCTTATAGCCTTACAACCTTATAATCCTAAAACCCAACAGCCCTATAACCCCATGGCCCTATATCCCTGAAATGACTTTGACTTGTTTTTTTCTCCAGTATCATTGATTTTCCAAAGGTTTTTGAGAGATTGTTTGGCATTTGCTTCTCTTCGGCCTTCCGACGACCCGAGACGGCCCAAGAACCAACACAGATCGCCTCAAGGTTGCCCAAGAGGCCTCCAAGAAGGCCCCAGAACGGCCCAAGAGGCCTCCAAGACGGTACCAGGAGGACCCCAAGAAGGCCCAAGAGGCCTCCAAGACGCCCAAGATGGCCTCCAAGATAGCCCTGGGGCATCCCAAGAGGGCCCCAAGTCGGCCCGGAGTGGCCATCAGACGGCCCCAGATGGCTCGAAGATGGCCCAAGACGTCCCAAGAGGCCCCCAAGAGGTCGTCTTGGGGGCCTCTTGGGCCGTTCTGGGGCCATCTTGGAGGCCTCTTGGGCGATCTCTGGGGGCTCGTGGGCCGTCTCGGGCCGTCGGTAGGCCGAAAGGAAGCAACTGCCACCATCCTTCCAAAAACCTATGGGAAATCAATAATTTTGGCTTCTTGGGGCCTTCTGGAGGCCCTCTTGGAGCCTCTGGCGCCGTCTTGGGCCATCTGAGAGCCATCTTGGGCCATCTTGGTGGGCTCCTCGTCCGTCTGACGCCGTCGGAAGCCGTCTTGGGGGCCTCTCTGGGCCGACTTGGGGCCCTCTTGGGGTGCTCCAGGGCCGCCTTGGAGGCTTGAACGTCTTAGAGGCCCCTTGGGGGGCCCTCTTGGGGCCGTCTTGGTGACCTCTTGGGCAGGCCTGAGGCCGTCTTGGAGGCCTCTTGGGGGCTCTGGGGGCGATCTCGGGGGCCTCTTGGGCTGTGTTGGTCCGTCGGAAGGCCGAAAAGGAGCAAATGCCCAAATCCTTCAAGCACTCAAGAAAAATCAGTGATTTTAGTCTCTTCGGGCCCTCCTAACGAACCTTTTGGACGCCTTTTGGCTGGGAGGCCTCTCGGGGGCCTCTGGGGCCGTCTCCGACCGTCTTGGAGGCTTCCTGGCTGAACTTGGAGGCATATTGGATTTTTCTTTGGCAGTCTTGGAGATCATGTTGGACCACCTTGAGCGAATTCTGAGGGCCATCGTAGCCGTCTTGGAGTCCATCTTGGGCCATCTTGGAGCCGTCTGCAGCACGAACAACCTTTGCAACCACCTCTTATGCACCCTTCCGGGTGGCCGAAAACCGAAAGGGTCTAGCACGCCGGACAAGTTTTGTGACAAGCCAGCAGGTGGCGGCGGATCCTAGTGACCTTCGACCCATCCTGCCACCGCACCTGGGTTGTGGGTCTGAGGCCTCTTGTGTGTGTGTGTGTGTGTCGAGCCTCTCGGTGGCTTCTTGGAGGCGGTTTTGGAGCTTCTTGGGTGTTTCTTGGGGCCTCGCGGGGGATCTTATTGAGCTTCTTGGAGGCTTCTTGGGCTCCTCTTTGGGCCTCTTGGCGGCCTCTTGGGCCCTCCTGGGGGCTTCTCGGGGCACAAATATAGAATTGTCGGTTCGTGGTTCCCTTCTTGGGCCCCTCTTGGACCCCTCTTGGGGCCGTCTGGGGGCCCTCTTGGGCCGTCTTGGGTGTTTCTTGGGCCATCTTGGAGCCCTCTTGGCCCGTCTTGGAGCTCTCTCGGAGGCCCCTTTGGCTGTCTTGTGGCGGTTTTGGGAGCTTCTTGAGCCTGCTTGGAGCGTCGGAAAGCCGAAACTGCGAGAAGGCCAAAAACCTTCAAAACCTTAGTAGCATCGACGATTTTGGCCTCTTAGTGCTCTGTTGGGAGGCCTCTTGGAGCGCTCTTGGAGCCTGTTGGGGCCCTCTTGGGCCGTCTTGGAACCATTTTCGGGCGTCTTGGAGCACTCTTGGCCTCGGCAATGCGACGGCATAATTTGCAAAGGTTGGGTTTCTTGCTTCGGGGACGCAATGCTCGTGTAATTTACGAGGGGTTATGGCCTCGGGGGCGCGGGTCTCACGTATTTGCATGTCCCACGCCCCCCCAAGAATTCAGAGCACGCGATCCGGACGTGCTAGACTGGGCGGTTTGGAGCTCCCCCCCTCGCGCAGACTTCCAACAGTATACAGTAGGAAGGAGAAGGCAGGACTGTAACCCTGGAGACTTGAAGCTGCAACCGGTGCAGGCAGCAGCACACTTCGGCCTGCAGCCTGGTGGCCCCACCAGGGGACCGGCGGACTCGTGAGTCGGTTGCCGTAGGCGGGCCCGCCTGCCTGCACGCAGCCTGATTGCCGCCCTCCCCTCGATTGCGGCCAGTCTCTGACTGTTTGAGGCGCGCTCGCTCGCTCGCGCGCTCGCTCCTCCTCCTCCTCTGTCGCCTGCTCCCCGTCCGCTTCCCTCCTTGTCGTCAAAGCCTTCTCGTCGCATCAAGATTTGTTGGTAGGGTGCGGGCGTTTGGCCTGCAAGTCCCCCAGAAGTCACAGTCAAATGGCTGAGGTTTTCCAACTCTTGCAAATCTGTTAAGGTGGTCGGTCTTCAATCTGTGGCTCGCGTTCAAGTCTTGCGCCTCTGTGTATTGGATGTTTCCAACAGTTACAGTGGTTGCTGGCGGATTGTTTTCAAGTTATCCTTTTAGTGCGGTTCTTGTTAATGTCCAAATGGCCTAGATGAGTTTCGAAGCCGGGGCCACCCAGCAAAGCGCCGGACTGATCGGCTGGAGTCTCTCATCGCTGACGGGAAGGCGTTCGTGTGAGGTCCTTCAAGGACCGCGCCGCGGCGCGCTGCGCTGCCGTGCGAACTCACTTCACTTCACTTCACTTGTTACTGTTCAGTTGCCCATGGCTTAGTGCTGCGCGCAAATTTGTCTTGAGCGTTTCAAGCAGTGGATGAATTTGCAGTGCTCAGGAAGTTGCTCCTTCTTGAGACGCATCTGCATGTAATACTGTCAGTGCGGCAGGGGTACCGGTCGGTACTAATGTCAATACGCGTTTCATTTTCATCCGATGTTGATGACTTGAAAGATGCAAACTTCAGTTCCACACATCAAGGGTGTGTTTGTTCGTATCTCTATAAACTCATTCTTTTTGGTAACGCCATCTGGTCGAAGCCTGACCTCAGATCACAGAGATCTTGCCATGCAGGGCCGTGTGGCGCGCATCTTTCCAGCGAGCGCTGAATGTTGTGGCGGTGCGTGCTGTCCCCTCTTCCTCTCGCATCATTTCATCGTCCCTCCTCGTCCTCCTCCTCCTCCTCCTCCTCCTCCTCCTCCCTGTTCCTTCCGTTCCTCCTGCCTCGCGTTCTTGTTTTTGTGTTTCTCTGTACTTTCTCCCACGCCTCCACCTCCTCCTCCTGCTCCCTGCTCTCTGCTGCGTCCGTCCCTCCCCTCCCACGCTCCATCCTTCCTTTCCCCTCCCTGCCTCATCCTTTCCCTCATCCTTTCCTTCCTTCCCTCCCCTCCCCTGCTCCCTGCTCCCCTCCTATGCCTCCTCCTCCTTCCCTCCCTTCTCCTCCCCCATATGCGTCCCCTTCGTATGCTTCCTCCTCCTTCCTCGTCCTTCCTCCTCAACGTTCTTCCTCCCTGCGGGGCGGGGGGGTGAAGGGGGGGGGTCGGCTGCCCCACAGGAGCGGCCCGTGGACTGGCCCCGAGTCGCCGAAGAGGAAGAGGAGAAAGGGAAGAGGAGAGAATAGAGGGAGGAGGAGGGGGATGGCGATAATGATGATGATGATGATGATGATGATGATGATGATGATGATGATGATGATGATGATGATGATGATGATGATGATGATGATGATGATGATGATGATGATGATGATGATGATGATGATGATGATGATGATGATGATGATGATGATGATGATGATGATGATGATGATGATGATGATGATGATGATGATGCTGATGATGATGATGATGCTGATGCTGATGCTGTCCATGATGATGATGATGATGATTATGATGATGCGATGATGATGATGATGAATTATTATTATGAATCATGATGATGATACTGATGCTGGATGATGCTGATGATGATGCTGATGTGATGATGATGATGATGGTTGCTGCTGATGATGATGCTGTGTGCGTTGCTGATGATGATGATGATGGTGATGATGATGATGATGGTGATGTTGATGATGGTGATGATGATGATGATGATGATGATGATGATGATGATGATGATGATGATGATGATGATGATGATGATGATGATGATGATGCTGATGATGATCATGATCATGACCATGATGATGATGATGCTGATGATGATGATGATGATGATGATGATATGATGATGATGATGATGATGATGATGATGATGATGATGATGATGATGATGATGATGATGATGATGATGATGATGATGATGATGACGATACTGATGCTGATGATGATGCTGATGCTGATGGTGATGGTGATGATGATGCGGCTGCTGCTGCTACTGCTGCTGCTGCTGATGATGATGATGATGATGCTGATGATGATGATGATGATGATGATGATGATGATGATGATGATGATGATGATGATGACGATGATGATGGATGATGAGGCCGAGGAGAAGGGATAATGACCAGGAGGAGGAGGAGGAGGAGGACGATGAGGAGGACGATGAGGACTGACCAACATGTGGCCGTCGAACTATCGTTGCATGTCCCGAGGGCGTACGGTCCCGGGGAGGTCCCCCGCGTTGCTGTGCGATTCGGCCCCTCCTGGCCATCCCGCCAGGTCGATCCCTGCTTGTCCTCTATCTTCGAGCGTTCCTCCATCCTCGATCCTCGATCCCTTCTTGTCCTCGAGCTCTCCTCCAGCTCTCCTCCGTCGTCGATCCTCGCGTTCTCCTCGTTCTCCTCCGTGGCCCGCCCAGCGCACGGTGGACATGTTGGGCACGGACTGGCGAGCTGGGCTGCTCTGGGCAGAGTACTTGGGGCTGCTCAAGCACGCCTTCAACGTAGTGACGAAGAAGGAGCGCCGCTCGTCAGAGGACGACCGATGATCTAGTTTTCTGTCGGGGGCGGGGGGCATCTCAGGGCCAGGGGACGAGAGGGATGGAGGATTCCTCTTGGAGAAAGGAGAAAAAAAAAAAGAGGGAGGAGGGTGATGAGGAGGAGGGGCAGTGGGCCCCAACCTTCAGCCTCGCGAACAGAACGTATCGCGACGGGCAGTGGACTCTGGAGACCACTTTCGGGCCTCGGGACGATGGAAATGTTTCCCAGACTCCCCGGGATGGGGTCGTGAGCTCCAGGGGCCCGCGTCAAGTTCAAATCACGATAAAGCACCGCGAATCATTGCAAAGCAACGCAGAGCAATGCTACGGGCGTGCGCCCACACGCCAGCAATCCTGATTTCGGGCCCACTTCGGGGCGGGAGTGGGGTGCCCACGAGCCCAAGTTCCAGAGCTCGCGCCTAGTTTTGCAGGCCCAGCCAGGACCCTTCGGTGCGGCACATTGATTCTGTAACAGATCAGGTCCTCCTGCCATCCCCCTTCCATGCTTCCCCTCTTCTCCCCCTTTCTTCCCGAGTCTCGGCTCGAGGGTCTCCGGACCCAGGGCGCAGCCAAGATTCGCAGCCCCCAGCACTCCATAGATAGCATGGCGAGACTGGACCTGTGGCCATCATCACAGGATCAATTCGTACCACGTCCTCTTACAGATTCCCGCGCACGCACAGGTTCAAGAGAGTCCTCGCCGTGCACGTCACATGCCGCCGCAGCCCAAGGCACTGCACCAAGCAAGGGACACCGACCTCAGCCCAAAGGAAGCCTGCGCCGCCGTACTCCTGAGCAGAGGTGGCGTCGACCGAGCAGCCGCTGCTTACAAGAGCCTGCTCACAGACATCAAGGCGATATTGACAGCACATACCGGCAGCGCCGCTCCGACCAGCGTAGGCCCAGGGGCGCGCTGATGACACTGCGCGAGAATAAGATCAACGACATCAAGCTGCACCGCTGTCAGAAGCACAAGATGGCACCACTCCTGTCATCAGCAGGGTCCACGACATCCGCTGGCGCCCACCAGGGCAACGGCGCCACTCCTCTAATCAGCAGTTGTGTACCGGATTCAGACGTGCCCATCGCACCTTCGCTTCGCACGGCCGATCGCTGGGCCTCACATACCATCAGCATCCACGGGAAACATGTGCCAGGGCCTCACTGTGAACCTCCGATGCCAGCAGGAGCGCTGGCGACTTCTGCACCGACAGAGGAACCCTGGAACTACGTGGTCATCTACCTTTCGCTTGCATCGGAAGGGGTAGCTGCCACCAAATGGCCGTGGACTCAATCGTTGCGGCCACAGCCAAACCCTACGGGTTCACCGACCAGGGTAGCGCCCAGCGCGAATTCAAGCGAGACCACAGAGACACCGGCGGTCGGAAGTTCGGTAGGTCCACCAGGACCGAAGCGCCGTCCGACCCCGCTGGCCCCGTCCCGGGTCGCGCGACCTCTTCAGCGCCACGGCGTACCCGACTGCGGAGGGTGGCAGTTGCCGTGTGCAGCGTTTCGCGCCCCCAAGTTCGGATACTACGTCCTGCGCTGCGTGTGCGGTTCGTCCAGCGCGGGAACTAACTCTTTCGAGTCCCCGTGCTCGACGACCGGGCCTTTCCTGATCCACCTGCCCTTGATCCTCCTGGTCGGCCTGTTGAGATTCACGAGTAACTCCCAGTGCATGAGCTCCGCGCGCTCCGCGCCTATCTTCGTGTTGTCCGCAACGATATCCGCTCTCTTCGCGCTGAAATCGGAGGCCCCCCCGCCGGCCAGTGTGACTATCATCCGCTTCGCGGCGCTCCTCATGGAGACTTGCAGGATCACCGGGACCACCTGCCAGAAGCACCACGCGACCTCCGAGACGCTCTGCAAGCCGAAGCCCCTCCGCCCGCAGCGTAGGGAAGCCGCCATGTGCCCAGCCCCGACGTCGTTGTCCACCCGGGCCCCCCACCTGAGAGTCCGACGACTACCACTGGCGCCTGCCAGAAGGGCCACAAGAGCCACAAGAGCCACACTACAACCAGACCACCCGCCTGCGGTGCTGCTCTGCTTGGCCATCCAGGCTAACACTCCAGCCAAACTTCGCGTTGTCCCTCCTGACGCAATCCGCTGTGGCCCTCCGTGTGAGTGGCCGCCCACCCCCGAGGATATCAGCTGCGAGGGTCCACTCGTCCGTGACCGTCCGCCGACCTAGTTGTCGACGACGTCCGTCGACCGTCCACTCACACGATATCAGCATATCGGCGACGTCCATCGACCCCCGACGTCGTGGGGTCGACGTACGACTGACCCCACGACGTCCGTCGACCGTCCGCCGACCCAGTTGTCGCCGACGACGGTCCGCCGACGCCCGACGACTGCCCGCCGAACCGAACGACGATCCACGGCGCAGTTCGCAGTGGCCCTTCACGAGAGCGTCCGCCGACTCTCAGGATCAGCCACGAGGGCCACCCGGCCCAAGCAGCAGGCGGTTCCTTCACCGCGGTCCCTCCGTGACAGCTCCGCCGAGCGTCCGCCGAGCCTCACTCGTGCTCCAGGCCACCAGGCCTGCACTCCAGCCTGTCCTCGCGTGGGTGCCCATGTTCGTCCAGCGACCGCCGACTACCGTCCGCCGACCGCCAGAACGACCGCCGACAACCGACTGCCGGCCGATCGACCTCTGACGACGACGCGCGTGCCACCACGCATTCGCGAAGGTACTTAAGTGACGGACAGCAGCCAGGAGCGCAAACCCACCAACGACCACCGCGGCGTCGTTGTTGGCCGAACGGGGGGGCAACACTGGTGGCGGATGGTCCAACCGACCAGCGCTAACATCGCATACTTGCGTGCGTCCAGCTTGACAGCTGCCCCCCCCCCTGCAACGAACGCTCTTCGACGCCCCGCCGCCGACCGACAGACCAGTGCCCGGCGACCGCATCGCGACGCTGAATTTCACCATGCTTTTTAGCGCAGTTCGCAGTTACTCTTCGAGTGAAAGTCCGCCGAGTCTCAGGAACCTCACGTGCGAGGACCACCAGGCCGAAACAGCAGTCAGCCCACTCACCGCGGTTCACCGTGACACCTTCACCGAGTGTCCGACGACTCTCACAGGCGTTCCGCAGTGTGGCCGCCAGGCCCGCACTCTAGCCAGTTTGGCGTCGACGCCCACCGACGACCGTGTGTCGACTGTTCGGCGACCGCCGACGACCGTCCGCCGACCGACCGCCCGACGACCGCCGACGACCGCCCGCCGACCGATGGAACGACCGCCGACGACCGACTATCGACTGCTCGACCTCCGACGACGGCACCCAGGCCACCGCGCCACTAAGGTACTCAGGCGACGGCTGCCAACTTGCAGCGCAACCTCATCAACTCGGAGGCCACCAGGCCCCCCTGCCGGAGGAGGCGACACCGCAGTACTCCAGACCAATGCCCCCCAATGTCTCTTCACGGCCTGGGGGGGGGGGGCGCTGCTCTCGCCAGGCCGTCGCGACATTCCACTTTGGGCACATCGGGCGCTCGGTGCTCACTTGGCTCGATCGCAGATGCTCCCGGGGACGGCGGATGACGGTCCCCACCAGGCCCGACACGTTGATTGCGGATCTGTGTCCCAGGCTCCGTGCACAGGCACTGCGGCCTTCCATGCCACGCTCCCTGCTCGGGACCACGCGGCTGACTCTGGCATGCGGCTTGTGTGCTTGCACTCCCTGCCTGGACGACACTCTCGGCGCCGTGCGCGGCGCTGCAGGCGCGAGGGTAAGGCACGCCTTCTCCCACCGCCCCACCGCGGAAGCAGGATGACGCCTACGACCGACGCCAAACCCCGGCGCCGTCGGCGGGGGGGTCGCGCGGCGCGGGGGGCGCCCGTGCCTGCGCGGACGGTGGAGTGCTGGGCGCCCTGCGGGGGGGTGCCGTCTGCCCCCTGCTCGCGCGCGAAGTGCTGACAACTGGCATCAGTATCGTTTGACCGATCCCCATCCCCGTGCTCTTCTCCTTCGAGACCCCATCAAATTACCACCCCAGTTGGGGACGCACCCCTCGAAACCCGAAGAATACGGCCTGTATCCCCATCCAGGGGGGTCAATCGGCCAGTGGGGCCCAGGCCACGCCGCTGGGGATGGGGATCGGTTACACGATACTCCTGGCAGCTGCTGCTCTGCTGCTGCTCTTGGGCCGTTGCGGGGGATGCCCCGGGCGGCGCCTTGCTCTTCGGGCACTGGGGTTAAGTCGGGCCAGCCTGTCCCTCTGCAGGAGGAATATCCCAAAAGAGTTAGAAAATAGTATGGGGACGATTTTTCACTATATTAGTTTCCAGCATGTTTGGAGTACGTCTTATTGTCCGTCCAAAATCCCCCTGTAGGGGGACATGCTCGACCTAACGCTGAGGAGCGCATTCCAAAGCGTGCTTCAATCCAGTGTCTCTGGCAGCCACGTGTGCGCAGACGGGCTCTTGAGTGGCCTGACCGCCGCAGACCGACTATTTTGTCCAGCCGTACGCCAAATGCACCGCGCCAGGGGGGGTCATCCCACCACCTCGGCTATATGTGCAGCGCCTCCCGCTATGCGAGGAAGGCCTGCCTGGCACGTGCGGCCCGGGGGCCTGGATGACCTTGTCGTCCGAATTGTCGCGATATTCCCCTTTCTTCCCCTCCCTCCTCCTCCTCCTTCCTGTCCTCCTCCTCCTTCCACCCATAATCAAACAATCTTAATACTCTTCTCCCTCCTCCCTTCAAGTTGTCTGGGGGATCTCCCGCCCCTTCCGCGTGCTTTTATATGCATACGGATGTATCGATTTAGAAATGTTTGTTTGTATGTATGTATGTATGTATATATATATATATATATATATCCACATGTGTGTGTGTGTGTGTTCGTATATGCTACTATGCAGCTGCATATACATACATATACATTTGTAGCCATGTACGTGCGTATACGCACACAAACACATACGTACGTGTGTGCGTGCGTACATACATACATGTGTATACACATGGACATACATCATACACCAATGCATGCATGCATACATTCATACATACATACATGCATACACACATGCACGCATGCAGCTACATACCTCCATACATACATACAGCCATCCATGCATACACACATACATCGATTTATACCTACAAACATGCATACACATGCACACATAACATCAGCACAAACATACAGCCGTACATACACACATACACAATTGCAACCATACATGCATGCATGCATGTATGCATGTATAATCCATACATATATGCATTCATGCATACATGCATGCATGCAAACACGCATACATGCATATGCACACATACGTACATACATGCACACATACATGCATACGCTATACATAAATTCATCCAGTCATACATCCATCCACACATGCATGCATACATACATACAACACTACCACATGCATGCATAACTACACGCACACAAACACACATACATACATGCATACACCCATGCGTACACACGTGTGTGTACATGTATATGTAGTCATGAGTATAAGTATATTTATGGATGTTGCGTATCTCGGCGATGTACCCAACTCTTGCGCAACGTGTGGCCAGAGGAGCTTGGAATGATTCACAGGGGGGGATGGCGTGGCAATGACCTTTCTGTCTTGCGAACGCTAGTTGAGAGGCTCGCCACCAAGCTGCACGACTCACAGAGCGCCGATCGATTGACAAGGGCTTGATGGAGGCGGTTGTTTCTTTGACTCGAAAGGAAACAACGCGCCCCCCCAGCAACTCCCGAATGCCGAATCTAGGGATGCAGCGGATGTCCAGTATGCTGCCCCCCTCAGCTGCCTTCGGTCTGAGTTTGGGTCTAGTACCCGCTATGTTGCCCCCCCCCCAACAGCCCTCCAACTTGGCGACGGTTTCGCAAATCGCAGCCCCGCAGTGATTGCGAGGTCGAATCCGACTCTGGGTATGACCTCTCTGTGTTGCCCTCAGCAGCCCTCGAACGTGGCGACAGTTTCGTAGATCGCAGACCCCCAAGGTCGGCGAGGTCGAATCTGAGTCCGCGTGTGGCGTCAGCGTGCTCCCCCCCCTAGGCATTCGAACGTGGTGACAGGTTCGAGGATCGCAGACTCCCAGGAATGGCGAGGTCTAATATGAGTTTGTTTATGGCGTCAATGTGTTGCCCCCCCCCCCCCCAGCAGCCCTCGAAAGTGGCGACAGTGTTGCACATCGCAAACCCCCAAGGGTGGCGAGGTCGAGTCGGAATCTGGGTATGACTCAATTGTGCGGCCCGCTCCAGCAGCCTTTGAACGTGGCGACGGTTTCGCAGATCTCATCTCTCCACGGGTGGCGGGGTCGAATCTGAATGCGGGTATGCCCCTTTGTGTTGCCCCCCCCCCCTTCCAGCAGCACCCGACAGTGGTGTCAGTTTCGCAGAATGTAGCTTCCAAGGAGGGGCGAGGTCTAATCCGATTCTGGGTATGACCCGCTGTGCTGCCCCCCCCCCCCCGCAGCCCACGAAAGTGGCTGCAGTTTCGCAGATCACAGCCCCCCCCCCAGGGATGACGAGGTTTAGTCAGAGTCAGCGTATGGCGTCATTGTAATGACCCCCCCCCCAGCAGCCCTCGAAAGTTGAGACTGTTTCGCAGATCGCAGCCCCCCCCCACCGCGGGTGGCGAGGTCGAATCTGAATCCGCGTATGGCGTCACTGTGTTGGCTACCCCAGCAGCCCTCGAAAGTGGCGACAGCTTCGCAGATCGCAGCCCCCCCCCCAGGGATGGCGAGGTTTCGTGTGAGTCCGCGTATTGCTATATTGTGTTTGCCCCCTCAAGCAACCTTTGAAAGTGGCGACAGTTTCGCAGATCGCACCCCCCCAGGGATGGCGAGCTCGGAGACAGGTACGAGAGAGGTACGAGACACGAGGAGAGACTGAGAGAGCGGAAGGAGGGAGGCGGGAGGGAGGCGGAAGGAGGGAGATACACCCACAGTTCTCTATTCAAAACGAGAACCCGACCAAGGCGGGCTGTTACTATATCATAGCTTGCATGAGTTTCAAGCGTTGGTGTTTCTTGGCGTTGTTTGCAATCCGATTGTTTTTCTGTATGTCAAAGTGGTGTTGCCGCTGCAGCGGGGGCCTGGTTTTCGGATCGGTGCTTTGCTCCCGTCGTTCAGAATGCCGCTCTTGCTAAAGCGCGGGCCATTTTTCTGGACATGAGCCTTGCTTCATCTTGGTTCCCTTCCTTTCCCCTCCTCCGCCTTCCCTTGGTCCTTCTGTTCCTCCCGCTCTTTCCACTCCAGTCCTTGCTGCTGCTGTTCGTCTCGCCCCAGCGCGGGTCACTTTTCTGAATCCGAGTGTCTCTTCATCGTTGTCGCCCCCTCATTTCCCCTCCTCCGCCTTCCCCTGGTCTTCATTATCCTCCCTATCATTCCGCTGTAGTTCCTGCTGCTGCTGTTCGTCATCATCCTTTTTTTCATCCCGCGCGTCCTCCTTCTCACCTGCCACCTCCTCTTCCTGGGCACGCAGCTCCCCTGTTTCCGATTCCGTATAAGCCGAAGTGCTTTGTTTGTGGGGGTCGCAGTTCGTTCATGACACGCGTCCGCGGATCATGAAATGTCAACGCCATGAAAAGGGATGGGAGGGAGGGATAGGATGTCAGATGAGGCGCGAGCGCACCTAGCTTGTCTCCTCCCCCTCTTCCCCTTCCCCCCACCCTCCCCGTTCCCTCCATCCTTCTCCTCCCCCTCTCCCCGCCATCATCCCCTCCCCCCCTCTCCGTCCCCCCTCCTCCACTTCCCCTCCCATCTTTGTCCGCGCAGACTGCGGGCGCCGCGTTTGGCGATCGCGCTCTGCTGTATTGGGCCTGCGATCTCCCCCCCCCCTCCCTCCCCCCTCATGGCGCCCCCTCCCTGGAGCTGTCCGTTTCCGCCTTCGCCTCCGTGTCCGCCTCCGCCTCGGCCTCCGCCTCCGCCTCCGCCTCCGCTCGCCTCCGCCCTCCTCCTCCTCCTCCTCCTCCTCCTCCTCTCCTCCTCCTCCTCCTCCTCCTCCTCTCCTCCTCCTCCTCTCTCCTCCTGCCTCCCCCCCCCTGCTGCATACTCCTCCTCTCCTCCTCTCCTCCTCCTCCTCCTTCCCCTCTCCTCCCTCCTCCTCCATCCTCCCTCCTCCCTCCCTCCCTCCCCTCCCTCCCTCCTCCCTCCAGCCCACTCCTCCTCCGCCTCCCATCCTCCTCCTCCTCCTCCTCCTCCTCTTCCTCCTCCTCCTCCTCCTTGCTCCTCCTCCTCCTCCTCCTCCTCCTCCTCCTCCTCCTCCTCCTCTTACTCCGTGGCCATTTTGGCTCTTGGCTCGGTTCCCCCCGCGCGGCGCGCGGTCCCTTCGCCCTGGCATGGCGCAGGTGGAGGAGAAGGTTTCGGCGGTCCTCCGTGCTGTGGCTGGTCGGGCGACCCGCAGAGCCTTGACAGAGCGACTTCTGCAAGTGGCGGTTGCGGAAGCAGCGAAGCTGGCGGTTGCCGAGGAAGGCGACCACAAGAAGGACTCCTAGACGCTGGAGAAGTTCGAAGAGCTGTGTGCCTTGGCTGGCCGTGCCTTGGCCTGGGAGGAGGGTTCCAAGCCGACCCCGCAGCCTATCCAGCAGGAGTTGGTCCAGCGGGGCCAGAAGGGCTTGGCGCGCAGGGTGCTCCTCCTGCGCCGAGCGTGCTGCCCTGGTCGTGCGAAGGCCCGTGCCCTTCTGCACTCCAGGGGCCTTGAGGGACGGCACGTGGTGCCCATTGGTCACTCCCTGGTCACTCCTCCTCCTCCTCCTCCTCCTCCTCCTCTTCCTCCTCCTCCTCCTCCTCCTCCTCCTCCTCCTCCTCCTCCTCCTCCTCCTCCTCCTCCTCATCCTCCTCATCCCCTCCTCCTCCTCCTCCCCCCCCCCCCCTGGCGACATCCCCCACCCCCCTGCTCCCGTCCGCCGGGCGCGCGCCCACCCAACCCCCAGCCAGCGCCGCCCCTCGCGCCGGCGCGGGCGCGAGGACAACCCCGACGCCGAGGTGAGCGGGCGCCTGCTCGCCGAGGTCCCGTGCGCCGCTCGCGCCCTCCTCCAAAGGAAGGAGGAGGATGGATGAGGAGGAGGGAGGAGGAGGAGGAGAGGGGAAGGAGGAGGGGAGGAGGGAGGAAGGAGGAGGGGGGGGGGAGGAGGGGGGGGGTGGAGGAGGGTGGGGGGGGGGGGTGGGAAAGGGGGGGGGGAGGGGAGGGGGGGAAGAAGAGGGGGATTGAAAGGAGGGGGGTAGGGGGATGGGGGGGGGGGGGGAGGAACACGGGGAGAGGAGGGAGGGAGGAAGGAGGAGGAGGAGGAGGAGGAGGAGGAGGAGGAAAAGGAGGAAGAAGAGGAATAGGGTGAAGAGGAATAAGAGGAATACCACTAATAATAATAATATTCATAATAAGAACAATTTGAAGATTAAGCATAATAATAAGAACAAGAAGAATAATAAGCAGACGAAGACGAAAACGAAGAAGAAGAAGACGAATAATAACAAGACGAATAATACGTATACTAGTAATATCAATAACCATAATAATACTAATCATAATAGTAGTAATAATACTAGTATTATTAATAACAATAAGATTAGCAATAATAATAACAGTATTAATAAAAATAAGAATACTAATAATAACACTAACACTACTACTAAAAATACTAGTATTAGTATTAATAATACTAATAGTAGTAGTAATAATAATGATAATGATAATGATAATAATAATAAGAATAATAATACTACTAAGAATAAAAATATTAAGATGATAATAGTAAGAATAATAATACTAGTAGTAATAATAATAATACTAATACTACTACTAATAATAATAATTTTGTGAATGCTTATTATAATAATGATAATAGCAGTATTAGTACTAGTATTAATAATACTAATAGTAATACTAATACTACTAATACTAATATTAATATTACTATTACTACTACTACTACTACTACTACTACTACTACTAGTATTATTAATAACAATAATAATAGTAAAAATAATAGTAGTACTACTAGCAATAATAATACTGATGCTAATGGTAATAATAATAATACTAATACTAATAATAATAGCACTAATAATAATAATAGTAACACTACTAATAATATTAATAATAATAATAATAATACCAATAATAATACTAATAATAATAGTAATAATAATAATAATAATACTACTACTACTACTAATAATAATACTACTACTACTACTAATAATAATAATAATAATAATAATAATAATAATAATAATAATAATATTAATAATAATAATAATAATAATAATAATAATAATAATAATAATAATAATAATACTAAGAATAATACTAAGAATAAGAAGACGAATACGATTAATAATACGAAACATAAGAGGAGGAGGAGGAGGGCGGCGGCGGAGGAGGAGGCGGCGGAGGAGGAGGATGAGGAGGAGGGGAGGAGGGAGGAGTCGGAGGAGAGGAGGAGGAGGAGGAGGAGGAGGAGGAGGAGGAGGAGGAGGGAGGCAGGATGACAGGAGGCGGACGGAGGAGGAGGATGAGGAGGAGGTCAAGGCTGAGTAGGATGTATGCGGAGTGCGGCGACTGGGATGCAGAGTCGGCTTAGTCGGAGGATTATTCGTCGATTCGTCTCGCGGAGATATGATGGCGAATGCCTTGCATTCTTCTTCGTCTTGCTTCTTACGGAGTACGGTGTTCTTGGTTTTTTAGGGGTTGTTCTTCTTGCGTCTTCTTCTTATGCTCTTCTTCTGTTTTCTTCTTCTCTTCTCTTTTCTTTTTTCGTCTTATTCTTTCTTCTTCTTCATTTCCGTACTTCTTCGTCTTCTTCTTCGTCTTCTTCTTCTTATTCTTCGTCTTCTTCTGCTTCTTATTCTTCTTCTTCTTATTCTTCTTCTTATTCTTCTTATTCTTCTTCTTCTTATTATTATTATTCTTCTTCTTCTCATTATTATTCTTCTTCTTATTATTATTCTTCTTCTTCTTATTCTTCTTCTTTTTCTTCTTCTTCTTCCTCCTCCTCCCTTCTTTCTTCTTCGTCCTACCATTCTTCTTCTTCCTTCTTCTCTCCTTCTTATCTTCTTCCCCGTTCTTCTTCTTCTTATTCTGTCCTGTCTTCTTCTTTCTTTTCTTATCTCGTTGTTTTTTCTTAATTCTTCATCTTCTTCCGTTTCTTTTTTACTTCTTTTTCCTTTCTTTCTTGTTTTTAGTTCCCTTTATGCTTCTTCTTCTTAGTCTTCTTCTTCTATCTGTTCGCTTCGAAACGTCTTCTCTTCTTCTTCTTCTTTTCATTCTCTCTTTCTTTCTTCTTCTTCTCATTCGTTTTCTTCTTTTTTCTCTTTTTTCCGTTTCTCCTGCCTTGATCGTTTTGGATCTCGGCCCCTTCCCCTTGCTGTCGCGGGCTTCTGGGATCTGTCCTGCGTCCAGAACTGCCACTCTGGGTGTGATGAGCGGCCGCGTGTACCCTGTGGCTGGGATGCCCCAGGACGTGGGCACCGTTCGGGGTGTTCTTGCCTCTGCAGTGGTGCAGCTGTCTGCTGCTGAGGCCTCCCTTGCCTTCTGAATGAATTCAGCCATGTTCCATGTTGTTCGTTTCCCTACTGACGGGCTTGATGCTCTGGCGCGAAGAGGTCAACAGCGACGGAGGGTGTTGAGGAGGACAAAGATGAGGACGAGGGCGATCCTGAATGATGGTGACGAGGCTGATGATGCTGTACATGATTATGATGATGATGATGATGATGATGATGATGATGATGATGATGATGATGATGATGATGATGATGATGATGATGATGGTGATGGTGATGGTGATGGTGATGGTGGTGGTGGTGGTGGTGAATGATGATTATGATGATGTTGACGATGATGGTAATGCTGATGCTGATGATGCTGATGATGCAGATGATGCTGATGATGACGATGATGATGACGATGATGATGACGATGATGATGACGATGATGATGCCGAGGATGATGCTGGTGATGATGCTGATGCTCTGATGATGATGATGGTGATGGTGATGGTGATGATGCTGATGATGATGCTGATGCTGATGATCATGGTGCTGCTGATGATGCTGATTCTGATTAGTATGATGCTGATGCTGCTGATGATGCTACTGGCGATGATGATGATGACGATGATGATGACGATGATGATGATGATGACGATTGTGGTGCTGATGGTGATGTTGATGTTGATGATGATGATGATGATGATGATGATGATGATTCTGATTCTGATTATGATGATGATACTGATGATGATGCTGATGATGATGATGATGATGATGAAGGTGAGGGTGATTGTGGTGGTAGTTGTGATGATGATAAGGATGATGATGATGATGATGATGATGATGATGATGATGATGATGGTGATGCTGATGAAGACGATGATTATGATGATGATGATGATGATGGTGATGATGATGCTGATGACGATGATGATGATGATGATGATGATGATGATGATGATGGCTGATGATGAGGATGATGATGATGATGATGATGATGATGATATGATGAGGAATGAATGATGATGATGATGATGCTGATGAATGATGAAAGATGATGATGATTGATGATGATGATGATATGATGATAATGATGATAATGATGCTGCTGATGATGATGATGCTGATGATGATGCTGATTAATGCTGGGGGGGATGATAGCTGATGATATGATGATGATGATGATGATGATGATGATGATGATGATGATGAATGATGATTGATGGATGAATGATGATGGATGATTGTGAGTGTGGGGGTGGTAGGTGGTTGTTGTGGTGGTTGTGTGTGTGATGATGGTGGTGGTGTGCGGCGGTGGTATGATGTAGATGATGAGGAGAGGTGCTGCTGAGGAGGAGGAAGAAGAGGAGGGTGGAAGAGAGGGGTAGTAGGAGGAGGTGGAGGAGGAGGAGTAGGAGGCGGGACGGGGGGAGGAGGAGGAAGAGGAGGAGGAGGAGAAGGAGGAGCAGGAGGAGGAGGAGGAGGAGCAGGAGCAGGAGGAGGAGGAGGAGAAGGAGGAGGAGGAGAGAGAAGAGGGAGATGGAGAGCGAGGAGGATGAGAAGAGGGACCGGAGGAGGAGGAGGTGGATGAGGTTTCAGGATGAGAGGGAGAAGGCGGAAGAAGGAGGAGGAGGAAGAAGAGCAGGAGGAGGAGTCCTGTGGCATCCTTTGCTCCTTCCCGTAACAATACGTAACAACCTCCTCTGCGTCTGTTGCGGGGTTTCTTGGCTGTCTCTTGCAGGCTTCGAGGGCGACCTTCTGGGAGCCTTTTCAGCATTATTCGGGTTTTTGTTGGGGCCATTTTAAGGGTTCTTGGTGGCCTCTTGGGCTCTTGGGCCTCTCAGACCCCTCTTGGGTCTGGGGCCCTCTTGAGGACCCTCTTGGGCCATCCCTGGGTCCTGTTCGAGGTCTCTTCGGCTGTCTGGGGCCGACCTGGGCTCGTCGGGTCGTCCTGGTGTTCAGACCCCCAACATGGCGAGACTGCGCAGCTCATGCAAGCACACATAGGGTTAAGTCGGGCGTGTCCCTCTACAGGAGGAATGCTCAAAAATAGTCAAACATTAGTATGGGGACGATTTTTGTTTGATTATTTCTTGCTATTTAGGAATATTTGTTGACCATTCTTATTTTTTCGTCCAAAATTCGCCTGTAGGGGGACGCGCCCGACCTAAACACATGAGGAATTCAATGATTCCTCTCGCTTCGCGGGGTGCACGTCCAGAGCACGTACAGTCCAGTCGTTGCGGGGCCTGGTGGGAGCCTCCTTGGAGGCTCTTGGAGGCCTCTTGGGGGCGTCTTGGGGCCTCTTGGGGGCTTGTTTGAGCCTCTTGGGGGCATCTTGGGCCTTCCTGGGGCGCTCTTGCGCCGTTTGGCCCCTTCGGAGGCCATCCTGTGGGCCTCTCGCGGCCGCTTTGGAGCTCTCTTGAGGGTCCTCTTTGGCCGTCTTGGGCCGTCTTGGGGGCCTTTTGTACCGTCTTGGGGGCCTCTTTAGGACTTCTTGGGGCCCTCTTGGGCCATATCGCGGCCCTCTTGGGGGCTCTTTGGGCCGTTTCGGAATAATTTTGGAGTCTGCTTGGGCCGTCATGGACCTCTGAGAGCCCAAAACATCCGAGAGCGCTAGAATATGTTCAAACAACTGATGGACAATCAATGATTTTGGTATCTGGAGGCGCTCTCTGGGATCTTCTTGGGGCTCTCTTGAGTTGTTTAGGGGGCCTCATGGGCCCTCTTGGGGCCATCTTGGGTTGTTTGTGGGCCGTCTTGGCTGGTTTCGATGCCATCTTGAGCCATCTTGAGGCTCTCTAGGACTCCCAAGAGGCCCAAGAGGCAGACATATTATATTGCCACTGTTTTTCGCTGCTCTGCCAGTCATAGAAAGGGGCCCTCTTGGGCAATGTCCGGGCCCTCTTCGGGGCCTCTGGGGCCGTCTTGGGACCATCTTGGAGGCTGCTTGGGCCGTCATGGGCCCCCGGAAAAGGCGAGAACGCTACAATCCGTCCACATCCTACGGAACATCAGTATTTTGGGCCTTTGGAGTTGCTCTTTGGGGCTCCTTGGGGGCCCGTGGGGCTGCCTTGGAGGCCTTTTGGGCCCTCCTCGGGCTTGGGCCATCTTCGGGCCGTCTTGGCCTGTCTCGAGACAATCGTGAGCCGCCTTGAGGCCCTCGTTGGCCCCCAGGAGGCCCAAGATGCCGATCTGTTCAAGTTTCTACGCTTTGCTGGTGCGTCCTTCAGCCCCAGAATGAGAGTCGCAAGATCGGTACGCGCATGTGGCGCAACTCCAGGGGGGGCTAGGGGAGTCACAATAATGTTGCACAGTACAAGATGTTGCAATTACGCAATCATGATATGCATTGGATAACATGCATTACTGAGTTCACCGACAGACGCTGCCGCTCAGTACGTCACCTCCAGACGTGAATGTAAGAGGCTTACGCAATTCCGCCGACAAACGGAAGAGGGATGAAGTCCATGGGTGAGGCCTTGCTTCTTGGGGGCCCTCTTGGGGGCCTCTTGGGGGTCTCTTCGGGCCTCTCTGGAGTTTCCTGGCGCCTGCTGGCGGTCTCGGGGGTCCTCTTGGGGCGGAGGGCCCGACATGACAGTTCGCGTTGCCTCTCCTGGGCCCTTCTTGGGGCCTTGTTGGGTCTCTCTTTGGCCGTCTTGGGAAAAGTGCGAACATGCTCAAATTATACGTTTTCCGAAAAGATTGGTGCGGTTCTTGCTTCTTGAGGACCGCCCACAAAATAATCCTGCGCACGATTTAGCATCAAATGGGCGTTCATGGGCGAGGCGCCCATGCGAGGTTCTGAGAGGCCTCTGTGGAGGCATCCTGGGTCCCAAACAGAGTCGGGCGCAGTGCCAAGGGAGGTCGACACCGCAGGGGGTCAGCCCCCCTCGGCGCTGCCCGAATCAGGCGATCGCAAACATGGATCAAGGGAGCGTGGATTAGTGGCGGGTCCCGTTTCCGTGGGAAATCGCGGATTTCCGCCGCCGAACGAGGCGGCGCGGCTGCATTTTGAGAAGGGCACCTCCCCCGATCCATGGATTTGGCGACTGCGCGCCAAATCCATGGATCGCTAGTCCATGTTTGCGCGCCCCCGATGGGCACTGCCCGAGGGGGGCCGGGGCGCCCAGACGCTTCGGCCTGCGGACCCTCGGCCCGCCGCCAGGACGCGAGCCCCATCGAGGCCGCCAGGCGCTGCCACCCCCCTGAAAAAAAAAATCCCCTCCCCGCGCGCCCCTTGATGGCCTTGGTTTCCCCAACACCACCAACCACCCTAAAATAAGTTGGGAGAGGGAAATGGAAGGAAGGAGGAGAGAGAGTAGGAGGAGGGAGGGAGTAGGAGGGTAGGAGAGAGGAAGGAGGGGGGAGGAAGGAGGCATGAGGAGGAGGAGGAGGGAGAGAGGGATGGAGGAGGGTATAAGAGGAAAAGGAGGAGGAGGAAGGGAGGAGGGAATGAGGAGGAGGAGGAGGAGGAGGAGGAGGGGGAGGAGGAGGAGGAGGAGGAGGAGGAGGAGGAGGAGGAGGGGGAGGGAGGGGAGGAGGAGGAGGACCTCCTCCCCCTCCTACTTGTGGTAGTGGTGGTGGACAACGAGCCCACCAGCCTGCCTGGGCCGCTCCCCTGGGGCCGCCGCCACGGCCCGGCCTGGCCGAGGGCGGCCGCCCGTCACGTCCGTCGCCGCTTTACTGTCGATGGGGGCCTGATAGCCCACCCCGACCAAGAGTCCTGGCGCCAACATCGCAGAGCGGATCTCGTTCGGAACGCGACGGGGTGGGCCCAGGATGTCCTGGAGAATCTCCTTCCGGATTTCGAGGCGAATTTCGTGCGGATTTTGTTTGGCCAGGAAGGAAGAGTAAAAAGAAGCCACGCGAAATTCATTTCGTTCTTCGCTCGCCGCTTCGGGCAGAAATCCACGTAGAAGTCCGCTGCAGCACGTCTGCAAGGCCAGTGCAATGACAAGAGCGTGCGGTTTCGCCATCGGGGGCGGTGTCCCAGACCTCCGCCGTCGTCGCCGCTGTCGGCGTCGTCGGAGCCGTCGTCGTCGATGTCGGTGTCGCCGTTGGCTTCGGCGTCGTCGTCGTCGTCGTCGTCCTCGTCCTCGTCCTCGTCGTCGTCCTCGACCTCGTCCTCGCCCCGCTCCCCCCTGCGGGTTCTATTTCCCCTCATCCCGCCCCTTCCCGGTTTCCTTCTCCATGCTCGTCTTCCCCCTCCCCCCTCTCTCCCTCCTCTCTCCCTGCTCTCTACTCCCTCCCTTGTCCCTCCTCGCCCTCGCCCTCCTCTCCCTGGCCCCGGGCCGCGTCTGGCACGTCCGTCGGCCAAGCCGTCTGGTCGGCCCCCGTGGCGGTGACAAGGGGCGGGGGAGACCAGCCGTTCGGCCAGCGGTCCACACGGGCACCTTGTCTTCCTCCCTGCTCATCTTCTTTCTCCTGCTCTCCCCATCCCCGCTCTTCCTTCCTCCTTTTCCTTCTCCTGCTCCCTCCTCCTCTTCCTTCTTCCTCCCTCCTGCTCCTTCCTTCTCCTCTTCCTTCTCTCTCTCTCTCTCTACTTTCCCCCTCCCCCTCCCCCTCCCCGCTGCCCGCTCGGCCTCGATCGAGTACCCGGCCGGCTGTGCCTCGGGAGACTCCACTCCAGAGCCGTTCCCAAGCGCTGGTTTGGCGCGAAATGTTTGCTTGCTGCAGGCTGCTC
>CAUYUJ010014362.1:85000-154440 GCA_963575745.1 Prorocentrum cordatum | reverse complement strand
CGGGGAATCCTCGAGCCCTGGGTCGGGAAAAGATGCTTCGTAGGTCATCCGGACCTGTCGTCATCGATGAGCGCTTTGATGTCAGACGTCGACGTGGACGGGCACTTGAAAAATCCTCAGAAGTGGGGCTTGATGACCGAGCCACCTGCAACCGATGCGCAGCAAGCTTCTTCTTCTGATCAGAGTGCTGG
Source organism: Prorocentrum cordatum (assembly GCA_963575745.1). Taxonomy (NCBI): domain Eukaryota; class Dinophyceae; order Prorocentrales; family Prorocentraceae; genus Prorocentrum; species Prorocentrum cordatum. The sequence continues at coordinate 154,249 of CAUYUJ010014362.1, read as the reverse complement.
TCGCAATTTGGGGTCGGTTTCGGAAGAGTACAAGTTCTGGGAGTCGATCAAGAAGAACAATTGGCATGTCCCCACTAATGGGGCTGAGAATGCTTCCATCGCTGGACGATGGCAGAGAGCCTGCGAAGCCGACCCCGACATGAAATCGCGCTACGACAAGATCACTGGGGTCGGCAGGAATCGCAAAAAACAAGAGTTTCGGAAGGAGTGGGCGCAGAAGAAGTTTACTGCGATCGAGGATCCAGGGTCCAACCTAAAACGATGAATGCTGACCCACCCTCACCACTTCTCCCCGCTCCTTCTGTTCCTCCTCTCCCCCCTACCCCCTTACTGTCTCATCAACTCCCCTTTTCTGACTCGCTCCTTTCTGAGGAGAAGGCGAAAATGACCGTGACGGAGGCCAGGACGGATTTCGTCAAGGGGATCTACCGCCCCCTCGGCCGCGTGGCGGTCGAGGAGGGCGGAGGGAAGCTGGGCTGGCTTCAAGCTCCTTGGGGGGGGGGTCGAATTTGACCGCGATTCGATTATTCCTCCTCCTCCGCCTCCCTCCTCCTCCCCCACCTCCCCCTCCTCCCCCTCCTCCTCCTCCTCCTCCTCCTCCTCCGCCTCCTCTTCCTCCTCCTCCTCCTCCTCCTGACTCCTTCTCCCTCTCCTCCTCCTCGTTTGCCTGCCCGTCCTCCTCCTCCTCCCCCTCCTTCTCCTCCCTCGTCCATGTCTTCGTCTTCTGGAGAAATGGCGCATCTGGTTTCTGGCGCGATTTTGGGCACCACGTGTAATCGGCAGGGGGATATGGTAGGCCTTGGGGGTCTTGAAAATAACGAGCCCGTTGGTCGAACCGCCGACCCGACTTCGGGTGCCAGGGGCGCTGTCTCGAGGATGCGCCTCGGAGGAAGAAGGACGTAGAGAATGAGGTTGGAGGGGCGGCGAGGAGAGGGAAGGACTGGGGAGAGGCGTGAGGCTGGGAGCACGAGTCAGATTAAGGATGATGGGGGGGGGGGGGGTCCCAAAGTGTGGGCCCAAGCCCAGGCTTGCCGCTACTTCAGCAAGTGCATGCAGATGGGGCCGCCCTGGATCGTATATTGCCCGATGACATCATGCTTGCGGTGCCTGTGCTTGGAGACCGCGCCCCGCTCGGTTTGCCTCGTTGATCGAAGCTCGATCTTTGCTGATTGCGACGGCAGGCGACGCGATTTCGGTCTACGTCCTCAGGGTGTGTCCTACCTCTCCTCCTCCTCCTCCTGCTGCACCTCCTCCTCCTCCACCTCTTCCTTCCTCATCCCTCCTCCTCGTCGTGGTCCTCCTCCTCCTCCGATTGCTTCGAAGATCGCGAGATCAATCGATCGATCGGAAGGGGGCGCGATGCAGCCGAGGGTTTCACGAACACCTTCACGACGGCCTGGACCCTGCGCAAAGAGTGGTCGAACAACCCGCGCGCCGTCCTGGACGAGCAGGTTGAGGACACACCCACGGACTGCTCACCCCCTCCCAAACCTTTTCCTTCCGTCTCCCCCCCTCTCCTCCCGCTCCTCGCCTCCCCCCTCCTTTGCTCCTCCCCGCCGTCCCCATCCGCCTCCTCCTCTCCCATCTCCTCCTCCTCCTCCTCCTCCTTCTCCTCTTCTTCCTGCCCCCCTCCCTCCTGGCGTGTCTCCTCCTCATCTCTCTCCTCATGCTGCTGCTGCTGCTGCTCCTCCTCATCCTCTTTTCGACCATCCTCACCTTCCCACGTTCGATGATATTCCTGCTCCTCCTCATCGTGCACCCCCATCCGGAGCCATTCTTTTGTTGCCAACCCCGAGGAGCTGGAGGCGGACGCGGCGGCTGACGGAGAGGGCAAGAGGAGGAGGCTTACGAGCAAGCAGCCCTCCGACCCCCCGCCCGTGGGCCAGGCCGCCAGCACGGGCCAGGTCGCCGCCGCGGGCCCAGGCGAGGCAGCCACCACAGGCAAGGCCGCTGCCACAGGCCAAGCCGCCACCGCGGGCAAACCCGCTGCCGCAGGCCAAGCCGCCACCGAGGGGAAGCCAGCCGCCGACGCTGCCAAGCACCTCGACGAGACGCCTGCTCGGAAGAAGTCGAGGCTGGCCAAGGAAAAAAAGGAGTCGGCTGCACAGGAACGCTTGGCCATGGAAACGAAGGAAGCCAAAGATAAGGCGAAGCGCGACATCATCGCAGCACGGAAATGTTACCAGCGCTATTTGAGTTTGACATCCAGCGCCAGCCTCCTGCAGACAAACATGGAGAAGCGGGCAGAATGGGCGTGGGCCAAGACCGACCCAGAGACGCCGACGATGCAAACGAAGTTGGAGGCCGTCATGGCCATCATCAACTCGAGCGACCTACTTCCGAAGACCATGGCGGCGGAGTTTCCCAAGCTCAAGTCGGTCTTGGGCACGCAGTATCTCAAGGGCATTGCTGAGCTCGTGATGCTGAACCCGAAGCTCGACGGCCTCGCGCAGTCCTGCAATATTTTAATGAACCTCCACGAGGTCAGGGCGATGAACCAGGCTGAGATTAAGCAGGAGGCGTAGATTCTGACGTTCAGGGGCAGAGTCAGGTGCTAGCTGCTAGCTTCTGACTGGGGTATCATGTGCTACGCACATGAATGCATCGGCTGATGAGCAGCCTGGGTCTCACCGAGAATTTTGTCTCTCGCCAGTGGCTTGAATTCTCGGTTTCAATTGCAACTTCTGAATGTTGCAGCTCGTGGGATGTTGAATCCGTGGGGCGAGTTTTGCAGCAGGCCCCACATCGAGCCTGTGCCCTCCATCCTTGAAGAATTGCGACCCTGGGCACCCCAAAAACAAAGCTCGCTGAGGAAAAACACCCCTGACCCTCGAAAATATTGCGGTGGAATTTGCGGTGGAATTTGGATTTTCCAATGCATTGGAAAACAGTGGTTTTGAACGAATGTATCAGGCGAAATGCGATGGAAAATGGTTTCCATCGCAAATTCCATTGCGTTGGAGTTTGCGGTGGAATTTGGGGCGACCGGGTCAGGGCAGAATTTTGGGCGACCAGGTCAGGTCAGATGGAAAATCGTTCCCAGACGACGTGGGTAGACGATAGGTTTCGGATATGTAGATCGGTCGGAGGGCACGCAAGCCGGCCCGAAGCGATGGGTGATCGCAGGGTCTCTCGAGCTGTCTTTTTCACTGGCTCAGGCCAGATAGTCGCCCGTCGGCTCAGCTGCGCTGGGCGCCATGCCTTCTTGGCCCAGGCAGAGCTCGCGCCCGCGGCTGCCTAGCTCTGAGGAGGGGGGAGGAGGATGAGAACGAGGAGGGGGGGGGGATAAGGACTGCATCTCCTGGCGCTCGAGCGTTGGCTGTGCAACAGAGCGTGGCGTTTCTCGGGTCCGTGGTGGCCCATGGCCCCTGTGGATGTGTGAGTTGACGTAGTTGATCTTCTTTTTGGCGCGAACCTTCGTCGCCCCCTCTCGAGCAAGACGGGCAGGTTGGCTTCGGAGGGGCTTGGAAGAGCTAAACAGGTCACAAGCTCGATCAGACGTACTGCTGACGAGCCTTTCGAGCATTCTCTCGAGAACTGATGCGTGGTCGAGCTGCCCCCCCAACCCCATGTCTCCTTTCCTCACTCCTGAGTGTGCATCGTTCTCTGCGCATTCAACCCTAACCTTCGCCTGCTTTCTGCCCCGTCCCCATCTTGTCATCCGCCCACCCCTGCCCCCCTCACTTGCCGCGTCATTTGGGGGGGAGGGGAGGGGGTCGGCGGATGTATCCACGTGGCAGTTAGCCGCATGCATAATGGGGCCTCGCGATGGCACCCTTGCCCCGTAGTCGTGCTCGAAACAGATCTGGTCGGGGCCTCCCCTTCGGCCATTTGCGACCGAGGCAAGGGGGGGGGGGGATGAACGCCAGCCTTTGGAGGGGGGAGGAGGAGGAGGGAGAGGAGGAGGTGGGGGGGGGAAGGGGGAGGAGGGTCGCAATGATATGAGTTGAAGATCTTAGGATGAGGCGATGATTTTAACTGCGATGAGAATTGCATCGTAGATCGCCTGCTTGGCTCAGCGTGGTCACGAATGTGGAGACCAGCCGCCCAGCAACAGCGGGAGGCTGAATGTGAACTCTTGCGTTACTTGCTCACATTGTATTCAACGTGTATGTTAAGTGCCAAGGACCTATGCTCAATTTGCCACTTAGCCAGTCTTGCGGGCATTCAGGGCGGAGACTTTGCTAGGTATGCAACGCCGCCTGATGCACCCACAGGACGCTTTCAAAAACACCTGGACTCTGCGATGCCAGATGGTTCGCCCTTGTTTACAGTTGCTGTGCCATTAAACCTTGGCAAACGAGAGCACCGCATAGTCTGCGACGTACCCATGAGTGCATTCTGGCAGGCGTTGGAGACCGAACTCGAGTGCGACTCAACCACTATGGACATATTAGAATTGCCGCTGGACCAGCGACCATCCACGGTGCTGGACGTGCCAGCGTACACAGACCATCCAGCTGTCCAGCAAGCACGGAGAGACAATGTGACGGACCCCGTGCCCGTTGCTGTGTATGTGGACGGGGTCCGATTCATTTCACAAGCAGCGGGGCGCTCAGAGACCGTCCTGGGCATTTGGGGGACCAACCTCTTGAGTGGCAAGCGGCACTTCCTGGCCCCGCTAAAATCTGGCGATTACTGCACCTGTGGATGCCGTGGCTGGTGTTCGATCCAACCTCTTCTTTCAGCAGTTCAGTGGCAATTGGCCCACGCGCAGCGGGGCGAACGCCCCCCTTGCCGATATGACGGGTCTCCGTGGGGCGGGGGGGATTGGGTGGGCCGCGCGTCGCCCTTGTCGTGCCGAACCGTGCTGCTATACATCAAGGGCGATTGGAGTGAGCACTCCCACACGTTGGGTTTGGCGTCGTGGGCGTCCAAGTTCTCCCCGTGCCAGTTCTGCCACGCCACGAAAGAGGAGCTAGGTGATCATGACAGGCATGTCGGACCTGGGCCACACTGGCTACTCAAGACGCACGCAGACTACGATAAGGCCTGTCGGGCGTGCGAGGTTAACGTCACCATCGACACGCTAGAAGTCAGGAATATGTTGATCAGGGCCCTGCGCCCCGAGAAATCCAAGGAAGAGATTGGGGGCCGCGTGATCAGAAACGATACCGTTGTGAACGGAGTGAACTTGACCAAAGGCGACCGTCTTGAGCCGAGCAGGGCGCTTCCTGACATTTACGGCCTGGAGAGGGTGGGATTGCCAACCACGGTGACTCTGTGGCGCCCTCGGCGCGGAGATAGGGGCGGCAAGGTGATTGACTCGCTGAATCACAGGTGCCCATTGTTCTCCGAGGAGCTCGGCACTTCTCCGCACCGCACCCTCGCGGTGGACGCTCTCCGCGCGCTTTTTTTGGGGCCCCTCATCCGGTGCATTTCGGCGGCGCTCTGGCGAGTGCTGCTCGCGAACCCGTGGCGGGCGCAGGGCGACTTGGATAGCGTGCTGGAGAACGGCATCAATTGGCTTCGGGGAGATCTGGAAGCATGGCAAGATCGTCGCAGTATCCCCTTGAATCGCAGGGTCAACGCTATTGCCCTCAAGATGATGGGCAAGCGAAAAGGCTGCAATCTTCAGGACATTGTTTTTTGAGACAGTCTTTCGGAGGGATCGAGGATGAAGGGGTGGAGGATGGAGGGGGCCTGGATGGGGGGGGGGATGAGGTGAGGAGGAGGCTTGAACGGGAGGATCACGCGCGCACCTGGTACTATAATTGTGCGCTTGCGTATATTGACGTCCAGTGGTGACCGCATTCTGCAGCACAAGATGACACATCATGCCTTGTCCCAGATCATGGAATCGAATGCGATCACGCGTGGTCTTCCGATGCACTCGCATGCATTGCGCGTGTGGTCGTCGTCGTCGTCGTCGTCGTCGTCGTCGTCGCTCTCCATGGCCCCACGCCTTCATTCCGTCGTCGTCGTCGCCCTCGCTTCCCTCCCCCCTCTCCCCCGCCCTCCCCCCTGACATCCTGATCCCCTCCTCCCACTACCCCTCTTCCTCCTGGTGCACCAATGCACGAGCCCCGCCCCTGCGCGCCGTGGAGACGGCCGTGGGTCGAACGAATCCGCGAGGTCCCGATCGGGGGACACGTTGGCACGCTGAATGCGCCTCCTCGCTGGAGCTGGGCGAAAGCGCCGCTCGGGCTCCTTCCGTCCTCTGCACCTCGCCCCTGCCGTCTTTCTTCCTCCCTTTTCCCTCCCTCGTCTTGCCCATTCGCTTGTGTCTCACAGGCCTCCGTTTTGTGCTGGGCAGGATCCGGATGCTCGTGGGATTCTAGCGTCAGACGCGATGCAAAGCATGAGGTTTCACCCTCTCCGCCCCCCCCCCCCCCCGTACACTTAGAAACAACGCTCCAGAATGGTCTTCATCCAGGAGGTCACATGAACCTCAAAGCGGCAGAAGCTTCCACTCTACTTACGTTTGCTACGTCGGAACTAATCAGATATGGTGGCGCGGCCGTCTTTGGGGATGCAATTCTGGGATGTGGTGCTTCATTGGAAACGATTGTTAACAAGCTCAAGGAAAGCGATATCATCCCGCCCCCGCATACGATGCGCGACACCATGACTGCCTTGGACACGCACTTGCTCTCCACAGTTGCCGCGGGTATTGCACTGACCCCCAAACATCATCTACTTGCTCACATGCTGCGCAGGAGCGAGGGGGTGGGGGGGCGGAAGATGACGCCAGCCTCTTCGGATGGCAGGATTCGCATCGAAGTTCTCGATCGGGGCCTCCCCAGGGCAGCGGGCGGGGGAAGAGGAAGAGGGAGAGGAGGAGGAGGAAGAGGAGGAGGAGGAGGAGGAGGAGGAGGAGGAGGAGGATGGGGGGGAGGGGGAGGAGGATATGACGGAAGAGAAAAACATGGAGTCGACAAAACATAGAATACAGAGTGTTGATGTTTGCGCAGGGCCCCCGGGATCCCTTCGCACGGCACCCCGAAACATTACCATTGTTTCTTGGGCGAGTCGCTGAACGCAGTGTTGCGATCGATAGCCCAATTTTGCCATCGTGTAAGCTTCCCCCGCAGACTTTTCAGGCTCATCGATTGGAGGTCTAAACTTGTGCGGGGTGACTTCGCGGCCAGAGGGTCATGGCTCCCACTTGTGGCTGGCGATTGTTTGTTGTAATTCTCATCCAGCTCATTGGCGCTTCCTTGGCGGCCGGCGGCAGGCCCGAGCCTGTGCCTCCGAGTTCAGAGGGATACAGCTGGGCAGTTTCCACGGCAAAGTTGATCGTCTCTCGAGGGGGGCCCGCCAGTTTCGTAGATGGCCAGCAGCAATTTCTGGGTGAGATCGTGAGTGCTATTTCCGCTGAGCACGCTATACCTCGCACCACAGCGTTCGCTGAGATATGTTCGGGCGTGGCACGCTGTGCTCGCGCTGTGCGTGCTCGAGGCCATCGGGTTTTTACATGCGACATGCTGGATCATGAGTGGCAGAACGTGGTTCATCTAACTGGCTGCTTGTATATGATGTGGATCCTGGCCTCTATATGTCCTGGAGGCACGGCGTGGTTTGGGCCCCAATGTTCAACTTGGATAACAATGGCTCGCGGTCATACCAAGCGCAGCGACCGTGACCCCTACGGCACCGACGCCAGATCAGACGTCAAGGAAGCGAACTGGACCAGCGTTTTCTTGTAACCTGGGACCCCCTGCAAATACAATCAACACACACACGCGCCAGCTGGGCGAAAGGGGTGATGATGACGGCAGTGCAGATGGGGCAGGATTAGATAGCCGAACGAGAGGGGGACCAGATAGCGCGGGGGAGGGAAATGCAATGCGATGGCGCTGGAGCGAGAGGAATCCACGCCACCACCTCCGATCTTCTGCTGTGGGGTCCCCCTCGCCCCTCATCTTCCATTTCCTGGTGTTCCTCTTCCTCCTCCTCCTCCTCCTCATCCTCCTCCCCCTCCTCCTCCTCCTCCCCCTCGCCCTTCTCAGCGTCCCCTCCGCCTGCTCCTCCTCATTGCCCCTCCTCATCCTCCTCCTCTTCCTCCTCCCCATCTGCTCCTTCTTGGATGCCCTGGGTCACTGAGGACGCCCCTGGGTTAAGGTGCCCCCTCCCCCCCCACCCCCGCCCGCGCCCCCAGCTCCAAGGGGGCCCCAGGGATTCCCCGAGGCAACCAGTGGAGCAGCTCTCGCGAGGATCAGACAGCCCGAGGCCATCGAGCTTTGAAGAGGGGGGGGACCTTGACCCAGGAGCGACGGAAGCGCGGCTGGAAGGGCGGGAGGGGGGGGCGGGTGGCTGAGGAGGACGAGGACGAGGAGGAGGAGGACGAGGAGGAGGATGGGGGAGGGGGAGAAGGAGGAGGACGAGGAGGAGGAGAAGGGAGGAGGAGGAAGATGAGCAGGATGAGGAGAAGAAAGAGGTTGTGGCTGAAGAGAAGCAGGAGGAGGAGGAGGAGGAGGAGGAAACAGAGGATGAAGAGGGATTGGAAAAGACAAAGTGCACCCAGGTCGGTCATGCTCACATTCTGCAGCATGCGTTCCGTGCGGACGTTCGTTGAGCAGCCCCTGAACTCAACCATCTACCGCGCCGCGGAGATCATTCAGGCGTTTGACCTGGTGAACGCTCGGAGGTTCGTCACCAACCTCGGGGCCTTCGGCGCGGCCACCGTGAAACCGATTGAGGTATGGTGCACACTTTTTCCGTATCAATTTCTCTCGCTTGTGCGAGCCAGGCCGCTTGCTTTTCAGCGTCTCGGCCCGAACTGCAAAGAGCTCTGTAAGCCCATTCCCCGCAAGAGCTCTGGCAAGAAAACCCGCCTTGCCCATGAAGTTTCAAGTAGCAAGAAAGCAGCCGCTGCCCGTGAGGTTTCCAAGGGCAAGAAAGCCACTGCTCAGAAGGGGCAGGGTAATTTTTACGGCTGGTCTAAGAAAGGCTGGGTGTCAGGGGCTGTCAAGAACGGGGCCCGCCAGAAGAGTTCGTCGGCGTGCCCCGTGGAGTTTGCAGAAGCTCTCGCCCCCGTGGCAATGGCAGCATTGCCGCGCGATCAGGTTGAGGCGACGCGCCTCTGAGCTTGAGATTGAAGGGGGATGTGAGGTGTGTGTGTGTGTGTGTGTGTGTGTGTGTGTGTGTGTGTGTGTGTGTGTGTGTGTGTGTGTGTGTGTGTGTGTGTGTGTGTGTGTGTGTGTGTGTGTGTGTGTGTGTGTGTGTGTGTGTGTGTGTGTGTGTGCGTGTGTGTGTGTGTGTGTGTGTGTGTGTGTGTGTGGGGAGGCAACAGTGAGAGAGACATCAAACATGAGTCATGCGTTGCACAATCAAAGCTCTGCGCTCTTGCATGCATGCATACATGCCACTTCCCGCGTGTTCCCGCCGGGCGCCGTGGGCTCGGCGGCATTTGACACGTGGATGTTGGCCGCGGGGAGTGCCGCGTCTCCGCCCAGTCGGCAAAACAAAAAAACTTGGAACCCCACGCGCGTCTTGCGAGGAGTCGGGCCCAGCGAAACCAGCGCAACCTTCAAACTCCAACGCATTTTCCAATGCATTGGATTTTGCGTTGGATTTGGCTGGGCCCGACCCCCCGCGAATGCCCGCGCGGGATTCCAGGCTTGATCTGGCAGCGCTGGGGCCCTAAGCGCGGCGCCCGTGGGGGTGGGGTCACGGCCCTCGGATGTTCAGGCCCCAGCGTTCCCACTGCGCTCTCAGAGGAGCGTTTCAGGAAATCGAGGGGGGCCTTGGCGGGGGGAGGGGGGGGGGGGCGAGGAAATAGCAGGGGAAAGAGGCTGAAGGAGAAAGAAGAGGCACGACCGCGGGGAATGGGAGGTCTTTCGGCACACCCCTCACGTGGTTCTTGGCCCCAAAGAGAGGAGGGGGGAGACGGCCTGGCGGCCTTGGGGGCCCAGGGCAGAGGTCAGAAAAATCGATGGGGCCGACGGGCGCAGGGGATGGCAACCCTGGCTCGAGCCCATCTCGGCCACGGAACCCGACGACCGCGATTGGCCATGGTCAGGGTAGCTTCGATGGAGGCCGAGGGCGCGAGCCAGGATCGTTCCAGGTCTCCCCGCGACAGACGGTCTGAGGAAGCTGCGAGTGCGATCAAGGAGAACACCGACAACGGCTCGGACCCCAGGGGCTCTGGCAGGAACTGGGGCGTGGACCAGGGCGTGGACCCGAAGGGCTCGGGCAAGGACCAGGGCGTGGACCCGGAGGGCTCGGGCAAGGACAAGGGCGTGGACCCCGAGGGCTCGGGCAAGGATAAGGGCAAGGGCTACGCTCCTCGGGGCATTCCGGCTTGGCTTATGCACAGCAGCGCGCTGGCGATTCTCGACAACTTCTGCAAGGCCGAGATTCAGATGAAGCAGGCTCGGAGGAAGAGTGTCGAAGTGCGGGGGAAAAGGGGGGGAGGGATGAGTATGAGGAGGCGGCGGAGGAGGAGGAGTGGAGGAGGACGCAGAGGAGGAGGAGGACGACGAGGATGAGGACGAGGAGGAGGACGAGGAGGGAGGAAGAGGATGACGATCACGACGATAGGCAGCCGAGATGCTGAAGAGAACCATCTCAGAGCTCTCGGATGTGAGCGCAGACATCAGGGATCTCAAGGCTCGCTGCAACTCCCTGGAGATCCAGCAGTGGATGGCCAGCCATATGATTGTGAGGAGGGAGGTGTTCCATCTGGGGGACATTGGATTACTGCAGAACGCAGCTCGATCGTGACCCCCCAGCCTTTGCCCCGCGCGTGCTGACGGACGTGAGTTCCCCCCCGTGCATGCCTGACACGTTCACTTTGGACTCAGGAGACCCTGGGGCTGATCTATACATGCGATCCCTCAGAATCAGGAACGATAAAAAAATACGCAGGGCAAAGGCGGAACCACTCTCGAGGTGGAGGGGGATCTGGGAACAACCGAGAGGGAGGAGGAGGAGGAGGACAAGGAGGATGACGAGGTCGAGGAGGCTCACGAGAACGAGAGCGCGGGGAGAAGGGCAGCACGAAGAAGGGCAGCACGATGAAGACAAGAGAATTGGGAGGGAGAGTGGAGGAGGAGGGGGGTGAGGAGGGGCAGGGGGAGGGAGGAGGAGGAGGAGGAGGTGGAGGAGGAGGAGGAGGAGGAGGAGGAGGACGACGACGAGAAGAGGAGGAGGAAGAAGGAGGAGGAGGAAGGAGGAGGAGGGGGTGGAGGAGGAAGCGGAGGAGGAGGAGGGAGAAAGGATAAACAAAGACCTCCGAGGAAGCGCCCTTGGACCCGGTGGGGCAGGAGACGGCGGGCATCACCAACTGATGGCCAGGGCCTGACTCTGCCTGCCCTCTCTCTCTCTCTCCTCAACCTCGCCCCCCTTCACCTCCCCCACCCTCCTCCTCATCTTCCTTCTCGTCCTCTCTCGCTCCTCTCTCGCTTCTCCTCCTCATCTTCCCGGTCAGGAGACGGCGGACATCACCAACTCCAGGGCCTGACTCTGCCTGCCCTCTCTCTCTCTCTCTAACCTCGCCCCCCTTCACCTCCCCCACCCTCCTCCTCATCTTCCTTCTCGTCCTCTCTCGCTCCTCTCTCGCTATCTTCGCCCATCCTCCTCCTCCCCCTCCTCCTCCTGTGCCCCCCCCTCTTAATTCCACCTCCCCCTCATCGTCATCAGCCCATCCTCGTCGTCGTCGTCGTCCTCCTCCTCTCCTCCCCCTCCCCCTCCTCCTCCTCTTCCTCTTGCCTCCTCCTCTTTCGCCTCCTCCTCCTCCTCCTCCCCCTCCTCCTCCTCTTCCCCCGCTCCCCCTCCACCTCCGCCCTTCCTCTTCGCAGCGCTCGCCTGCAGTGGCAGACGGCCGCCGACCCTGGAGCGCTCGCCCCGCCGCCCGAGGGAAACGTGCCTTCATTTATCTATCACGCTTCGCGGTGAGCGCGGCCGGATAGATATATATCACCGCTTCGCGGGAAGCACGGCTGGCCTGCGAGGGAAATCTCGTGCGTTTGGGACCTGCGCGGGCCCTTGCTGGAGGCTGCTGGACGTCTTGGGTGCGCCTGTACTTCTGTTTTGTGTTTGGGGGGTGGGTGGGGGGCTTGGGGGGTTGGGGCATCAAGTTGACGCTGCGTGACCGCCGCGACAACGCGACCGCGCCATCGCATTCCCCGCCCCGATCGATTTAAGTTGCGGCGCCGTGACGGATCGACGGCGCGCCGACATCCAACCGACCAAACCCGACCACGGCGCGCCCAGCCGCTACAACCAACGCCCCGACGTCGTGAACGACGCTACGGGCATGTCAACAACTAATTAAGTTCAACAACGCAGATCGTGTTATCATGCCAGATCTGTGTTGTTGATCTGGTAATTTCCCGATCTGTGTTGCTGATCTTTGGACCCTCTGGGAAGATCGGTCGGTCGGCATTGCCGCCAGTGCCTTGGGCGGCGATCAGCTGCGACCCTGGAGGTGCCCAGCAGTTTCTCGCCGCCAGGCAGGCGGGGGGGATGCTGTGGCCCACCTCCTGCCCTGGGCAGGAAGTAGGCGACAGACCCCCCCCGCCTGCCCGGCGGGGAGCGCGACCTAACCTGGCCACTGTTCTGTCACACTACAGACTTTCAGACCTGTCCGCGATATTCTGCGACCCTGGAGGGCCAACAATCGATGCAACGGAGACGGAGACACCAACCAGTAAATAGAGATCATAGCGGCGATCAGCTGGGACCCTGGAGGAATGAAGAGGGGTGCAGGAGCAGAGCTGATGCACAGAGTCACATGGCGCTCCCGTGCCCGTGGCCATTTTGGTCTCGAGCTCCGCTCTCGTGCTCGCCGGCGTGCTCTCGGTCACTCAAGTTGTTTTCTCCCTGCCTAGGCTCCGCCGCAGCATCTGGGGCGATGAGCTGGTCCGCCAGCGGCGGTCCCGCGGCTGCGGCGGCCTCGGTGGTGGCGCGCGTTCTGGGCGGCCCTGCGTCCGAGCCCGCGGTGCGGGCATGCGCAGAGCAGTGGCGCTGTCCGTGGAGTTGCTGGGCGAGGTCGCCGCTACGTTGGCGGCCGCTCCCATCGGGGCTCGGGCGGGGAGTGCGATAGGAGGGCCCCCCCCTCCGTGCTCTCCCGCCCTGGCCCGGGGGCTCGTTCAGGGTTGAACGATCCACGCGGTGTTCGGGGCCGCCGCGGGGGTCGCGAAACCGCCGTTTTCGGCGGGCCAGCCTGCTGCAGGGGAGGCGGCCTGGAGTTCGCCGCGCTGTCCGTGGAGCTGTTGGGCTGCCCAGCTGCGCGCGGAACCCTGGCGGCCTGCCGCGAGCGGAGCCGCTCGTGGAGTTCGCTGCGCTGTCCGTGGAGTTGCTGGGCGAGGTCGCCGCTGCGTTGGCGGCCGCTCCCGTCGGGGCTCGGGCGGGGAGTGCGATAGGAGGGCCCCCCCCCCTCCGTGCTCTCCCGCCCTGGCCCGGGGGCTCGTTCAAGGTTGAACGATCCACGCGGTGTCAGGGGCCACCGAAGGGGTCGCGAAGCCGCAGTTTTCGGCGGGCCAGCCTGCTGCAAGGGGGGCGGCCTGGAGTTCGCCGCGCTGTCCGTGGAGCTGCTGGGCGGCCCAGCTGCGCGCGGAACCCTGGCGGCCTGCCGCGAGCGGAGCCGCTCGTGGAGTTCGCCGCGCTGTCCGTGGAGTTGCTGGGCGAGGTCGCCGCTACGTTGGCGGCCGCTCCCATCGGGGCTCGGGCGGGGAGTGCGATGGGAGGGGATCCCCCTCCGTGCTCTCCCGCCCTGGCCTGGGGGCTCGTTCAAGGTTGAACGATCCACGCGGTGTCAGGGGCCGCCGCAGGGGTCGCGAAGCCGCCGTTTTCGGCGGGCCAGCCTGCTGCAAGGGAGGCGGCCTGGAGTTCGCCGCGCTGTCCGTGGAGCTGTTGGGCTGCTCAGCTGCGCGCGGAGCCCTGGCGGCCTGCCGCGAGGAGCCGCTCGTGGAGTTCGCCGCGCTGTCCGTGGAGTTGCTGGGCGAGCTCGCCGCTACGTTGGCGGCCGCTCCCATCGGGGACCGGGCGGGGAGTGCGATAGGAGGGCCCCCCCCCTCCGTGCTCTCCCACCCTGGCCCGGGGGCTCGTTCAAGGTTGAACGATCCACGCGGTGTCAGGGGCCACCGCAGGGGTCGCGAAACCGCTGTTTTCGGCGGGCCAGCCTGCTGCGAGGGAGGCGGCTCAGCTGCGCGCGGAACCCTGGCGGCCTGCCGCGAGCGGAGCCGCTCGTGGAGTTCGCCGCGCTGTCCGTGGAGTTGCTGGGCGATGTTGCAAGGGAGGCGGCCTGGAGTTCGCCGCGCTGTCCGTGGAGCTGCTGGGCGGCCCAGCTGCGCGCGGAACCTTGGCGGCCTGCCGCGAGCGGAGCCGCTCGTGGAGTTCGCCGCGCTGTCCGTGGAGTTGCTGGGCGAGGTCGCCGCTACGTTGGCGGCCGCTCCCATCGGGGCTCGGTCGGGGAGTGCGATAGGAGGGGGCCCCCGCTCCGTGCTCTCCCGCCCTGGCCTGGGGGCTCGTTCAAGGTTGAACGATCCACGCGGTGTCAGGGGCCGCCGCAGGGGTCGCGAAACCGCCGTTTTCGGCGGGCCAGCCTGCTGCAGGGGGGGCGGCCTGGAGTTCGCCGCGCTGTCCGTGGAACTGCTGGGCGGCCCAGCTGCGCGCGGAACCCTGGCGGCCTGCCGCGAGCGGAGCCGCTCGTGGAGTTCGCCGCGCTGTCCGTGGAGTTGTTGGGCGAGGTCGCCGCTACGCTGGCGGCCGCTCCCATGGGCCCGGGCGGGGAGTGCGATAGGAGGGGCCCCCCCCTCCGTGCTCTCCCGCCCTGGCCCGGGGGCTCGTTCCAGGTTGAACGATCCGCGCGGTGTCAGGGGCCACCGCAGGGGTCGCGAAGCCGCCGTTTTCGGCGGGCCAGCCTGCTGCAAGGGAGGCGGCCTGGAGTTCGCCGCGCTGTCCGTGGAGTTGCTGGGCGGCTCAGCTGCGCGCGGAACCCTGGCGGCCTGCCGCGAGCGGAGCCGCTCGTGGAGTTCGCCGCGCTGTCTGTGGAGTCGCTGGGCGAGGTTGCCGCTACGTTGGCGGCCGCTCCCATCGGGGCTCGGGCGGGGAGTGCGATTGGAGGGCACCCCCCCTCCGTGCTCCCCCGCCCTGGCCGGGGGGCTCGTTCAAGGTTGAACGATGCCGCGCGGCGTCAGGGGCCACCGCAGGGGGCGCGAAGCCGCCGTTCTCGGTGGGCCAGCCTGCTGCAAGGGACGAGGCCTGGAGTTCGCCGCGCTGTCCGTGGAGCTGCTGGGCGGCTCAGCTGCGCGCGGAACCCTGGCGGCCTGCCGCGAGCGGAGCCGCTCGTGGAGTTCGCCGCGCTGTCCGTGGAGTTGCTAGGCGAGGTCGCCGCTACGTTGGCGGCCGCTCCCATCGGGGCCCGGGCGGGGAGTGCGATAGGATCGGATCCCCCCTCCGTGCTCTCCCACCCTGGCCCGGGGGCTCGTTCAAGGTTGAACGATCCACGCGGTGTCAGGGACCACCGCAGGGGTCGCGAAGCCGCCGTTTTCGGCGGGCCAGCCTGCTGCAAGGGAGGCGGCCTGGAGTTCGCCGCGCTGTCCGTGGAGCTGCTGGGCGGCTCAGCTGCGCGCGGAACCCTGGCGGCCTGCCGCGAGCGGAGCCGCTCGTGGAGTTCGCCGCGCTGTCCGTGGAGTTGCTGGGCGAGGTCGCCGCGACGTTGGCGGCCGCTCCCGTCGGGGCTCGGGCGGGGAGTGCGATTGGAGGGCCCCCCCCTCCGTGCTCTCCCGCCCTGGCCCGGGGGCTCGTTCAAGGTTGAACGATCCACGCGGTGTCAGGGGCCGCCGCAGGGGTCGCGAAGCCGCCGTTTTCGGCGGGCCAGCCTGCTGCAAGGGAGGCGGCCTGGAGTTCGCCGCGCTGTCCGTGGAGCTGCTGGGCGGCTCAGCTGCGCGCGGAACCCTGGCGGCCTGCCGCGAGCGGAGCCGCTCGTGGAGTTCGCCGCGCTGTCCGCGGAGTTGCTAGGCGAGGTCGCCGCTACGTTGGCGGCCGCTCCCATCGGGGCCCGGGCGGGGAGTGCGATAGGAGGGGGCCCCCCCTCCGTGCTCTCCGCCCTGGCCCGGGGGCTCGTTCAAGGTTGAACGATCCGCGCGGTGTCAGGGGCCACCGCAGGGGTCGCGAAGCGCTGTTTTCGGCGGGCCAGCCTGCTGCAAGGGAGGCGGCCTGGAGTTCGCCGCGCTGTCCGTGGAGCTGCTGGGCGGCTCAGCTGCGCGCGGAACCCTGGCGGCCTGACTGGCCATAGTGGGATGTCGACAGGTCCTGTCGGACACTTCTGCGGCTTGACCGGTCGCATTTTGGCACGGCGCATTTTGGCGCGCGCGTCCCCGGCAAGACCAGCCAGGGGGGCGTCGGCGCACCCTGGCCACTCTGCCGGATGGGGATGCTCGGCGCACCCCGCCGGCTGCTGGCCCCCTTGCTTGGCGGGCGCAGCGCCGCGTTCATGCGCGTCTCTGGCCCGACGGGCCATAGGGGGATATCGGCGCATCTCGTCATCAGCATGGAGCGTCTGCCGGCTTTGTGAGATTTGAGTTTCGAGGCCCATCGTTTGGCGATGTTCCCTATCCTTTCCGAGACTCCCTGAGCTTAAGATACAGAGGGGAGGGTTGGTTGCCCAGGGGGACGGGCCGTAGCCATTTTGGCTCAAGACCCATACTCTACCCACTCTTATGAATCCACCATCCAATCTATACTTCCCTCCCCCCCAGTTTCCACTTAGTCCTCTGGGACTGTACTGAGAGTTTGTGCGTGTGCGACGCGCTGTGCTGGTGAGAAGAGCATATTCATCCTCATCGCTGTCGCGTGTGGTGCGACAGTGGTAGCGGAGCGTGAAGCTCCAAGATCCGTGGGCCGATGGCGGCAGCGGCGGGGACAGATGACAACTCAGGGTCACCTCCAGCGTCTGGGGAACAGAGCGCAGCTCAGGAGGCGGCAGTGGACGCTCTCATGAGAAAGGGTGTGGATATTTTAGCTGAGACGGCGCAGCAGCTAGCTCAGGAGATGATGACGGCGATGAAGAGTCATTGTGAGAAGCGGAGTGACCTCCAGGAGGGTGACGACTCTGCAGATCAGGGGGACTCACATCGCACGTGGCGAAGGTGGTGGTGGACCAGCTGGAGCGAGGGGCCAGCAGGCGGCACCCCTTCGGCAGCCGGTGCAACGTCGAGTGCCACGGGCACGCAGACGCACCAAGGCTCAGGGATCGAGGCCGGGTCTAGCCATCGCTGGCACGAGACGGAGACCAAGCAGGACCCGCAGAGCAGCGACAACAGACGCAGCCTCGACGAGTGGTCCAGACAAGGCGTCGATCCGTGGTCTCGCGCCGGTGCAAGCTGGACCAGTGACAACTGGAGAGTTTCGAATTGGGAATCGGCTTCACGAGAGCGAGATCGTGGAGACGTCTGGGGATGGTCGTCAGAATGGAACCATTGGGAGCCCAATGCGGACAAGCGCAACTCCTGGGATGACCACCCCCGCGGCAAGGACTACGCCGACCCAGAGAAGTGGGATAACTGGACCAACTATCGACTGTGGAGGCGCAAAATCCAGAGATGGCGCCGTGCGACTGACATCGCTCGCTGGAAGCAGGGGGATCGGCTGTTCAAGTCCTTGGACGTCGACCTCCAGCGCAAGCTCGAGGACATAGTCGACGATGCACTGTGCAGCGAGAGAGGAGTAGACGTCGTTCTCGAGCGCCTCGACTTGATGTCAGGTGAGCGCCATGGAGACGAACCGCGGAAAGTTGCTCGAGAATGTCTTATGGACTACAGCAGGCGGCACAACGAGAATCTGACAGAGTACTGCGCCAGGATCGACACCGCATTCGACCGCGTGGCCGTCCAGGCCCTCGCGCTCCCAGACGACTGGAAGCTCATGTTTCTGGAAGAAGGTGTCGGACTGGATGAGAAATCAGCTCAGCTGGCCAAGATCTCCATGCGGGGAGAGCGTACCTACAAGGCAGCGCTGGCCGCAATCAGGGAAATGGACATCAGCCACCGTGAGCACTTGTCGGCCAAGCAGAGGTCGACCTACATGACGGTGGAATCAGATGCGCCCTCACGGGCGACTCCGCCTTGCCCGACCCCCCCCGCGTCCTGGCAGGTGGAGATGGGCGACGACGAGTCTTCGCTGGACTACTCCGACGTCTCGTCCATGAACTCGGACGGCGAGATGGAGGTGTGGGCCGTGCTGGAGGCGGCGGACGTTGGCGAGGACGATGCCCCAGCCGCCCTCGCGGCCATCAACCAGGACCGTCGCAAGACTTGGAAGGAGAGGAAGGATCTCAAGAGGCGTCTGAAGTTCGACCGGAAGTTCTTCGACCGCAGCGGCGCTCGTGGCACAGATGGGCGTGAGAGACCTCGCAGGCCCGGCCGCAGAGCAGCGGATGGCACGTTTCGTCCTCGCAAGAATCGCCTGCCCCTGGCCGAGCTGATCAAACGCACGCGGTGCAGGATATGCCATGAGAAGGGCCACTGGTCGAAGGAGTGCCCCAGCAAGGGCGGCGGCGGCGCTGGTGCGACCAAGCCCATGCAGCAGACCAAGGGAGGCGGCAGCTCGTCCTTCACGGGTCTCAGCTTCATGTACGTGAACGCGCTGGACGGCTACGACCAGCACTCTGAGGGGCCGGCTTCGCTCCAGCCTCCATCCTATGCAGTAGTTTTGCTGTCCGTGGGACCTGGGGCCATGGTTGTAGATGCAGCGGCCGGTCAGGGCCTGGTAGGACAACCGGCCCTGGACAGAATCGAGAGGCACTGGGCCTCAAAGGGTTTTGCCATTCCCAAGGTGCCTCCTCGGAATCCCAGGGCCAGAGGTGTGGGCGGCGGCGTTCAAGTCTCGGGCACCGCCCTCATTCCTCTAGGCATCGACCGAGGGCCGAATGGGGGTTATCGAGCTCGACGTTCTGTCAGAGGACGTGCCCCCTCTTCTCCCGATAGGATTTCAGGATATGCTCGGAGGTATCGTCGATCTCCCAGGCAGCGTCATGAAATTTTCAAAGCTAGGAGTCGACGCCGAGCTGACTCGTCTGCCGACGGCTCATCGCACGATTCAGGTGGACAAGTTTTCTAAGTCCGCTAGGGACTTTGAGCCACCAGTATCAGTCTTTCGAGCGTATCCGCAGCTGTCGCGGGACGCGTTTCAGGCCAGGGGAAAGTGCATGGCCCCCTCTCTGTCCTCTTCTCCTCCTCCTCCTTTCGTCTCCCCCGGCCCGAGGCAGGCTGTGACGTGTCTGGGAGGACTGTGGGGCTGCTGGGGAAGCTCGAGGGGTGAGGTCAGAGCCGGGGTCAGGGCCTGGGGCACGAAATACCGATCAGAAAGCCAGGGGCAACAGTCGTTGGGCGAGGTTTCGGGCCTAGCTGAGATCGATCTAGTTAACGAGCTAAGGACCGAAGATGCTAAGGAGCATTCGGCGTCCACCTCAGGATCGAAGGAGGGCGTGACCTCGAGCATCTCTCATCTTCCAGCAGCGCTTGGGCTCAAGTTCGTCTTGGGGCCCGGACACCTCGACGATCACCGTCCCGAGCAACGCCTAGCAGGCGATGCCGCCGAGAGCGATGTCGTCACGCCGAGCCGCGGAGGAGCGCACGACCACCATGGCAGAGCGGCTGTCGACGGAGAAGGAGCAGGCCTGGGTCTACGGGGCGACGGGCTCCTACGTGCCGGAGGGCCTCAACAAGGGGCAAAGCGGATGGGCGGCTCTCACGTCGTGGGTTCTGCTCTGGTCGACTCGCCTGGCGGAGGAGTTCGGAGCCATGGTGCGCACGAAACGCTTCTGGCCGACCAACCTGCCGAAGAAGCTGCGCCGACTCCCAGAGGACTACTTCAGGTGCTGGCATCCTCCTACTCTGGTCAGCGCTGGGGCCAATTCCCGGGGGCGCTGGATCACGTGCGCCGGGTGTCCGATGCCAGCTACGCGGAGCTAAGGCCGATGAAGGGAACCCCGAAAGAAGAGAAAATGTGCTTGCGCAAGAAGAAGGATGCGGCGTGTCTGCTATGTGGCCAAGGCTGGGCGCAGCACGGAGGGGAAACCAACTGGCAAGCGCTCATCCCAGTACCGAAGCCTCCGCCTGGAACGGACCGGAGCCCTATGCCCGTCCACCCAGGGATACTGGTGCACGCGAACCACTGCGAGAGCGAGGGCTCGAGCTACACCAGAGTGGCGGATACGGCGGCGGCTGCAGTTTCGAGTCTGCGGAGAGACGAGGCCTTCCTCCGGGGCGTGAAGACGGCGCAGCAGGCGGCGCAGCGCCGTGCCGAGTCGGCGAAGCGCAAGGCCGAGAAGGACGAGTGCGACAAGATGGAGGTGGAGCCCCCGGCCCAGAGCGATCTGGCTGGACAGGCCAAGATGGAGCAGGAGATGCAGGCGAAGTTCGACCAGCAATTCGAGGAGATGAAGGCCATGCTGCAGGGAGTTGCAGCGAACCAGCAGGCCCAGGGCGAGGCGCTGGCGAAGGTCAACAGCACAGTGAGCGAGCAGATGATGGCCCTGGCAACGATCCGTGGCGAAGCTCAAGAGGCAAGTCGTCTGGCCCGGAGCCTGCAGGACACGGCGAGTGGCAAAGCCGGTTTATTGCCGATGAGGGCGGGCCAGGGCGCAGCTGCATCAGTGGGCCCATCGCTGACGGACTTGCCGAAGGCTCCAGTGGCGCCACCTACGTCATCAATGCAGCGCCAATGATGGGGCCAAGTACGCAGCCACCGCCTCAGATGGCAGCAGGACCGACTGCGGCAACAGCGTCGTGGGCGTACATCGGGACGGCGCCGCTCGACCCGACCAAGCTTCCGCCGGCGATCGCGGGGGACATCCGGGAGCAGAATGCGGCCAGGATGGGGGGGGCGCTGGAGCCATCAGCGGCACCGTCGCTAGGCCGCTATCCCACCTACCCGACCGCGGACGCGAGGCAGCAGCTGAACCCGCAGGAGCTCTACGACGCGCAGGGGAAGGCCATCCAGGACTCGATGGAGACGGTGTCGAGCTTCGAGATCCCGCCTACGGACCCGCTCGTCACGGTCTACGACCAGAGCAAGGGGAAGGCAAAGGGCTCGACGGCGAGCCTCCAGGCGGCGGATGCGGCCGCGCAGAAGGAGGCGAAGATCCTGGGCAACCCGTGGACCGGCGGCAAGCCCACGGCGCCCGCGCAGGGGCCGAGCCACGAGCAGGACTGGTACAGCGCAGGCTGGAGGACCTACGACGGCCAGGGCAAGTGGCGCTGAGTGGGCCTACCTCTCAGGAGCTTCGGGTCAAGAAGTTGCCCGGGGGTCAAGGCTTTCAATTCTCGGTCAGGCCCGGGGAAAGTCGTCGCCGCTCGGTGCTGGACGCGCTCGTTGAACTTGGAGCGGCACCGAGGTTCAGTGGAGATCCCGGGGAAATCCTCTTTTCCATGGACCACTGGACCGACGCCATCTCAGGGGATACGTGCAACGACGACCGCGAGGTTTTCCGGACTAAAAACGAGAGAAAACAGCTTCAGGCCCTTCGCAGCTATCAGAAGGTCAATTCAGACCTTCGGTCCAGGTCCTTTCTGGAAGTGTTCCCCCCCCCGCGAGTGGCCCCGGTTCTAGAGAGAGCCGGAGTGCGCACTCTTGGGAGTCTAGACCTCACCACCGGGTGGGACTTCGACAGGAGAAAGGATCGGGACCGAGCTATCGAGAGGATCCAAACTGGGAAACCCTGGATGGTTTTACTCGAACCCCCTTGTGCTGTGAGTTCAGTCCGATCCAGGAGCTGTTTCGATCTGCTTCCCCTGAAACCCCGGAGGAACAAGCCCACAAGAAAAGGCAGGGGTTAGGATATCTGTGATTTTGCATGCGCATAGCGCTCGCCCAGATTCAGGCGGGCAGGCGTTTTGCATTTGAGCACCCAAATTGCGCCAGTTCCTGGAGGACGCACGCGGTCAACATGATTCGCGAACTTCCAGGGGTCCAAGAAGTGGTGCTTGATCAATGTGAGTTCGGTGTGAGCGTCAAGGAAGGGACTTTGTCCAAGAAAGCCACTCGCATTATGACCAATGATTTCCCCCTCTTCCGTCGGCTTTCAGGACACAAATGCAAGGGTGGCCACGTTCGCCACCAGCTGGAGGGAGGACACATCACCAGAAAATCCCAGGTTTACCCCCCCAGGCTGTGTCAGGCGTTCGCCGAATCCGTCCTGGCCAGTATTGAAGAGCAGGAGAATCACTTCACCTTAGGGGAGATGGTGGAGAAGTGCCAGGAGTTCCCAGGGCTGCAAGAGCCGGAGGCCTATCCCGAGGGTCTGGGTGAGGGCCCAGAGCAGGATCAGCCCCCGACCGACGGCGCGGAAGGTGAGGAAGGCGCGATAGGAGGAGAAGTCACCGGGGCCCCGGCAGGAGAGCACGAGATCGATATTAGCGCTCCTATCAAGCGTCTCATTCACAGGGTGCACGTTAAGCTTGGACACCCCAGGAAAGAGATCTCTCTGAAGGTTTTGAGGGCGGCGCACGCTCGTCCGGAGATCGTTCGATTCGTGAGGGACGAGTATGAATGTGCGGATTGCCAGGCCCAGGTCCAGCAGGCCGGACACAGGGCGGTAGCCATCCCTAGGACCTTTCAACTCAACAAGGTCATAGCGGTAGACACCTTCTATCTCTCATTCGAAGGAGAGTCCATTCCTGTTTTGAATTGTGTGTGCCACGGGACCAACTTTCAGATTGTGGAGGTGTTCGATGGGTCCTCAGAGGGGGCCTGGAAGGCCTTCATGAGGGCCTGGGTGCGTCCGTTTGGCCCCCCCGAAATGTTGCTGTCGGAGGGGGGGGCCAGAGTTCAAAGCTCACTTCGAGCGTGGCCTCGAACATCTCGGGGTCTTCCAACGCGTTGTGGACTCAGAGAGTCCCTGGGAAAACGGCAGAGCTGAAAGACACGGGGGATGGGTGAAAGAGATCCTGGTGCGAGCTTCGGAAAGCTCGGTTGTCACTACTAGGGCGGAGTTGGAGACTCTCCTGCACGAGGTGGTGTCGGCGAAGAACCGATACCTGCACCGCGGCGGGTATAGCCCGTTTCAGCTCGTGTATGGCACCAATCCCCGCCCCCCCAACGACCTCCTCTCGGACGACGGAGTCCGCCAGGTCGGAGAGGGGGGCCTTGTGCAGACGTCCTGGGACCAGGACACTGCTGCCGCCGACTATGCCCGGCAGCACGCTATTCGGGACTTGGCGCGGCAGGAGCTGTTTCGCACAGCGAGCAGGCGGAAGCTGGCGGAAGCATCGAAGGCCAACGTCCATCGGGACTCCAGGGTCCATCCTGGCCAGTGGGTTTTCGCGTGGCGGCGCGCCCCCCCCCAGAGTAGCAAGAAAACGTGCGCGCTTCAGCGCGATCGTTGGGTAGGCCCGGGTCTGGTGTTGCTTCAGTCTGGTAACGCTGTCTGGGTGGCGATGCGAAATAGGCTGTGGAAGTGTTCTAAGGAACAAGTCAGGCTCGCCACCGCTCCAGAGTCGAGGGGGGCCGACGTCATGTCAGATCCTGGGGTGCAACGCCTCCTTCGAGAGGCCCATGTCTGACGCGCGGGGGTCGGGGTCAACGTCGCGGCCGAGGGCCCCCCCCCCGGGAAGCCTGGGAACCTGGACACAGCGTCGAGGTGGATCCGTCTCCGATCGCGAGTCTCGGACCGACCCCTCAGCCACGAGCCGAGGGGGCTGGCGGCGATGTGGTCGGGCCCCTTGGGGCCCCTCTCTCCCGCCTTCCGGCTATCCCGGAGGAAGGAGGCGTGGCCTCGGAGGCCACTCGTCCCGGGGGGTCGGAAAACACGCCAGCTGCGTCGACGATTGACGACCGCTCGTCGCCAGTCGTTAGGTCCAGGCAGATTTCTGCTGACGAGGAAGAAGCGGATAGGACGCACGCTTACCGCAGGGTGGGCGACGAAGACAGGGTCGAGGGCTCCGGGCGAGCCGAGGGAAGCCTCGAACTCTCTCTCTCCCCCCTGGTCTGGCCCAGGCGTCCGTCGCGGACTCTACCGTCGCCCTGGCTTCAGGATCCGCTCCCTCCGTTCCCGCTTCCGTCTCGAGTGCCGGACAGATCCCGAACGCTCCGTCGTTGGACAGTGCGTCCAGTGGCCAGAGGTTCATGGACGGGGCGGTTCTGCGGAATGAAATCCTGGATCTAGGCATGCGTCGAGCCAGCCAGAGGTCCACTCGTCTGGGAGAAGACTTTCGGGGAACGCCACCAGGAAGGGTTCAAGAGCAGATCAGGGACTACGGGGGCCGGCAACCCGTCCGCCATCGCTCTAGATCTCCAACCGCGGTGTCTTCTGTGGCCGGTCAGGCCCAGCCAATGGAGACCGACGTCGGTCTCGCGCTGCAGGACGAGGAGCTGTGGACGCTCCTTGGGCTTGAAGACGCCCAGCTTTGCACGTTTTTTGAAGACCTGGACGCGGCCATAGAAAGCGAGGGATGGAGTGGGGATTGGAGGAGCTATCACAACGGAAATGTTGATGTGGAGATTATTCCAGCAATGGCAGGCCAGCCGTCCCAGGTCTCTCTCTCTCTCTCTCTCTCTCTCTTTTTCTCTCTCTCTCTCTCTCTCCCTCTCTGCTGGCCAATAGAGGGTGCGAGGTTCGACTCAAGGATCTCGACGCTCAAGAGCGGCGCGATTTCGCCGCGTCTGATTCCCTGGAATGGAAAGGTATCGTCGAAACCAAGTCTGTCAAGGTGCATTCCCCGGTCGAAGGAAAGAAACTCAGAGCCCTCTTTCCCAACCGGGTGATCTCGAACCGGATGCTCCGCCGCTGGAAACCACAGGGCAGCGTGGGGGACCGACCAGAAGCTAAATCGCGATGGTGTGTGAGAGGTCACCAGGACGAAGATACCGCGGAGCTCCAGGTATATGCACCTACGCCGTCCATGGAATCGCTAATGCTCTTTTTAGCGATCTCTATAATGTATGACCTTGAGGTCCAGATAGGCGACATCAAGAATGCGTTTTGCCAATCGGACCCCCTTGAGCGGCCGAGAGGCAGAGTCTTTGTTGAACCCTGCGAGGGGCTCAACCTCCCAGCAGGCGCCCTCATTGAGTTGGTGGCCCCCGTCTACGGCCTGGACGATGCGCCTCTGGCTTTTCACGAGACGTCGGCTAGGTTTCTCGAGAGTCAAGGCTATGTTAGGACCAAACTCGAACCTGATTGGTTCGCCTCTCGAAAAGGTCATCGCCTAATCTCTCAGGTGCTACTGGAGGTCGACGATTGGGCGATAGCCTACCCCCCCGGCCAAGAGAATCAGTATCTCCCCGAGTTTCGAAAACGATTTACCTTTGGAAAGATGGAGAAGCTGGACGAAAAGGGAGTCGAATACATGGGACGTAGGCTTAGACGACTAGGGCAAGGAGCCAATTCCCGAATCCTCGTGGACCAGGAAAAATACATTTTGGAGCAACTTCAGAAGGTTCCGATGTCTAGGGGCAGGCGTGGGGACCACAGCAGTCCTCTCATAGGCTCCGAGGTGGCCGAGTTTCGCAGTCTGGTCTACAAGCTGAACTGGGTGGGTCGTGAATCCCGAGCCGAGACTGCGGGAGTGGCCTCTAGATTAGCCACCAGAGTCAACTCCCCACGTATCAAGGATCTTCTCGAGGCTCACAAGATGGTGGACCACCTGCGGTCGACCGCATCTTTGCCGGTGGTCATCCACCGTTTTGATCAGAAGCGGTTCATCGTTGCCACGGCCAGCGACTGCGGTGGCGTCGGGTCCGACGACTGTCAGTACCCGCAGCAGGCCTGGTAAGTTTATATGGCTGATAATGCACTGGCACATGGATTGCGCGCCAGAGCCACTCCCTTAGCCTGGCGATCGTGTCGTGTCAAGAGACAAGTGGCCAGCACCCTGGCAGGAGAGACTTTGGCTCTCTCCGGAGCGCTGGCAGAAGCGCAGTGCCTTCATCTGATGCTTGAGGATGTGACGAGGGGGAACGTCGTGACGGAAACCTGGCAAGATCAGATCGGCCCCTTTGCCGCTCTGCTGCGCCAGGATTGCGAACTGACCTCTTCCGCCTCGGCTGACTGCCTCAGCATCGTGGATGCCAAAGGAATGTACGATACCCTGAGTAAGTTTTCCAATGGATCCCGTTCGGATCGCAGAGCTGCGATAGACTTAGCGGTCGTTCGTGATATCATGTCCAAGATCGGAAGTGTTATCAGATGGATGCCCCACCCCTTTCTTCCAGTCGGTTGTATTACTAAGTCCGACATGGCTACGACTAATTCAGCGCAGTTTGAGCTGCTTCGGCTCGGGTGCCTTCGTCTGGCCTCCGAGGGTGGAACCCCTGGAAGGCCGCAAGGAAGACCCACGGAAGAAAGCCAGGTCCCGGGCCGAATCCCAGAGGCAACTCCAGCAGCAGCAGGAGGGTGGAACCGATCAGCCAGCCAAAGGCCGTCTCACTGCCGAGTAGAGTTCTACGACAAGGCGAGACAGGTGCCAGGCGCCAGCGCACGGCCGATCCAGTGCGCAGTCAGGCGCCCAGCAGATGGCGGCAGCAAGCAGGGTGTTTCAAGGAGAGCAGGCACCAGCGCACGGCCGATCCAGTGCGCGGTCAGGTGCCCAGCAGATGGCGGCAGCAGGCGGACTGTTTCAAGGAGAGAGCCGGGGCGGCCCCTCCCCTCCATCAGTTTTGCAAGGGCAACCACCCCCTCTTAAGCTCACTATTTTTCGGGGCACTGTAAGATTTGAGTCTCGAGGCCCATCGTTTGGCGATGTTCCCTATCCTTTCCGAGACTCCCTGAGCTTAAGATACAGAGGGGAGGGTTGGTTGCCCAGGAGGGCGGGCCGTAGCCATTTTGGCTCAAGACCCATACTCTACCCACTCTTATGAATCCACCATCCCATCTATACTTCCCCCCCCCAGTTTCCACTTAGTCCTCTGGGACTGCACTGAGAGTTTGTGCGTGTGCGACACGCTGTGCTGGTGAGAAGAGCATCTTCATCCTCATCGCTGTCGCGTGTGGTGCGACAGCTTTGACCTCCACGGCGCGTCCCTGGCCTGACCAGCCATGGAGGGGCATCGGCGCATCCCGGCATGTGCGTCCCTGGCCAGTCCGGCCATAGGGGGAGATCGGCGCGTCTCGGCACGTGCGTCCCCGGCCAGACCGGCCGTGGGGGGACATCGGCGCATCTCGGCACGCGCGTCCCCTGCCAGACCGGCCATAGGGCGACAGCGTCTCGGCGCGCGCGTCTCCGGCCAGACCGGCCATAGGGTGACATCGGCGCGCGCGCCACGACGCACCCAGCAGGCACCGACATTCCCGCGGGTCCATGCCGGATTGGCGGGAGGAACGGGCGCGCTTGCTCGCTGCGTCGAGCTTCGCCGGGTCGGTGTACGCGACGACCTCGGGGGAGTGCTTGGCCTCGCGGATCCGCACTTGTGGGCGCCCCCAGGCTTTCTGGAGCCCGGGCCGTTCCCGTTGTCTATCCCCAAGGTGGCCGCCGTAGGAGCGAGCCTCAAGGCAGGCAAGTACCGCTCGGCAAGGCCTTGCCTCTCGGCAGCCGTCAGTGATCAAAGGGACATCCAGTCGATCATGGGCCCTCGCGTTGCACGAGGATTTCTCGGCGGGCGTGCTTTCGGCACCGATGACCACAGGAAGCGCGAGCCCGCCGAGAGACCGTGCAAGCCCTTGTGCTCTTGTGTGAGAAGTTCATGCTAGGGGAGAGTGCAGCGGCGAAGGCAGCTTTAGCACGTAGTGCTGCCTCGTGCGCGGAGCAGGGCGCACTGGCATTGGGGGGGCATCGGTGCCTGCATCGGCTCGGGCATGCGCCCGGGCGCAGGCGCGGCCTCTGCCCATGCCCGCGTGGGAGTCCGCAGTCGTTCCGCAGCATGGGAAAACGAGAGCACGCACATGTGGAGGGGTGCAGGAGCAGAGCGGATGCACAGAGTCACATGGCGCTCCCGTGCCCGCGGCCATTTTGGTTTCGAGCTCCGCTCTCATGCTCGCCGGCGTGCTTTCGGTCACTCAAGTTGTTTTCCCCGCCCACCGCCCTGTAAACTACATTTTCTGGTGGTGGAGCCTCCGACTTGTCGAATTCAGTTGGCACGGGAGGGGATTGGGCTTATGGGGGGCATCGGTGCCTGCATCGGCTCGGGCATGCGCCCAGGCGCAGGCGCGGCCTCTGCCCATGCCCGCGTGGGAGTCCGCAGTCGTTCCGCAGCATGGGAAAACGAGAGCGCGCACATGTGATATAGACCATAGCGGCGATCAGCTGCGACCCCAGGGGAACCGCAACACCCGTCCCATCCGAGCACAATCGATATTATTTGCTCTTGGGCGGCGGCTTGCTGCGACCCTGGAGGGCCCCAGACAGCGACCATGGCCCCTGACTCGCGGGTTCGGGGCCAGGCCGAGGGGAGAGGCGTTGCTCCCCCTCGCCTCTCCCCTCTCGGGCCAGGCGAGTGCCCCCCGCCCTTGGCCCCGGGGCCCGCCAGACGTACTGTCAGACGTCTGCGTGGTTCCCCCCCCCTCCCGGGGCCGCCCGTGCCCCTCGCTGGTCGTGGTTTGGCTCGTCACTCTCAGCGACGGTTAGGTGCGACCCTGGAGGGCCACGTGGTGTGTGTTGGCGTTCCCGGAGTCTTGGGCGGAAGTGCCAAGCGACGGACTGGGCCAGACCTTGCGCCCGTTGGCCCAGACCTTGCGCCCGTTGGCCCGAGTGCAGCTCCCCCCAGGCGCATCGCCCTATGGCCTCGGAACGCATCGCTCGCACAGGCGCCACGTGCCCCGGGAGGTACAGCCCGTCCTGTTCTCTTCGGGGTCCGCCTGTTCTGGTCTACTTTCGCCTTCAGGGCATCACTACCCCCACTGCAGCTCCCTCTGCTCTTCCCTGCTGGCGATGCTGTCCACGCCAGCTGGCTTCCCCCCCACTCAGAGGCCTGTCGCCTTGCCGGCACGCACTGCGAGGCTCGCAGTCGCTCGGTTGCCCCCTGGCGCTGTGGGGTGGTCTGACAGGCGTTGGCTGCGTTACGGGGTGGTTCAGCCTTCCGCAGCAGGTACAGCATTCCAGGCTCACCTTCAGCTTTCCCCAGTTGCGTTGCACCACGGCTCACGACTGTTCAGCCTTTCTGGCTAGCTCAAATCGTCCGGGCGTTTGGAGCCTGGCGCCCCACTGGCGACTCACTCCAATGGCCTCCCACTTGCCCCCATTCAGCACGACGGATTTGACCATCCTGGTTTACGTCTCTACTGTGTGGGTCGTGCCCCCACTTAGATTGACGGGCTTGGTTATCCCGGCTCACGTCTCGGACTGTGACAGGCACCGAATTCCATGACATTTTGTCTGCTCGCGTGCACGAGCTCTCAGGATCAGGACACCTGCGGCGTCAGCTCCCCTTCAGCTTCGTGGCTGCTTTGTGGGCGGGCCGGCCGGCCTGTGCCTGCTGTAGCTAATTAGCCTCGTTCGTGCCCCGGACTTTGCTTTCGTCGCCTGGCCCTTGTCTCGCGGCCGCGACCAAAAAAAAATCCCCACCAGCCCATCCAGAAACGATGCCCAGAGGAATTGCCTCGATCAGGGAAGCGGGCAGCACACAGAGGAAGGGTCCCCCAGTGGAGGCTTCTTGGAGCGTCTTGGGGGCCTCTTGGCGGTCCTGGGCGCCTCTTAGATTGTCTTGGGTGCCTCGGAGAGCTTCTTGTGGCCTCTTGGGGGTCTTTTGTGAGCCTCTTGGAGGCCTCTTGGGCGCCTGTTGGGGCCTCCTGGGGCCTCCTGGACGCCTCTTGGGGACCTCTTGAAGCGCTCTTGGAAGCCTTGGGAACGCTCTTGGAGCCCTCTTGGGCCATCTTGGAGCCATCTTGAGGCCTCGGCGAGAAAACCAACAACATGGATTGCCCTAAGGTTTTGGAAGAATTGTGGCCTCTTCGGGGCCTCCTGGGGGAGCTCTTTGGCCGCTTGGAGCTGTCTTGGAGCGGTCTTGGGGCCTCTTGGAGCATCGTGGGCGCCATCTTGAGGCATCTTGGGATATCGCGAGCCATCTTGGAGATCATCTTTGGCTCTCCCAGGCGCTCTTGGAGTCATCTGAAGCAGTGTCCCCCCCAGGAGGCCAACATGTGGCCAAAACCTTAGTACAATCAGCGATTTTGGCATTGTTACCAAGGCCTTTTGGAGCGTCTTGGGTGCCTCTGGGGGGCCTCTCGGGGCCTCTCGGGGGCTCTCGGGGCCTATTGAAGGTCTCGTGGAGGTCTCTTGGGGCCTCTTGGGAGCCTCTTGGGGGCATCTTGGGGGCCTCTTGGGGCTTCCTGGCCACCTCTTGGGGCCCTCTTGGGGCACCCTTGGGAGCCTTGGGGGCGTTTCTTGGGGCCATCTTAGGTGAGGCCGATCACTGGCAGGGGGGGGTTTTAATTAGGGTCCCTCCCTCAGGAGACCAAAATGGGGCCAGAACCTTAGTAAAATCAATGATTTTGGCTTCCTCGCCGAAGCCGTTTTGGACGCTCTGGCACCTCGCGAAACCCTTACCACCGACGCCCAGAGGGCTGGTGGGATTACGTAGATGATTGATGATGGTCGTGGAGGGAGGGGAGAATGGGGGAGAACGAAAGAGACGCAGGGCGAGGAGGAGGAGGAGGAGGAGGAGGAGGAGGAGGCGGAAGAGGCGGAAGAGGAGCGGAGCAGAGGAGAAGACGTGAGGGGCGAGGGAGGATGTGGGTAGAGGGCAGGAGGGAGGGGGGCAAGAGAAGAGGGGAGGGGAGGGAGGAGAGGTAGGAGGAGGAGGAGGAGGAGGAGGAGGAGGAGGAGGAGGAGGAGGAGCTGGAGGAGGAGGAGGAGGAGGAGGAGGAGTGAGAGGAGGAGGAGGAGGAGGGAGGAGGAGGAGAGGAGGAGGAGGAGGAGGAGGAGGAGGAGGAGGAGGAGGAGGAGGAGGAGGAGGGGGAGGAGGAGCAGGATGAGGACAGGATGAGGAGGAGGAGGATGACATGGAGGGGAGGGGGATGAGAGGAGAGAGGTGTCGGCAAGCTAGGTGCGCAAGCGTCTTATCTGACGTCATACCCCTCCCTCCCGTCCCTTACCATGGCGTAGCACCGTAGCACAGTCCACAGTCGGATGTCGAGCGGGGTATTGATCCCGAGAGGGTGCGAGATGCTATGTACGACATGTAAGTGGACGGTTCAGAAAGAGCGGAAGCATAACATGAGAGCCACCGTTGTAGCGGGAACACGAATTGGATGATCCGCAACAGAGACATGAGGTCGGCGCTGCAGCGGGAGTATGATTTGGAGAGATGTCGGAGAGTAGGGGGGATTGGAGGGGGAGGGGAAGGTGCAGGACCAGGAGCAACCAACCGGATGGCCTGGTGAGAGGCGATGCTTCCCCTTCGCTGGCGCCCTCCCGCAGGCGAGCGATGAAACCCACTGTGCGCAAGAAGATGGAGGACGAGGGCAAGGCGCGAGATCCGCCTCGTCGTTGTCGTCGTCGTCCTCCTCCTCCTCCTCCTCCTCGCGAGATTCCACGGCGGGTCGCCCCGAGCTTCAGTATTTGGACCTCGGGGCACCTCTTCGTGGCCACGGCTGAACCGAGCTCGAGGCATTGGTCAGGATGATGTCGGCAAGATGTCCGGAGGTCGAAATTGATCAGAGACTGCCCTCGGCAGGGTCGCGCCACCTGGACGCGGCGGCCACGTCGAACGGTCCACTTGGAGTTCTCCAGACGCTTTTGAGCGCATCTTCGCATGGAGTTCGCGACGCGGGGTGCTATCTGCAGGTACCAGGGCCTGAAACGGGCTCTCGGAGGCTGTCAAGCCCTGAGCGGGATGCTGGAGTCTTCGAGAGACTTGCTGATCTCGGCGGCGCGCCATGGGGGGTTTGGGATGAGGGTGGCGGCTTCGGGTTTCTGATGAGGGGTGTGCGACTGCTTGGAGAGGCTTCCAAGGAGGATTCCTCGAGTACAGGAGGGCTTCCAAGGAGCCCGCTGCTTGTCTGGAAGGC
This sequence comes from Prorocentrum cordatum, assembly GCA_963575745.1. Lineage (NCBI taxonomy): Eukaryota > Dinophyceae > Prorocentrales > Prorocentraceae > Prorocentrum > Prorocentrum cordatum. The sequence goes on along the minus strand of CAUYUJ010014362.1, from coordinate 122,418 downwards.
CGCCCCCCTCGCCCTGCTCCCTCGTGCGCGTCGCCGACGGGGGCGTCCTCTGAACATCGCCCGCTCAAAGCCGATTCCTTGACGTCCGTCGTGGCCCGCGGGACACGCGGCGGCCAAGACGGGGATCGGAAGGCGACGGGGAAGAGCCGTCGTGGCGGCCGTTTTCGGTTCGCGAGAGGGCGTCACGGCCGTTATTTTCGCGGGTCCAGGTCCGTCGGTTTCGGTCCCAGGCCGCTTTCACGCAAGGGTGGTTTACTAAAGGGAGGTCTGTCCACCGCCGATCCCTTCCGAGGTGCGGCTCTCCGCCACGGAGAGGTGTCCGCTACCACCGCCTGGGGACGTGGATCGTCGGGGGCCTCGGCGGGCGGTGGATCTGGGCTGCGCGGGCATGCCCAGGCCCTGGGGGGGGGGGTGCCAAACGCGGGCATGCCCAGGCCCTGGGGGGGTGCCAAACGTCTCCATGCCCACGGCCCGCCGAGGTGCCAGAAAGATGGATCCCTCAGGCGGAGGCCGTGGACAGGCCCCCGCCGCGCGAGAGGCGGGGCCACGCGGGCTCCCCCTCCCTGGCCCCCGCGCGCGGGGCCGCGAGCGCCTCTCCTCTGCCCGTGCTCTCCTCCCCGGGTGGCCGGGGGTCTGCTGCGCGTGCCCTCTGCGCGAGGGCACGCGCGTCGGGGGGATCGGAGGGGGTGGGCGTAGAAGGTCAGGCGATCGCAAACATGGGTTCAGGGGGCGTGGATTAGCGAGGGGCCCCGTTTCCATTGGAACTCGCGGATTTCCGCCACCCAGCGAGGCGGCACCGACCGCATTTTGGGGACGGCGCCTCCCCCCCGCGCGCCAAATCCACGGATCGCTAATCCATGTTTGCGCGCTTCCGAGAGAGGGCCAGAGCAAGGTCCATCGGCAGTTCCTGCTAATTTCGCAGGCCTAGAGGTTGACACCAACACCAATATCGGCTGTGTGCCTCCACCGAGGGAAGAAGATCCCGATCTCGGTAATAGTGGTAATCTTCGGACTTCCAAGGTGACCGAAATATTACCACCAACACCGACATCTAGGATCATCCTACCCCTGTGGAGGCAACCCCTTGTTGGTGTTGTTGCCCATTTCCAGGCCTCCAATGATTTGGAACCAGATTCAGGCGGCGTGTATTCACAAGGATCACCGCTATGCTTTCTGTGCTCCCGTGGGCTGCCTCTCGGTGCCAGCCTGGAGTGCACGCGAGGCTGCATATTCTGTCCGCTCATCGTCCCCTCAGTGTCTCTCCTTCTCCTTCAAGAATCGCGCTAGTATGTATATCTCTCTCTCTATATATATATATATATATGTATACACATGTGTATATATATGTATATATCAGTCGGGCCTGTCCCTCTACAGGGGGAAGATTCAAACATAATAAAACACATCGTCGGGGGACGATTGGTTTTACTATGCCCGGGAATTTTTGGTGTATTTTTTGAGTGTGTTTTAATTTTTCCCCCGACATCCACTTGCAGGGGGACAGGCCCGACCTATATATATATATATATATATATAGAGAGAGAGGGAGAGACATAGACATGTATGTATGTATGTGTGAATGTATCTGTATGTATGCATGTATGTATGCATGTCTGTGTGTGTATGTATGTATATATGTATGCATGCATATAATTATGTATGTATGCATGTATGTATGTATGTATGTATGTATGTGTGTATGTATGTAAGTATGTATGTATATATGTATGCATGCATGTAGACATGCTTGTATGTATATGTATGCATGTATGTACGTATGTATGTGTGTAGGTATGAATGCATGTATATGTGTATATATGCATGTATGTATGTATGCATGTATGCATGCATGTAGGTAGGTAGGTAGGTCGGTAGGTAGGTAGGTAGGTAGGTATGCATGTATGTATGTATGTATGTATGTATGTATGTATGTATGAATGTATGCATGTATGTATGTATGTATGTATGTAGGTGTGTACATGTATGATTGTATGTATGTTTGTATGCATGCATGCATGCATGCACGTGTGTATGCATGTATGTATGCGTGCATGCATGCATGTATGCATGCATGCATGCATGTATGTATATATGTAGGTAGGTAGGTAGGTAGGTAGGTAGGTAGGTAGGTAGGTGGGTGGGTGGGTGGGTGGGTGGGTGGGTGGTGGGTATGTATGTATGTATGTATGTATGTATGCATGCATGCATGCATGCATGCATGCATGTATGTATGTATGTATGTATGTATGTATGTATGTTTGTGTATACCTATATGTATATATACACATATATACATAGATATTCACACTATCTCTCTCTCTCTCTATCCCCGTGCACGAGGCCCCCCCCAAGACAGCCCCTGACAGCCCCGAAACCCCACCCGATGGTCCCAGGAGGTCTCCAAACGTCCGAGAGAGCCCAGAATCCCCGAATCGTCGCTCCACGACGCCGAAGATGTCTCCGAGACGGCCTCCGGAAGCCCCCCCGACGGCCCAAGAGTCCCCCAAGAGGACTCCCAATAGCGCCTCCAAAAAGCAAAAATGGCTCCATTGCCGTCGGATAACGTAGATTTGTTCGATATTCACATCGTCGGCGTCGACCGCCTCGAAGACGGCCCCAGGAGCCCACAACATCGCCCCGAGATGGCCGAAGAGAGTTCCCAGAGGCCTCCAAGACAGCTCCAGAGGAGCCCTCGACTATCCAGGAGGCCCCCAAGACGGTCCCCGAGGGCCCCGGGGGGCCTCTGGGCCCCCCCCGAGACAGCCCCAGACAGCCCCGAAACGCCACCCGAGAGTCCCAGGAGGTCTTCACACGTCCAAGACGGCCCAGTATCCAAAAATTGTCGCTCCAAGACGCCGAAGATGGCTCCAAGACTGCCTCCGGGAGCCCCCACGATGGCCCAGGACGGGCCACCCGCGCAAGAGGCCCGGGCGCCTGGGGCCCGGCCCCCGAGCCCCCGAGCGCGCATAGGGGGACCAGGGCCTCCGAGACCGCTCCCAGAGCACCCCAGAGGGGCTGTGGAGCCCCCAGACTGCCCCAGAGAGCTCCAAGAGGCTCCGAGAAGCCCCGGGGGGACTTCGACCAGCCCCTCCAAGACAGCCCAGATAGCCCCGACGTGGCCCAAGATGGGCTCCAGACCGCAGATACACAGCCCAAGAGGCCTCCAAGAGGCCTCAAGAGAGTTCCGAGAGCCCAAATCCTTGATTTTCATTTGTTTTTTATATGTGTTTCGGTGTCTCGCGCTGTCGAGCTTCCAGCGCTCCACGACGGCCGACGACGCCCCCAAGACCGCCCCAAGACCGCCGAAGAGGCACCCAGAGCCCCAAGACGGCCCGAGGGGGTCCGAAAATTGCCCGCGAGGAGCCTCAGACGGCCCAAAGAGAGCCCCAGGACAGGCCCAAGCTGGGCCACAGAGCGGGAGGCCTCAAGTCGCTCCACGACGGCCCAGATGGCCCCAACGTGGCCCCAGATGGGCCCAACACGGCCAATGCACAGCCCAAGAGCCCTCCAAGAGGGCCCAAGAGAGTTCCGAGAGGCGTCCCGAGAGAGCCCAAAGAAGCCCGTTCTCGAGCTTCCCACGCTCCAAGACGGCCAAAGACACCCCGAAGGTCGCCCCCAAGACCGCCGAAGAGGCCCCCCCAAAAGCGCCAAGACGGCCCAGGAGAGCCTGAAGATTGCCCAAGAGCAGCCCAAGACTGCCCAATATAATCCTAGGAGAGGCACAAGGTGGGCCCCAGAGCGGGAGCGGGAGGCCCCAAGGAGCGCCAGGACGGCCCAGATGATCCCGACGAGCCCCAAGAGGAGCTCAAGACGGAAAACACAGCTCAAGTGGCCTCCAAGAGGGCCCAAGAGAGCTCCGAGAGACGTCCCGAGAGAGCCCAAAGAGGCCCACATCATTGATTTGCACTGGTTTGTTTGATGTGTTTCGCTTTCTCGCGCTCTCGAGCTTCCAATGTTCGAAGACGGCAGAAGACGCCCCCAAGACCGCCCCAAGACCGCCGAAGAGGCACCCAAAAGAGCTCCAAGACGGCCCCAGGGAGACAGACAATTGCCCGGCAGGAGCCCCAGACAGCCCAAGAGAGCCCCAGGACAGGCGCAAACTGGGCCACAGAGCGGGAGCGGGAGGCCCCAAGGCGCTCCAAGACGGCCCAGATGGCCCGGGCCTCCCTCCTCCGTCCCTCCTTCCCTCCCGCACCATTCCCTTGCCTCAATTCCCTCCTCTCTCCTCTTCCTCCCCTCGCCTCTCAGCTTTCGTGCTCATCCCTCCTCTCCTGGGACGGCCCCGCCAGAGCGCCAGACAAATCCCGCAAGAGCGAGCGGGGCATCGCTATACCCTTATCATCTCACAAGTTACTTTGCCCCTTCCCACCCCTCAAGGGCGGTCCTGGCAGAACGAGAGGGGTGTTGCTATACCGTATACGGTCCTTGTTCTGTTTTGCCCCTCCCACCGCACCCGAGGTAGCCCCGTCAGAGCGCACTGGGTGTGGCTATACAATACTTGTCCTATGGTTTCGTGGTCCTCCCTCCCCTCCTGGGAAAGCCCCGCCAGAGCGCCAGGGAAACCCCCGCCAGAGAGAACTGGACATATCTACACAAGACTCCTTCACGCGATTCTTACTCCTCACACCCTTGCAGGGCGGACCCGCCCGAGCGAGCGGGGCGTGGCCATAGAATTCAATGTCTCAAGTTTCGTGCCCCTCCCTCACCTCCTGAAAGGCCTCGCCAGAGCGCGAAGAAGTTACCGCCATAGGCCCCGTCAGAGCTCCAGGGAGCGCCGCGCATGGGTCTTGCCAGGCAAATCATTGAGCATCCCCCCGCGAGCCCGAACCTTATGTTCCCACGGGTGCGATTCTCGTCGGCATGAGGTTTGGCGTCCAGCACAAAGAAGCCTCCCCACTCCAGTGGACGGAGTCGACGACAACTGATTGCAGAGAAGGGCCTTGATGACCGTTGCATCTGCGCGCGCCCTCTGCAGATGCCCGACAGCTGAACGACCGATGACAACGAGAAGCCTGGAGCACAAGGAAGAGGAACAAAAGCAACGCGCTCCCATGCGCGCGCAACGAGGCCCCGAACCAACCCCAACATAAGGAGCCGGCGGATGTCTGCGAGATCGGGCATGGGAAGACCGAGCATATGTGCACAAGCATGGAGTGTCAACACGGGGCACGGCCGCCCAAATATGACTGCGCCTTATCGCGAGGCACACGATTGCCATCGAGACCAAAAGGATATTCCTATTGCTTGAGATGGCACATCCTCTCCTGCAAGGACTGTCGTTATTACGGTACAACAGAGCTGGAGCTTGGCTTCGCCTAGGGCGAAGCTGTTGGCTGGCCCTCCCAGCCCCCTCCAAACTGACATGCCCGTTTGCTGTGTGGCACCTTTTGCGAGGCAAGACCCATCGCCAAATTTATTCAAACATGAATATTTGGTGTTTGACATGCCCCTGTGCGGCACCCTCTGATAGGCAAGAGCCGTCCCCAAATTGTTCTAAAAAGAATCATTGGTGCTAGGCGTGCACCATCTGTTGTGCGGCACCTTCTGCTAGGCAAGACCCCTCATCACATTGATTGTAAAATCGGAGGTGAGGGGTGAGATCGAAGTGGAACGGAGAGCCCCCCTACCGGGAAATCGATTTCGGTTTCGTGTTCGTGCGTGCCGTGCGTGCGGGCGAGGCGAAGCTGCGTGGGCGGGCGAGAGGAAAGTCTCCTGTGGCTGAGGCGCGGCCGGACCAAATGATTCTCCGCCGGGCGGCCGGTGGCGCGCGGTGTCCCGCCGGTGTCCCGGTGGTGTCCTCTGTGGCTGAGGCGCGGCCGGACCAAATGATTCTCCACCGGGCGGCCGGTGGCGCGCGGTGTCCCGCCGGTGTCCCGCCGGTGTCCCGTCGGTGTCCCGTCGGTGTCCCGATGATGATGATGTTGATGATGATGATGATGAGGATGATGATGATGGTGCTGATGATGATGGTGATGATGATATCGATAGAGAGACCGAATGTGATATCGATAGTGAGACCGAATGTGAGATCGGTTGTGAGATCGATTGTGGTATCGATACTGAAATCGATAGTAAGACCGAAAGTGATATTGATTGTGAGATCGATAGTGAGATCGATTGTGAGATCGATTGTGATATCGATAATGAGATCGATCGTGAGACCGAATGTGAGATCGATAGTGAGATCGATAGTGATATCGATCGTGAGATCGATAGTGAGACCGAATGTGAGATCGATGGTGAGATCGATAGTGAGACCGAATGTGAGATCGATAGTGAGACCGAATGTGAGATTGATTGTGAGATCGATGGTGAGACCGATTTTGAGATCGATTGTGAGATCGATTGTGATATCGATAATGAGATCGATAGTGAGACCGAATGGGAGATCGATTGTGAGATCGATAGTGAGACCGAATGTGAGATCGATAGTGAGACCGAATGTGAGATTGATTGTGAGATCGATAGTGATATTGATAGTGAGATCGATAGTGAGACCGAATGTGAGATCGATAGGGAAATCGATAGTGAGACCGAATGGGAGATCGATAGTGAGATCGATAGTGAGACCGAATGTGAGATCGATAGTGAGATCGATAGTGATATCGAGAGTGAGATCGACCGAGTGCGACGTTGGTCCCTCCCCCCCCCCCCTCACCTCCTTATCACCCGAAGGGTGGTCGTACAGGTAATCCTTGGTGCTTGACGTGCCCCATTTGCTGCGCGGCACCCTCTGCTAAGCAGGACCCTCCCCAAATTGAGAAACAAAAGCCCTTGCTGTTAGACGTGCCCCATGTGCTGCGCGGGGCCCTCTGCTGGGCAAGACCCCTCCCCAATTTGAGTAAACAAAATAATCATTGGTGCTAGATGTGCCCATTTGCTGTGCGGTACCCTCTGCTAGGCAAGACCCCTCCCCAAGTTGATTAAACATGACTCCTTGTTGCTACATGCGCCCCATTTGTTGTGTGGCACCCTTCGTTAGGCAATGGCCCTTCCCCAAGCTGCTTTAAAACATCCTTGGTGCTAGACGTGCCCCATGTGCTGCGCTGCACCTTCTGCTAGGCAAGACCCCTCCCCAACTTGATTAAACAAGAATCCTTGCTGGTAGACGTGTCCCATCTGCTGTGTGGCACCCATCGTTAGCCAACGGCCCTCCCCAAGTTGATTAACAAACAAGAATCCGTGGTACTAGGCGTGCCCCAATTGCTGTGCGGCACCTTCTGCTGGGCAAGACCCCTCCCCAAGTTGATTAAAACAAACATCCCTGGTGCTAGACGCGCCCCATCTGCTGAACGGCACCTTCTGCTAGGCAAGACCCCTCCCCAATCTCATTTACAACATCCGTGGTGCTAGACGTGCCCCATCTGCTGTGTGGCACCCTTTGCTTGGCAATGGCCCTCCGCAAGTTGTTGTACAACGAATCCATGGTTTTAGGCGTGCCCCATCTGTTGTGCGGCACCTTCTGCTACACAAGACCCGTCCCCAAGTTGACACAAGCAACAGCAACAAAAAACCTTGGTGCTAGATGTTCCCCTTTGCTGTGCGGCACCCTCTCCCAGGTGAGTCCCTTTGCTTTGCGGCACTTTCTGCTGGGCAAGACCCTTCCCCAAGTCAATTAAAACAGAAGCCCTGGTGCTAGACATGCACGTTTGCTGTGCGGCACCTTTGCTAGGCAAGACCCCTCGCCAAGTTGATTAAAACATGACTCCTTGGTGCTGGACATGCCCCTCTGCTGTGCGGCACCCTCTGATAGACAATAGCCCTCCCCACATTGACTGCTAGGCGTGCCCGATCTGTTGTGCGGCACCCTCTGCTATGCAAGACCCTTCATTAAGTTGATGTAAAAAGAACCATTGGTGCTAGACGTGCCCCATTTGCTGTGCGGCACCCTCTGCTAGGCAGGACCCCTCCCCAAGATGATTTCTTGTTACCTAACAGCGAAGACTGATAGGTTTCTAATGGGGTCAAAAGAGAGCATCTGATGACTCCCCGGGGTCTGGGCGGGAGCCGGACAGGCGAGGGCCGGGCTCGTTTTAAGCAAACAGTCACACGTTTCGTGCTCTTCGACCTTCCAGAACTCCATTCCCGGGCCACATTTTGAATGCCCGGAGCCAACTGTAGGCCACTTCGTGCTCTTCGACTTCCCAGAACTCCATTCCCGGGCCACATTTTGAATGCCCGGAGCCAACTGAAGGCCACTTCGTGCTCTTCGAGTTCCCAGAACTCCATTCCCGGGCCACATTTTGAAAGCCCGGAGCCAACTGTAGGCCATTTCGTGGTCTTCGAGTTCCCAGAACTCCATTCCCGGGCAACATTTCGAAAGCTCGGAGCCAACTGTAGGCCACTTCGTGTTCTTCGAGTTCCCAAAATTTCATGACAGGCCACTTTTTGAATGCTGAGGCAGGCTGCTGCTGAGGCTGAGGCAGGCTGAGGCAAGCTGAGGCTGAGGCCGAGGCTGAAGGCAGACTGAGGCTGAGGCTGAAGCAGGCTGAGGCTGAGGCTGAAGCAGGCTGAGGCTGAGGCTGAGGCAGGCTGATGCCGAGGCAGGCTGAGGCTGAGGCTGAGGCTGAGGCTGATGCAGGCTGAAGCTGAGGCAGGCTGAGCCTTAGGACGAGGCTGAAGGCAGACTGAGGCTGAGGCTGAAGCAGGCTGAGGCTGAGGCTGAGGCTGAGGCAGGCTGAGGCTGAGGCAGGCTGATGCTGAGGCAGGCTGAGGCTGAGGGTGAGGCTGATGCAGGCTGAGGCTGAGGCAGGCTGAGGCTGAGGCCGAGGCTGAAGGCAGACTGAGGCCTGAGGCTGAGGCTGAGGCTGAGGCTGAGGCTGAGGCTGAGGCTGAGGCTGAGCTGAGGCAGGCTGAGGCTGAGGCTGAGGAGGCTGAGGCTGAGGCTGAGGCTGAAGGCATGAGGCTGAGGCTGAAGGCTGAGGCTGAGGCTGAGGCAGGCTGAGGCTGAGGCTGAGGCAGGCTGATGCTGAGGCTGAGGCTGAGGCTGAGGCTGAGGCTGAGGCTGAGGCGAGGCTGAGGCCGAGGCTGAAGGCAGACTGAGGCTGAGGCTGAAGCAGGCTGAGGCTGAGGCTGAGGCAGGCTGGCTGAGGCTGAGGCAGGCTGAGGCTGAGGCAGGCTGAGGCTGAGGCTGAGGCTGAGGCTGAGGCTGAGGCAGGCTGGCTGAGGCTGTGAGGCTGAAGGCAGGCAGGCTGAGGCTGAGGCTGAGGCAGGCTGAGGCTGAGGCTGAGGCTGAGGCTGAGGCTGAGGCTGAGGCTGAGGCTGAGGCAGGCTGAGGCTGAGGCTGAGGCTGAGGCTGAAGGCTGAGGCTGAGGCTGAGGCTGAGGCAGGCTGAAGGCTGAGGCTGAAGCAGGCTGAGGCTGAGGCTGAGGCAGGCTGAGGCTGAGGCAGGCTGAGGCTGAGGCTGAGGCAGGCTGAGGCTGTGACTGTGACTGCGACTGCCGTTGCCACTGCGACTGTCATCGCGAATGCGACTACGACTGCGAGAACAGCAGAATTCTACGACTGGATTCTCATCTGAATCTTAGGGGAATGCTTCCCGATATGCTCCTACACAATGCATTTTTACCTCGCAGCGAAGTCTGATAGGCTTCTAGTAGGGTCAAAAGAGAGCATCATGACTCCACAGGGGGGTCCGGGCAGGGGATGCCGGGGAATTCGTTTTAAGCAAACGGTAACGCCCTTCGTGGTCTTCGAGTTTCCAGAACTCCATTCCTGGGCATGATTTTGAATGCCCGGAGCCAACTGTAGGCCACTTCGTGTTCTTCGTGTTCCCAGAACACCATTCCCGGGCCACATGTTGAATGCCCGGAGCCAATTGTAGGCCACTTCGTGTTCTTCGTGCTCCCAGAACACCATTCCCGGGGCACATTTTGAATGCCCGGAGCCAACTGTAGGCCACTTCGTGTTCTTCGTGTTCCCAGAACACCATTCCCGGGCCACATTTTGAATGCCTGGAGCCAACTGTAGGCCACTTCGTGTTCTTCGTGTTCCCAGAACACCATTCCCAGGCTACATTTTGATGGCCTGGAGCCAACTGTGAGGCTGAGGCTGAGGCAGGCTGAGGCTGAGGCAGGCTGAGACTGAGCCTGAGGCAGGCTGAGGCTGAGGCAGGCTGAGACTGAGCCTGAGGCAGGCTGAGGCTGAGGCTGAGGCTGATGCAGGCTGAGGCTGAGAGGCTGACGCTGAGGCTGAGGCTGAGGCTGAGGCTGAGGCAGGCTGAGGCTGAGGCAGGCTGAGGCTGAGGCTGAGGCCGAGGCAGGCTGAGGCTGAGGCTGAGGCAAGCCGAGGCAGGCTGAGGCTGAGGCTGAAGCTAAGGCAGGCTGAGGCTGAGGCTGAGGCTGTGGCTGAGGCTGAGGCAGGCTGCGGCTGAGGCAGGCTGAGGCTGAGGCTGATACAGGCTGAGGCTGAGGCAGGCTGAGGCTGAGGCTGAGGCAGGCTGAGGCTGAGGCTGAGGCCGAGGCAGGCTGAGGCTGAGGCCGAGGCAAGCCCGTGCAGGCTGAGGCTGAGGCTGAAGCTGAGGCAGGCTGAGGCTGAGGCTGTGGCTGAGGCTGAGGCAAGTTGCGGCTGAGGCTGAGGCTGAGGCTGAGGCAGGCTGAGGCCGAGGCTGAGGCAGGCTGAGGCTGAGAGGCTGACGCTGAGGCTGAGGCAGGCTGAGGCTGAGGCTGAGGCTGATGCAGGCTGAGGCTGAGGCTGAGGCAAGCCGGTCAGGCTGAGGCTGAAGGCTGAAGGTTCTGAGGGCTGAAGAGGCCTGAGGCTGTGGCTGGCTGAGGCAAGCTGCGGTGAGTGCAGGCTGAGGCTGAGAGGCTGAGGCTGATGCGGCCTGAGGCCGAGCAGCGGCTGAGGCTGAGGCCGGCTGAGGCAGGCAGGCAGGCTGAGGCTGAGGCCGAGGCAAGGCTGAGGCGAGGCTGAGGCAGGCTGAGTGAGGCTGAGGCAGGCTGAGGCTGAGGCTGAGGCTGAAGCTGAGGCTGAGGCAGGCTGAGGCTGAGGCTGATGCAGGCTGAGGCTGAGGCAGGCTGAGGCTGAGGTTGAGGCAGGCTGAGGCTGAGGCTGAGGCCGAGGCAGGCTGAGGCTGAGGCCGAGGCAAGCCGAGGCAGGCTGAGGCTGCGACTGCGAGAGCAGCAGAATTCTACAACTGGATTCTCACCTAATTCTTAAGGGGAATGCTTCCAGATATGCTTCTACACATCGCTGTTAGGTTGCTTAGCCGGGGTAATTTTTGTATAAAAACCTTGTTGCTAGATGTGCCCCTTTGCTGTGCGGCACCCTAAGCTAGGCAAGACCCCTCCCCAAATTGATTAAATGTGAATCCGTGTTGCTAGATGCGCCCCATGTGTTGTGTGGCACCTTCTGCTAGGCAATGGTCCTCCCCAAGTTGCTTTAAAATGAATCCTTGGTGCTAGACGTTCCCCATCTGCGCGGCTAGGCAAGACCCCTCCCCGAGTAAACAAGAATTCTTGCGGGTAGACGTGTCCCATCTGCTGTGTGGCACCCTTCGTTAGGCAATGGCCCTCCCCAAGTTGATGTAAACACAATCCTTGGTTTGAGGCATGCCCCACCTGCTGTGCGGCACCTTCTGCTAGGCAAGACCCCTCCCCAAGTTGATAAAAAACCAATCCTTGGTGTTAGATGTGCCCCTTTGCTGTGCGGCACCCTTTCCAAGGTGAGCCACTTCGCTGTGCGGCACCTTCTGCTGGGCAAGACCCTCCCCAAGTGAATTCTTGACGCTTCGCGTATCCCCAGCAGTAGGCTCCACGGATCGGTGCCCTCTGGACTCCCATTGCTGGACGGCTTCCTACCGCGACCCTGGATCAGTGGCTTTGTGGGACTTGCCTGGGTATACACGGTCTCGTTCCGCCTGTGCTCTCCGTCCCTTTGGACTGCACTGTGACACTGTGGTGTGCACACGCCGCGTTTCGACGGGTAGCGTGCATCAGGTGCCCTTCCACCCGCTGGGTCTGGGCCGAAACATCTCGGTGTGGTAGTCTTCTCGGAACATGGATACACCTTGATGTCGTTCTGGCGCCGCGGCTCGCTGCCGCCGTCGGGATCCTCGTTGGACTTTCCACCTCGTCGTCTGTGCTACCCGACAGGCTGGGGCTGACGTCCTCGGGTCGTTCCCTTGTCCGCACCTGGACGTTGGAACGTTATCGCGCCATTTTGGCTGCGCTAGGTGCTCTCGGTGCCTACCTCAGGCCTGTTGGACGCACCTGCATGCCCGTTCAGGGGCTGTCATGGCACCTGGATTGCACCGGCTTCGGTCCCCTGGACGCTGCCGTGAGCCGCCTGATCCGCGGCCCTGCGCGCGTTAGGTAATTTAGTCGCGTCCGCGGCCCGTTCGCGACCTTCCGCCGCTGGCGCTTCCGCCTGCGGCTGAAAAAAAATAAGTATCCCCATCAGTTTTGTGGAAGGTTCTCCTGTCACCCCCACACCCTGGATGCGCGTCTGGCGTCGCGACTTCGTGTCACCGCCAGAATTTTCCGCTGGACTTTTGTCCCCCGTCAGTCTGCGGTACCTGTCAGACTCCCTGGATCGGTGTCCTCGGGAGCGTTCCTTTCTGTTCGCATCTGGACTTCTGGGCACGCCTCACGCGCCATTTTGGCTGCGCTTGGTCTCCTCGGTGCCTGTCCTCAGGCTCGTTGGTTGCACCGTTGCATGCCCGTCCTGGGGCTGTCTCTGTCTCCCTGGATTGCACGTCGGCTGCCGCCCTGGGCGCTGCCTCCCTCGCCGCCTGATCCGCGGCCCCCGCGCGCGCTAGGCAATTTAGTCGCGGCCGTAGCCCGCCCGCGACCTTCCGCCGCTGGCGCTTCCGCCTGCGGCTGTAAAAAAATATCCCCAGCAGCTTCCGTAGCTTCTGGCTCAAGCCGCTCTGGCTCGAACTGGCCTCAGCGGCTGGCCGGCTGTGGCCGGGGGCCCGCCCCTCGGTCTTCGGCCTCCCCGCCCGCGGGGGCGTGCGAGGGGTTCGCCCCCCTCCGCGCCCCCGCTCGCTCGGCCATGGAGTCGCGCTCGGCGCGGCGGCAGCGGCAGCGGCACGCCGCCGCCTGCTGCGCCGCCGCCGCGGCCGGCCCGGTCGGCCTGCTGCCGCCGCGGCCCGGCGGGGCCCCTGGCTGCCTCGGCGTGGCTGGCGGCGCCGCCGCCGCGGCCGCCGCCGCCGCGGCGGCCGCGGCTGTGGCGGCGGCCGGCCGCGGCGAGACCGCCGCGGCCGGCCGGCGCTGTGGCGCGCGCCGCTGATCTGGGGCCTGCCGCGGCGGCCGCGGCCGCCGCGGGTGCGGCGGCCGCCGCCGTGGCCGCCGCCGCTCCCGCTGCAGGTGGTGTCGCGGCCGACGCTGCCGCCGCCGCCGCCGCGGCCGCCTCGGGCGGGCCGCTGGCGGCGGCCGCTGCCGCTGACCTCATTGGACATGATGCCGGTCCCAAACTTCATCTCTTACGTCATCCTGAACAGCTGGTGGTCGGCAGTGGCAGCAGGCAGTGCCGCTGCTGGGCGATATTGTGGCCGCGAAGCTGGAGCCCACCATCTTCGCCAACGGCGCTGCGAAGAGCGCGTGCAAGAAGAGCAGGCGGCAGCAGTGGCAGCAGGTTGTGGCGCTGCTGGGCGAGATTGTGGCAGCGAAGCTGGAGCCCAACATCATCACCTACGGCGCTGTGAAGAGCGCGCGCGTGAAGGGCAGGCGTCAGCAGTGGCAGCAGGATGTGGCGCTGCTGGTCGAGGCCCCGGTCGTGAAGCTGAAGCCCGCGTTCATCAACTCTGGCACGGTGAACAGCGCGTGCGAGAAGAGCAGGCGTCGGCAGTGGCAGCAGGCAGCGCCGCTGCTGGGCGAGATAGTGGCCGCGGAGCTGGAGGCCGCCATCTTCGCCAACGGCGCTGTGAAGAGAGCGTGCGAGTAGAGCAGGCGGCAGCAGTGGCAGCAGGTTGCGGCGCTGCTGGGCGAGATTGTGGCAGCGAAGCTGGAGCCCAACATCATCACCTACGGCACTGTGAAGAGCGCGTGCGTGAAGAGCAGGCGTCAGCAGTGGCAGCAGGATGTGGCGCTGCTGGGCGAAATTGTGGCCGTGGAGCTGGAGCCCAACATCGTCGCGTACGTCACTGTGAACGGCGCGTGCGAGAAGAGCAGTCGTCGGCAGTGGTTGCAGCCTGTGGCGCTGCTGAGCGAGATGGCGGTCGCGCAGCTGAAGCCCAACATCATCACCTACCACATCCGGAACAGCTGGTGCGAGAAGGGCGGGCGTTGGCGGTGACAGCAGGCAGTGGCGTTGCTGAGCGAGATGGCGGTCGTGCAGCTGGGGCCCAACATCAACGCCTACAGCGCCCTGAACAGCGCGTGCGAGAAGAGCAGGCGTTGGCAGCGACAGCAAACAAAGACGCTGCTGAGCGAGATGGTTGTCGTGCAGCTGGAGCCCAGCATCATCCCCTGCAGCGCCCTGATCAGCGAGTGCGAGAAGAGCAGGCGCTGGCAGCGCCGGCAGGCAATGGCGCTGCTGAGCGAGATTGCGGCAGCGAAGCTGATGCCCAACATCATCACTTAGGGCACCGTGACCAGCGCGTGCGAGAAGAGCAGGTGTTCGCTGCGGCCGCTGTCCTCGAGGACCAGTCCGCGGGCATCACGGCTGCTGCGCGCAACTTCGCCTTCGCGGCGTTGACGTCCAGCGACCCCGCGGCGGACATTGCGAACGGCCGCCTTGCCAGGTTGGCGATCCTCGGCATGTTCCCCCAGGGCTGCCGGATTGGCTCCGCCCAGGGCGATGGGGCGCTGTGCACTGGATCCCCGCTGCGCGCCGTCAAGTTCGAGAGCGAGCTGGGCGTCCAGGGCCCCTCTGGCCCCGGGGGCCCCGCTGGCTGCGCAGCGGGCGGCAGCGCGGAGAATCTCGCTCACCAGTGGCAGGCAGGGCTGAAGAACGGCCGCGTGAGCATGCTGGCGACCATGGGCTACATCACGCCTGACATCGCTGACAAGCTGCCCAAGTCGCCTTCGGACGACCTGGAGTTCGCGGACATCCCGCGCGGGCTCGTTGCGCCCCCGAAGGCTCCTGCTGCTGCCTGGGCGCAGATCGCGGGGCCTGGCGCCGACGCGAGAGATCTCGATACTCACGACGACACCTCGGGAACATAGCAGCAGCAGCAGCAGCAACATGCCACCCCCCGCTTCGTTGACCAATGATGACGTCCCAGAGGGGAATCGATCGTCGTCTGACGAGGACGTTCCAGTGGGGAGTCGAGAGGCGGTTGCTTGCAGTGACCAGTGCACAGCTCACACTACCCCACCCCCCCTTCAGCCGCGCCAGCAGGGCAGAGGAAAAGAGTGGGAAGTCGCGGCGGAGACGGCGGAGGCCGCGGAAACCGCGGAGTACCCCCCTCAGAGCAATCAGTCCGTCAGCAGTCCTCTGGGGGCGCCGCGCGCCCAGCAGGGGGGCCACGGAGCAACCGTCCAGACGCAGGACAGCGAAGCCATCCGCTGACTCGTCGGGCGAAACCTGCTATTCGCCCCCCTTCCCCTGTCAGTGAGCTCCTTGCGGACGACGAACCCCAGGCGCCCTCGCCAGGCGTCCAGGGCACCACTGGCAAAGCAGCTCGCGCCCCGGCTATGGAGGCCGCGCCGCCGAGCGTGCGCGCGCCCGGCACAACCAGCGGTGCCCTAGAGACCGGCGAGAGTCCTGCGCTGTCCAAAGGGGGCGCACCTGGGGGCGACGACGGGCACAGGCCCGAAGGCGAAACCCAGCGAAAGGGGCCCTTCCCCACTTGGCACAAGGCCGCGTCTGCCCTGGCCGCCGGGCGCGATCCGACCCCAGCCTGGCGGCCAACCATGCGGCTTGCATCTCCCCGCCAAGCCCTGCCGGGCGAACAGCTGGAGCTGTTGCGAGCAGATCGCGAGCCCCCCAGCCAGGACAACGAGGCCGGTACCGTGGAGACTTGCGGCCAGGATACATGGCGGCACTAGAGGCCCGACCCGCGTCAATGGCCAGAGCCCAAGGACCCCGACACGGGACAACAGCTGTACAAAACAGGAATCAACAACACCAGGCGAGGCGACGCGACGACTCCAAGTCGCATTGGGGCCAATGTCCACTGGCACCCGGCACGCTTTCGCCAAGCGGCAGTCTGTGCCCGGAAGCAAGGGCGCACTCGACCCGCATCGGCACGACCCGCAAACCTGCCACCTCTTCCTGGAATCCTTCCGCAGCCACAAGTGCGACGTACGGGTCCTCAGCGACGCGCTGGGCCTCGGCGTCGACTGGACTCGCTGCACCTGGGTCGGAGCGGAGGTGTGAGCAGTGATCGCCACGCGGCAAAGGGCCACCCGAACAACCTGGCCCCCAAGAAGCGCAGGAAACAGTGGTGGGCTGTCTCCCAACAAGAGCCTCGCTACCCTCCTCGTGGCATCGCACGCGCGGGGATCTGGTGCGCGAGGGCGGTCGCTGGCAGCAGGCCCGTCGCTGCCCTGCTGAGAGTGTGTCTCGCGGCGGTTAGCTGCACCCCCCTCATGCGCAGATGTTCTCGGCGTGCAGGTGCTGCCATGTCACTTGGATGTCCAATTATAGATGGGGCTCTTGCATACACACTCTGCTGGCTCACACTCTGTAAACGGCATCGCACTCGTGGGGGCAAGGTGCGTGGAGGATGGTCTCTGGCAGCAGGCCCGTTGCTGCCCGGCGCATCCTGCGTCGCGTCTCGACTTCTGTTTCGTTCAGAACTTCTACTTCTTCATCTTGGCTGTTGTTCACGTGCTGCGTGCGTGGCTATACCGTCGACCTCAGTATTTTTCTCCCCTGTCTGCGTGCTGCGCTTGTGGCGATGCCGTGGGCAGTCTGGATCTCTACTCTGAGATCCACCTCCTCTGTTGACTACGAGTTGTACACCGTACTCATCAGCGCGATTGGGGGTCTCATACTTTCTCTCCCTTGGTTCTGACGTGCTGTTGTCGGACGTGCCGTGCATCTCCATGGAATATACCATCCCTGCAGTTTTCCACCCCCCACCGTGCACCTGTGTTCAGCGGCTTTGGGCTGCGCCCCCCCCCCCCCCCTGCAGGAGGCCGTGGAGGAACAACTATGGACCGTTGGACAAGAGGTGCAGTGCAGAAGTGGACTCAGCGACTGCAGTGTGTGAAGGATGGCGTGTCCCGCGGCTTCTCCTGTGGCTTGCATCCTGGCGCCGGGCTCCCTGGGGGGCCGCCGCTGGTCCCGGGTCCGCCCTCTGTGGCTCTGGTACTCTTGCATCCCGTTTCTGTCGGTCAGCGGTGGCTGACGGCGGGGTGCCATAGCTCACCTTAGCCGGCGACTAACGTTGTCCAGCTATAGATATACCTGCCGACGTCTCTCGGGGGGCCGGCGCGCCTGCCGGGATGTCCCTGCAGCCCCCCCCCCCCGCCGTGCACCTGTGTCCAGCGGCTTTTGGCTGCGCCCCCCCCCGCAGGAGGCCATGGGGAACAACCGTGGACCGTTTGTCATGAGGTACAGTGCTGAAGTGTGGACTCAGCGGATGCAGTGGGCACGGGCCGCGTGTCCCGCGGGCTCTCCTGTGGCTTGCATCCTGGGGCGCCGCCGCTGGTCCTGGGTCCGCCGTCTGTGGCTCTGGTACTCTTGCATCCCGTTTCTGTCGGTCAGCGGTGGCGGCGGCGCCACCCTCTTCAGCGTGGTCCACATGTGCCGGCGCACTGCCGGGATGTCCCTGCGACCTCCTCCCCGCGCCGAGTTCCTGTGTTCTGCGGCTTTTGGCTGCCCCCCCCCCTGCAGGAGGCCGAGGAGGAACAGCAATGGACCGTTGGACAGCAGGTACTGTGAAGGGTACCCTGTGTGAGGCACGGAGGCCCAGCTGCAGGTTCCACTCGGCCCCCAGAGGCCGTGAACGCGTCTCCCGTAGGGAACCTAGAGGCGTCCGTGGACGGCATCTGGAGAGAATCAACGCGCGCCCATGGAATTGGACGGCGCCGGCCACCCACCAAGGGGGCAGGCCGCCGCCAGACCCCCCCTTGCAGCGGCGGGCGCCTCGCGTCAGCGACCGTCAGGCGTCGATGGACGAGCGGGCTCCGAGCAGACTGCCCCGCTCCTGAGGGCCGCCCTTCCCTCCTCCTCCGTCTCTCCTCTTCCTCCTCATTCAATCGCAATGTCTCTGCGGCTTTTGGCTGCCCCCCCCCCCATGCGAAGATTGCCGCGGCGGCAGATGCGCGCTCGCCCTGAGACCGGCCCAGGGAGCTTCGGTCCCTCGCTGCCGATTCAGCCTTGATTCTACTACAAGGGCGCCGCGCCCGTGGTCGGGAAGTTCCGTGCATGGAGGCCCAGTGTATCATTATCTGTGTCCAGCGGCTTTTGGCTGCGCCCCCCTCCTCTTGTTCGCAAGTCTCTGCGGCTTATGGCTGCGCCCCCCGCCAATTAACAGCGTGCGTTGGCTTCGTCAGTGAGCGGCCCCGCATCGAGTGGCGCAGCCTTCCGCGGCCCTATCATTCACAAGTCTCTGCGGCTTGTGGCTGCGCCCCCCCCCCCCCCCGAGCTTGCATCGACCGTTGAAGAGCGTCCGCCCTGCGCCTGCCCACGGAGTTTCGGGCCCCCCATGCATGGTGATTGGCTTCGTCAGCGAGCGGCCCCGCATCGAGTGGTGCAGCCTTCCGCGGCTCATGTTCGTTTCGCTCTTCTCGGCGCGCCCGCAGCCCCAGCCCTCGCCGGGACATTGCGTCGTTGTGCCCCCGAACTGCGTGAGTCGGATACGATGTATGTGGGCCGGCTACCAGCTGGTGGTTGTCCGCCTCGTGCAAGCACGCAACTGGTCTCTTGTGGGACGGTGCCCCGACACCCCTCATTGACGCCAGTGCTCAGCGGCTTTTGGCTGTGCCCCCCTCCTGCCTGTGGCCCGCCCTGGTCCGTCGCCGACCCGGCCATGGTTCTGTCTTGGCCCGCGGTCAGCACGCCGCCTGCGAGCGGTGCGGCCCAGCAGCTCGGTAGCCGCCAGCCATCGTCACGCCACCGGCGTCGGGGTATTCGGCTTCCGCACGGGCAGCGTGGCAGGTGTGGTTGGGTGCAACTGTCAGCCATGCACTCGGTGACACCCGGTGTTTGGCTTCGTCAAGTGATCGGCCCTGCATTGAGTGGTTCGGCCTTCTGCAGTTCGTGGTCGCTCTCTTCAGAGCAGCCCCGGCTACCAGTCCTCGTCAGTACTTTGCATCGTTGCGCCCCCGAACTGCGTGAGTCGGATGCGATGTGCACGCGCTGGCTACCGGCTGGAGGTGGCTCAGCCTCGTGAACGCACACAACACCTTTGCAAGTGAGCGGCCTTGTATTGAGTGGTTCAGCCTTATGCAGTTCGTGGTCGTTCTCTTCAGAACAGCCCCGGCTACCAGCCCTCGTTTGTACTTTGCATCGTTGTGCCCCCGAACTGCGTGAGTCGGAAACGATGTGCACGCACTGGCTACCGGCTGGAGGTGGCTCAGCCTCGTGAGCGCACACCGTGGTCGTTCTCTACTGGATGGCGCTCTGACGTGGATCAGCCACACCTTTGCAAGTGAGCGGCCCTGCATTGAGTGGTTCAGCCTTCTGCAGTTCGTGGTCGCTCTCTTCAGAGCAGCCCTGGCTACCAGCCCTCGTCTGTACCTTGCATCGTTGTGCCCCCGAACTGCGTGAATCGGAGACGATGTGCTCGTATTGGCTACCGGCTGGAGGTGGCTCAGCCTCGTGAGCGCACACCAGTGGTCCTTCTCTACTGGATGGACCTGACGCGGTTCAGCCACACCTTAGCTCCAGTGAGCCTTGACGAGTCAGGCCTCTTTTGCCGCACCATCGTTCACCCGGGGTGCCGCAGTGAGTCTGAGTTAATCGCTCGCGCTCGCTCTCTCCCCCTTTTCTGCCTCTTCGTGTTCGCTCTCTCCCCTCTCTCTTGCCCCCGTTTGTGGTTCGGCTGGAGCTTGGCGCCGAAAGGGCGACTTCTCCCCCCCGTTCCGCCGCCGGTCGCCGCGCCTCTGCGTCCCCACCTGCTGGGATGTCTGAGCCGGTCACCTCTTAATGAGGGTCATTTTGTCCCTGGCATGTGCACACGCCACTGCGGCCATTATCCTCGTTTCAGTCGCCCCGGACGTTGCCCCGCTTCCTGGATCTGTCCTCGGAGCCGCCAATCAAAAAAGTATCCCCACCAACCCATCCAGTAACGATGCCCAGGCGAATGGAGGTGATCAGGGAAGTGAGGGAGCGTACAGAGTAACAAAAGGCCGGGGAACCCGTCTTACCCAAGACGGCGAGGATGGAGGAGGAATCGGAAGAGGATGAGGAGGATGAGGAGGAGGAGGAACTGAAGGAGGAGGAGGGGGAGCGGGAGGAAGGAGGAGGGAGGAGGAACAATAGGCGGATGATGATGATGATGAGGAGGAGGAGGAGGAGGAACAGGACGATAATGAGGAGGAGGATGAGGAGAAGGGCGAGCAGAATGGCCAGAGGCCTCTTGGATGCCTCTCGGAGTCTCTTCGGATGTCTCTCGGGGGCGTCCTGAAGGCCTCTTAGGGCGTCTTGGGAGCGTCTTGGCGGTCCCGGAGGCCTCTTGGGGCGTCTTGGGTGCCTCGGGGAGCCTCTTGGGGACCTCTTGGGGCCATCTTGGGGCCATCTTGGCGCCTCTTCCTGGGCGCCTCTTGGGGCCATCTTGGAGGCGATCGATCAAAGAAGAGGGTGGGGTTAATTAGCCCCGCCCCTCTAGATCCTCTAAAATCGCCTCTTGGGCTCATCTTGAGGCGCTCTTGGAGCGCTCTTGGGCGCTCTTGGGGCCGTCTTGAGGCTCTCTTGGGCCCCTTTTGGGGCTATCTTGGGCCCTCTTGGAACCATCTTTAGGCCTCGGAAGGCCATCGGAAGCGAAACGGCGAGAAGGCAACATTCATTGGTTTTCCTTAGGTTTTTGAAGGAGTTTGGCCTCTTGGGGGGTCTCCTTGGAAGTCTCGGAGGCCTCTTGGAGTCGTCTTGGGGCGATCTTGGGGCCTCTTGGAGCATCTGGAGAGCCATCTTGAGGCATCTTGGGTTATCTCGAGGCATCTTGGAGGTCATCTTGGCCTCTCCGAGGCCCTCTTGGAGCCGTCTTGGGCCATCTTGGACGCTCCAACGCGTCGCTGAACCCCCCGTCCAGGTCCAGGGGAGGGGGTTAGGTGGAGGGGTAAACCCCTCCCCGAAGGGGAAGGGGGGAAGATGGAAGAGGAAATTCCCTAAACCACCTACGCCCAGAGGGCTGGTGGGATCACATAAGAATCCCTGGTGCTGGACATGCCCGTCTGCAGTGCGGCACCTTTGCTAGGCAAGACCCCTCGCCAAGTTGATTAAACCATGACTCCTTGGTGCTGGACATGCCCCTCTGCTGTGCGGCACCCTCTGATAGGCAAGAGCCCTCTCCAAGTTGATTTAATAAGAATCATTGGCGCTAGGCGTGCCCCATCTGTTGTGCGGCACCTTCTGCTAGGCAAGACCCCTCATCAAGTTGATTAAAAAAGAATCCTTGGTGCTAGGCGTGCCCCTTTGCTGTGCGGCACCCTCTCCAAAATCCTTTGCTGCGCGGCACCTTCTGCTAGGCAAGACCCCTCCCCATGTTAATTAAAACATAATCCCTGGTGCTAGACATGCCTTTTGCTGTGCGGCGCCCTATGCTGGGGAAGACCCCTCCCCAAGTTGATGAACAAATGATCATTGGTGCTAGACATGCCCCTTTGCTGTGCGGCACCCTCTGATAGGCAAGACCCCTCCCTAAGTTGATTAAACAAGAATCCTTGGCGCTAGATGTGCCCCTTTGCTGTGCGGCACCCTCTCCAAGGTGAGCCCCTTTGCTGCAAGACCCCTCCCCAAGTTAATCGAAACATAATCCTTGGTGCTAGACATGCCCCTTTGCTGTGCGGCACCCTCTGATAGGCAAGAGCCCTCCCCAAGTTGATTAAAACATAATCATGGGTGGTAGGCGTGCCCCACCTCCTGTGCGGCACCTTCTACTAGACAAGACCCCTCCCCAAGTTGATCAAAAAAGAATCCTAAGAGGCCCCAAAACCGCCCCCCAGGAGGCTTCAAAACGGCTTCCAAGAGCCCGACGAGAAACCTCCCAAGAGACCCCCAAACGAACATCCAGGAGGCCTTGGACCCGCAACCCAGCCCCATCGGGCGGCGGCGTCCGGCGGCGGCGGGGGCGGCCGACGAGAAACAGGTTTCTCGTCGGGCTCTTGGATGCTGTTTTGAAGCCTCCTGGGGGGCCTTTTTGGGGCCTCTTGGGGCCTCGTTTGGTCTTCTTGGGGGTCTCATGGGGCCTCATGGGTGTTTCTCGAGGCCACCCAGGACCTTCTTGAGGCGGAAAACCCCAGGAGCCCACAGGATGGATCCGTTGGTAGCGTGTCACCGGTGCGGCGCGGTCAGGGTGGCTTCACAATCCTTTCTGTTTAACGCATGTGCCTATAATAGATTGGTCCTCTCCTCGGGCTTCCTGGGGCCTCCTTGGGCTTCCTGGGGCCTCCTGGAGCTTCCTGCGGCTCTTTGGAGCTTCCTGGAGTCTCCTGGAGCCTCCTGGGGCCTCCCAGGGCTCCCCGAGGCTTCCTGGGACCTCCTGGTGTCTTCTGGGGTTGTCTTGGCCCCTCCCGGTGCCTCCTGGAGCTGTCTTGGCCTTCTCCTGTGGCGCGAATCCTTTTGTGTTAAGCGTATGTGCCAATAGATTGGCCTTCTCTTGGGGCACGACTCCATTGCGTTTCACGTATGTGCCTATAGATTTGCCTACTCTTGGGGCACGAATGCTAAGTGTTTTACGCGCGTGCTTATAATGTATTGGCTGTATCATGGAGCGCGAATCCTTAGCGTGTTACGTGATGCCTAGAGATTTACCTTCTTTTGGGGCGCGAATTCTTTGTGTTTTACACATGTGCGTATAGGTTGGCCCTCTCCTGGGGCACGAGTCCTTTGTCTTTCGCGTATATATATATATATATATATATATATATATATATATATGTGGGCCTTTACCAGGGACAGGAATCTGATTCCCAACCCTCCTGCGTTGGGTTCTCGTTTTGAATAGAGCACTGCTCGCGCGTCTCCTTTCTTCCTTCCCGCCCTTCTCTTCCCCCTTGCCTTTTGCCTCGCTCGTCGCTGCGTGCCAGCTGGGGGGCTGCGATCTGTGAAACTGTCGCCACTTTCGAGGCCTGCTGGGGGCCCAGCACAGCGGGTACACACGGCGGATTGAAATTGCACCTCGCCATCCCTGGGGGGCTGCGATCTGTGAAACTGTCGCGACTTTCGAGGCCTGCTGGGGGGCCCAGCACAGTGGGTACACACGGCGGATTGAAATTGCACCTCGCCATCCCTGGGGGGCTGCGATCTGTGAAACTGTCGCCACTTTCGAGGCCTGCTGGGGGGCCCAGCACAGTGGGTACACACGGCGGATTGAAATTGCACCTCGCCATCCCTGGGGGGCTGCGATCTGTGAAACTGTCGCCACTTTCGAGGCCTGCTGGGGGGCCCAGCACAGTGGGTACACACGGCGGATTGAAATTGCACCTCGCCATCCCTGGGGGGCTGCGATCTGTGAAACTGTCGCCACTTTCGAGGCCTGCTGGGGGGCCCAGCACAGTGGGTACACACGGCGGATTGAAATTGCACCTCGCCATCCCTGGGGGGCTGCGATCTGTGAAACTGTCGCCACTTTCGAGGCCTGCTGGGGGGCCCAGCACAGTGGGTACTCACCGCGGACTCAAATTAGACCTCGCCATCCCTGGGGGGCTGCGATCTGTGAAACTGTCGCCACTTTCGAGGCCTGCTGGGGGGCCCAGCACAGTGGGTACTCACCGCAGATTCAAATTAGACCTCGCCATCCCTGGGGGGCTGCGATCTGTGAAACTGTCGCCACTTTCGAGGCCTGCTGGGGGGCCCAGCACAGTGGGTACCCACGGCGGATTCAAATTAGACCTCGCCATCCCTGGGGGGCTGCGATCTGTGAAACTGTCGCCACTTTCGAGGCCTGCTGGGGGGCCCAGCACAGTGACGCCCACGGCGGACTCAAATTAGACCTCGCCATCCCTGGGGGGCTGCGATCTGTGAAACTGTCGCCACTTTCGAGGCCTGCTGGGGGGCCCAGCACAGTGGGTACTCACGGCGGATTCAAATTAGACCTCGCCATCCCTGGGGGGCTGCGATCTGTGAAACTGTCGCCACTTTCGAGGCCTGCTGGGGGGCCCAGCACAGTGGGCACTCGCCGCAGATTCAAATCAGACCTCGCCATCCCTGGGGGGCTGCGATCTGTGAGACTGTCGCCACTTTCGAGGCCTGCTGGGGGGCCCAGCACAGTGGGCACTTACCGCAAACTAAAATTTGACCTCGCAATCCCTGGGGGGCTGCGATCTGTGAAACTGTCGCCACTTTCGAGGGCTGCTGAGGGGCCCAGCACACTGGGTACTCACCGCAGACTCAGATTAGACCTCGCCATCCCTGGGGGGGCTGCGATCTGTGAACCTGTCGTCACTTTCGAGGGCTGCTGAGGGGCACAGCACAGAAGGTATTCACCGCAGACTCAGATTAGACCTCGCCATCCCTGGGGGGCTGCGATCTGTGAAACTGTCGTTACTTTCGAGGGCTGCTGAGGGGCCCAGCACAGTGGGTACTTACCGCAGACTCAGATTTGACCTCGCCATCCCTGGGGGGCTGCGATCTGTGAAACTGTCGCCACTTTCGAGGGCTGCTGAGGGGCCCAGCACAGTGGGCTTCCCGCACGTCTTTCTCCTGCTCTTCGTTCCCGACTCCCCATGTCCTCTTCGAGCCTGTAGTTGTCGCCCCTCGTTCTTGTACGGTTCTCCTGCGCATCATTCCATAGGCGCGTGTCCCAAGTAGCTTACATATCAAACACCGGATCCTGCAATTTGATTGTCCATGCAAGTTTCGGCCAACTCGTCGTTTCCCATGATACAAATGGGTTGGGTACTCACAGGGTAATTTGTTAAAAACGTATTTGCTTATAGATTTGCCCTCCCCTGGGGCATGAGCCTTGCGTGTTTTATGTATGCGCCTATGGATTTGCCCTCTCCTGGGGCACGAACCCTTCGTGCTTTACGTATGTGCCTTTAGATTCGCCCTCTCTTGGAGTATGAATCCTTCGTGCCTTACGTGTGTGCATACAGATTAGCCTTCCCCTGGGGCACGAATCCTTTCGTGTTTAACGTATGTGCCAATAGATCGGCCTTCTCTTAGAACACGAATCCTCTTAGTGATTTACGTATGTGCCTACATATTGACTCTCTCCTAGGGCGCGAATAATTCGACCTTCACGTGCGTGCTGATAGAGTGGCCGTATCATGGGAGACGAGTCCTTTGCGTCATTGGCCCTCTCCTGGGGCACGATCCCTTTCCAGGGGCACGAGTCTTTCGCGTTTTACGTATTTGCTTGTAGATTTGCCCTCCCCTGGGGCACGAAACCTGCGAGGCGTCACGAGCTTCTCCGGGCGTCACGGGAATAGAAGCTTCAGGCCGAATAGAGGCGTCACGAGCTTCAACGGGCGTCAGGGGAATAGAGGCTTCAGGCCGAATAGAGGCGTCACGGGCTTCACCGGGCGCCTGGGGAATAGAGGCTCCAGGCCGAATAGAGGCTTCACGAGCTTCAACGGGCGTCAGGGGGAACAGAGGCTTCGGGCCGAATAGAGGCTTCACGAGCTTCACCAGGCGCCAGGGGAATAAAGGCTTCAGGCCGAATAGAGGCTTCACGAGCTTCACCTGGCGTCAGGGGAATAGAGGCTTCAGGCCGAATAGAGGCTTCACGAGCTTCAATGGGCGGCAGGGGAATAGAAGCTTCAGGCCGAATAGAGGCGTCCCGAGCTTCAATGGGCGTCAGGGGAATAGAAGCTTCAGGCCGAATAGAGGCTTCCCGAGCTTCGATGGGCGTCAGTGGAATAGAGGCTTCAGGCCGAGTAGACGCTTCGCGAGCTTCACCGGGCGTCAGGGGAATAAGGGCTTCAGGCCGAATAGAGGCGTCACGAGCTTCAGCGGGCGTCAGGGGAACAGAGGCTTCGGGCCGAATAGAGGCTTCACGAGCTTCAATGGGCGTCGGGAGAAAAGAGGCTCCAGGCCGAATAGAGGCTTCACGAGCTTCAATAGGCGTCAGGGGAATAGGGGCTTCAGGCCGAATAGAGGCTTCACCAGCTTCAATGGGCGTCAGTGGAATAGAGGCTTCAGGCCGAAGAGGCGCGTCTAGGATCGCCACCCCACCAGTGCGTCGCAATTCGTAGGCCGAATAGAGGCGTCACAAGCCGAATACAAGCTTCAGGCCGAATAGAGGCTTCAGGCCGTAGAGGCTTCACGAGCTTCAATGGGCGTCAACGGTAAAGAGGCTTCAGGCCGAATAGAGGCGTCCTGAGCTTCACCAGGCGCCAGCGGAATAGAGGCGTCACCGCAGCTCCTTGGGGGAATAGCGTCTTCAAATAGCGTCTTCGGCGCCGGCTCGAAACGGGACCCCCCCGGGCCAGGCCCCTGTAAATATATACATACAGAACCTATACATTTACGTACACCATACGTACATCCCACGTAGACCCAACCTCCCCAATGGAAGGACCAAGAGATCCGGGGAGGCCAGAGGGCTCCAGCATGGCCCAAATATGCTTCTCGAGTGGTCCAAAAGGGGGCCCAGTGGGGGAACCCGCCCCAAGATGGCCCCAATAACCCCCCAAAGGCTTCCGGGACGCTCCAAGAGGCCACAAGCGTTCCCGACGAGGCCCCAAGAGGACCTCCAAGAGAGCCCCAACGGGTCCAAATCAATGATGTGCTATAGGTTTTTGAAAGATTGTGGCGTTCTCGGTTGTTCGGTCTTCCAAGGCCAAGGCGGCCCAAGGGGCGAGCAAGTCTGGCTCAAGCAATGTGTGGTAGTTCTTGCCTGTGATCTTCAGAGCGCTTCCACTCGCAATGAGGCCTGGTATCAGCAACGGGGAGGCATCCTTTTCGCCGTTGGTGATTGACAGTGCTTCAACTCGCAATGGCGCACGGTATCACCAATGGCTGGGCATCCGTGTCGCCCTTGCTGTTTTTTTTATATTGGGGCTCTTGTTGGAAATGCGAATATTGCACAAACAACGGAGTATGTACACTGTTGGTGCTAAGTCGCGCAGGGCAAACATAACAGTTCAGTTTGCAAAACCTGCGAACTTAGGCTTAGTGCTTGTAGATTCGCGGGGAAACGGTACAGTACCAGGCATGGTTTTGGTTTCGCTTCAAAATGCCCAGAGCACAGCACCTTTCGTTCCAATTGAACTATGGATTGGACCAAGCACAGGTCTTTCTGATGAGATGCATGATTATTTGCGCTTGCACTCTGCAACAATCGCCCTTCGCGTGCTTCCGAAACTTGGCCATATCAAGGTGGCCCCTTCTCTTGATTTGAGTGGGACGGCTGGTGGACATGTTGGCAAAGCATATGCACTGTTGAACACAAATTTCGAATATGCCGTGGTTTTTGACGGGGACGTTCTCCGTTGCCCGGGCTGGGCAGAATCCCTCGTCTCAAAATGGCAAGCACGTCCCAATCATGATCTTTTCTGGTCCCACACCCATAGTAAATTTGGTGCAACAGGTGGTCATAATGATTTGTATGTTTCTGATGCTTCGATTGATCCAGTACTGGAAGAATATAAGCACTTCCCTGAACATGATTCCGGCTCTGGAGTCATGGTTCGCAAATCAAACGCAACGCGTGCATTCTTGCGCACCGTCCTTGAGCTTTATGTGAAGCAAAATCGTGTGCCCGGCATGCTCAGACAGAGTTATACGGACCAAGCTGCCTTTCGGGAAGCAGCCTTCCTGCACCGGCACCGCCTCCAGGTTGTTCTCCTGGATAATAACGTTTTTTGCGGACATACATCAAGTAACAAGTGTCAGTGTTCTGAACAAAACAGTTGTGTTACCATGCAGGATTGTCTGAAGATTCCATACAAAACGCCCAATGAGTCCGTGAAGTTTCTGTTTGGGTGAGCGCCCCAACATTGTATCGAGAAACATGGTGTTCCGAGATGGCCACGCAAATATTTGTTTGCTTCGAAACTGGAAGTCCCAGCGATGGAGAGGACGGCCCCAGCTACAACTGGCTCATTCGTACCATTGGATATTGAATTTTTGGACTGTGGCGGATCATGTTGCAACTGCAGGCGTCGCGCATCTCGGCATGCGCGATTTTGCGCTTCTGGCCGCAGATTATGCGTCCATGGTGGAATCCCTCCGTTGCACCAAGGAGCAATAAACACAAATTATTGATGCTTAGCGAACCCCCACCAGCTCATCCTAAAAAAGCCGTTCTGTGAATGTGCATCGATGACTGGTATTCGTCGGTCACCTTGAGGGGAAGAGGGAGACAGGTGTTTGGGGAGAGTGGTTGAGGCGAACGCGATGCTCTGTAGGATGGCCTGTAGGATGGCCTCAGAAGGCGAACGGTTCCTCCGCGTTTTCCTCTCCTCTTCTCCTCCTGTTCCCTTGTCAGCCTCTTCCTCCTCTTTCTCCTTTTCGTATCCGTCCTCATACTCCTGATCAACCTCGTTCTTCTTAGGATCCTCCTTTTTATTCTCGGCATTTCTCTTTCCTCCTTTTCTTATTCTTTCTCCTGACTTCTCCTCCTCTTTCTCTTGTCTTTCTTCTCCTTCTTTCCGAGTCGTCGTGTTCGATGATTGTGATTTTCTTGGTGCGTGAGGAGGATCATCAGGAATACACTAGGAATACGTATGCTTGTGAACGTTCGGGGTGCGTGCGTGCCATCTGTGTCGCGTATGCTCGTTCCGAGAGCTCGGCTGTATTACATTATGTGTCGATGTTTGTTGCAAGCTCTTACGCAACTCTTCCCCAACGCGAGCTTCCTTGGGTCTCGCCTGTGGCATCCTCGCTGAATTTTATGGTCGGGGTCGTGACTTGAAATGTCTAATTGCGCTGCCGCGCATATCCGCCACCGCGCTAGAGGAACCGGCGAAGTGAGACAGGTGCGTGGCAGGGCGTAGTGGGACTCTGGGTGGTTAGTTTGTACGAAATGAAAACATATCGAACTTGAGGCGAACCATGAATGAGTGTGGGTTGTTCGGGCCTTCTTGATGCTGTTTGGGGGGGTGCTCGTGGGCCTTCATGGGGCTATCTTGTAGCTTTCGGCGTGTCTGGCCATCGTGGCTGGGTGGTATGTCAGAGGCGTCATGAATGTTGGTTGGATGCTCGTGGTTGACGGCTTTGGGGCCTGACAGAGGCAGTTTCGATGCCTTTTGACGCCTCTTGGAGGCGGTTGGAATCTCCTTGGGGGCACTTGGGGAACTCTTTGGGGAACTCTTTGGGGGTATCTTGGGGCTCCTTGGGACCTCTGGGAGGCCTCCTTCAGGCTATCTCCGTGCGGGGGGGGGCACTCGATGTCGCCCCCCGTTGACCCGCGGGCCGAGGGCAACACGGCGCGAATCCGAGCGGAGTCAGTTTGCGTTTCAGGAGGAAGAGCAGGAACAGGAGTGGGGGAGAACGACGGCGGCTGGGCGCAGGGGGAAACCCTCTTGCGTCCAGGCCGGGGGTGGGAACCCATCCTCGGCCGAAGCGGCGGTTGGGCGCGGGGGGAACCCCTTGCGTCCGGGCGGGGGGTGGTAACCCATCCTCGGTCGAATCGGAGGCAGGGGGAAACCCTTGTCTCCGGGCTGGCGGTGGTAACCCATCGTCAGCCGAGTCGGGCGCAGGGGTAACCCCTTGCGTCCGGGGTGGCGGTGGTAACCCATAACCCATCGTCAACCGAATCGTACGCAGGGGGGAGCCTTTGCGTCCGGGCTGGCGGTGTTAACCCATCGTTCACTAGCCGAATGGGGCGCAGGGGGGAGCCCTTGCGCCCAGGGTGGCGGTGGTAACCCATCGTCAGCTGAATCGGGCGCAGGGGTAGCCCCCTGCGTCCGGGCCGGGGGTGGTCACCCATCCCCGGCCGAATCGTTTTTTTTCTTGAGTTGTCCATCTATTCTGGGCGTTCGTTCGTGGGGGAAACTGGCGCCATCTGTTTGGGAGTTCCAGGGGATCGGGAGAGCTCCAGGATAGAAAAAGCACGAGTCGTCGACGGGTAGCACAAATCAACATCGGTTTCCACCCTCTGGGACGCAGGTTGGAGGAGTTGGAGGAGTTTTCACACGTTGTGTTTTAGGTCACAAAGGGGAACGGCCGGAGCGAAAACCGCGTGGCAGAGCAAAGCGAGGCAGAACACATACGTATTTGCGTATGGTTTCAGGGGACTGCGCGCGCAAAACGAAAATCAGCGAGGGGGATGAGGGGGAGGAGCGCCGACAACGTCGACGCAGGAACCTCCAGAGATTGAAGCGAATAGCTTCAGATGGAGCCGGTGTATAGCAATGAGTATGAAACCGGCCAACACGCACCATATAGAACAAATGATAGTATTTTCTGGATTTATGCGTTTTTCTTATGTTTGCGTTCAGTCTGGCCGGAGCCTTCTCTGAGATGACAGGTGACCCTCACCGTCGCGCAAACGATAGCAAGTAGTATCAAACCGTCGTCAACAGGAAACTTAAAACAACAAATATACACTTTTTTTTGATTTGCAGGTTTTTTCTATTGCTTCTTGTCCATTCTGGCTTGGGCTCGCTCTGAGATGACAGCTGATCTTCGCCTTTGCGCAAAGTATAGTGATTCGTAGTACATCGGCCAACACGCAAAATCTGGAACATCGTATTATATTCTGGATTCAGATGTTTTTTTTTGTTTCTCGTCAATTCTGGCCCGAGCCCGCTTTGAGACGACAGCTGATCCTCGCCGTCGCACAAATATAGCGATTCGTAGTACATGGCGAAGACGCAAAAATTTCGAAGAGCAGTCTTACTTACTGGATTCATGTGTTTGTCTATTGTTTTTGTGTTGTTCTGGCCGGAGTCCGCTTTGAGAAAACAATTGATCTTCGCCGTCACACAAACTATAGCGATTCGTTATACATTGGCGAAGACACAAAACATTGAAAACCCGTAGTACTTCTTGGATTGACGTGTTCTCCTGTAGTTTTTTGAGGATCACAGGATTTTGCGTTTAGATCATAATATATGTTAATTGATGTGTCATATATATATTTATCTATTTTTTATTTATTAACTATTCTGAATAGATCCAAGCCCGTTATACATAGATCCTGTAACGTATCGGCCACGGTTTTATCGACTCAGTCGTTGGCGCGACTAAACTTAGTTTCAACCATGCATCGAAGCAATATAAAGAACGTGGTGCAAAGCCACGGTCGCCTCGATCTCGGCTCAGAGGCTTTGATGGGATTCTTCGGGAACGGACGCCGTTCAAAATGGATTCCAAGAGGGCCCGAAGACATGTTTTTCGACAGGGGGAGCTTTAGTTTGAACCCAACATGTGCGTTACTTCTGCTCAGTGGCCACGGGGAGTCCTTCCTCCCCCTCCCCGCCGACGGACTACGATGACGAGGACGACGGAGGAG
Organism: Prorocentrum cordatum; assembly: GCA_963575745.1. Classification (NCBI taxonomy): domain Eukaryota; class Dinophyceae; order Prorocentrales; family Prorocentraceae; genus Prorocentrum; species Prorocentrum cordatum. The sequence goes on along the minus strand of CAUYUJ010014362.1, from coordinate 91,019 downwards.
GCGGAACGCACCTGTAGGCAAGTCACAAGGTCACCAGCCAGTTACTTCATCGGACGCCCGAAGCTTTGTCGACGTCGGGAGCTGCTAACACTATGACTGCTGCCACTGCTGCTGAGCTTAAGCACACGGTTGATACAACGAGGTTTGTCATAAGAAGTTTGAACGACAATATTCGGTATCGCGCTAAATTGTAGTGGCAGCAGCCTCTCGACGTCGACCAGCAGCGAGCGTTAGAGTTGCGGTAACCGCCAGATGTGCGCGATACCGAATTCTGTCGCCAGAACTTTTTACGGCCAGCTTTACGACTGCTGCTACTGTTGCTGATACTGCTCATTCCCTCCTCCTCCTCCTCCTCCTCCTCCTCCTCATCATCATCATCATCATCATCATCATCATCACCATCATCATCATCATCATCATCATCATCATCATCATCATCATCATCATCATCATCATCATCATCATCATCATCATCATCATCATCATCATCATCATCATCATGCGGGGCTCTGTGAGTGGATGCTGGTCCCCGCCACGCCGCGACGACAAGGGCTCCTGCTCGATGCCTCCTCACGACTTGCTCCGAGAGCCCCTGGCCAGGAAGGCCCCCGAGCTCAGGAACGGGACTCTCGCTCGAGATTTTCCCTTAATTCGGGCAGGTCGGTGGAGGCCCCTGAGACGGCGACACGCCTCCTCCTCCTCCTCCTCCTCCTCCTCCTCCTCCTCCTCCTCCTCCTCCCCTCCTCCTCCTCCTCCTCCTCCTCCTCCTCCTCCTCCTCCTCCCCCTCCCCCTCCTCCTCCTCCTCCTCCTCTTCCCCCTCCTCGGCTCGGCTCGGAGCTGGTCGAACGGGGCTCCCGTTCGGTAGCAAATCGTGGGAGCCTGGTGCGTACCCTTTCAAATCTGTCTTCAGCGTCGATAAGGCGTCGATTGGCGTCTAAGAGTCGATGAGACAGCGCCAACTGAGCGTCGGCTAGCGTCCACTGGCGTCGATTTCGCGTCGATTCGCGTCGATTTAGCGTCGGTTAGCGTCGATTCGCAAGAGCCGACACGATGGTATGGGAGGCTCCCATGAGTTGCCACCGAATGCTGATCTGGGCAACACCTGGGTTTTGCCAGCTTGCGAATGGGTTGCCAACGCCCTGAGTGGCTCAAAGGGGGGTAGGCAGCTCTGCCGAGTGAGCTCTGCCTATTTCTCCCAGATCTTTGCACCCCGTAAGCCGCTTGGGGCACCTGCAACCCACTTATGAGCTAGGTCAGGCTAGACTTGTGGCGGTCGAATCTCGGATAGCTGGGCGCCAGGAAGGTCCAATAACAGCTCTTGGAAGGAGCTTCGGAGGGAGCTCCTGGGCAGCTTCCGGGCGTGGGCACACGCTTCGGGAAACACTTAGGAAAAGGCCCTCCTGGACACGTTGAAAAGCTGAAGCAGGGCGCGGCGAGGCTTCCCGCCAGAAGCCAGAAAAGCTCCAGGGCCACCCTGCGGTGCTGGCTTCTTCTCTGAAGCCCTCTCAGCTCAGTATCGTTGATCTGATCCCCATCCCCATCCCCATCCCCTTCGAGAACCCCTACCAACTTACCCCCCCCCCCAGTTTGGGATACACCCCTCGAAACCCAAAGGGAGCGGCCCATATCCCCATCCAGGGGTTCTTTCTTGTTCAGCAGTATTTCTTTCTTCTTCAGAAGTGCTTCCTTTCTTCTTCAGAAGTCTTTCTTCTTCAGATGTTTTTCTTTTTTCTTCAGACGTGAAGTATTTCTTTCAGAAACACTGAGGGGCCTCTTCGATGCTTCTTCGAGCTCTGAGGGGCCTCTGCGAGGCTTCTGCCTCTGCGAGGCTTCTGCGAGCTCTGATGGGGCTTCGCGAAGCTTCTGCGAGCTCCGAGAGGCCTCTGAGGCCTCTGCGAGGCTTCTTCGAGCTTAGAGGGGTCTCTGCGAGGCTTCTGCGAGCTCTGAAAGGCTTCTGCCAGGCTTCTGCGAGCTCTGGGATTCCTCTACGGGACTTCTGCGAACTCTGGGAGGCTTCTGCGAGGTTTCTGGGAGGCCTCTGCAAGGCTTGTGCGTGCTCTGATAGGCCTCTGCGAAGCTTCTGCGAGCTTTGGGCGGCCTCTGCGATGCTTATTCGAGCTCTGAGGAGCCTCTGCGAGGCTTCGGCGAGCTCTGAGGGGCCTCTGCGAGGCTTCTTCGAGCTTTGAGAGGCTTCTGCCAGGCTTCTGCGAGGCTTCTGGGAGGCCTCTACGGGGCTTCTGCGAACTTTGCAAGCTCTGAAGAGGCCTTTTCAAGGCTTCCGCGATGTCTGCGATTTTTGTAACGAGTTCCGAGAGGCCTCCGCGAGGCTTCTGCGTGCTTTGAGAGGCTTCTGCCATGCTTTCGCGATCTCTGGGAGAGGCCTCTGCGAGGCTTCTGCTAGCTCCTGGGAGGCCTCTGCGAAGCTTCCGCGAGCTCTGCGATGTTTGTGTGCGAGCTTTGAGAGGCCTCTGCGATGCTTCTGCGAGCTTTGAGAGGCTTCTGCGAGGCTTCTGCGAGGCTTCTGCGAGGCTTCTGCGAGGCTTCTGCGAGCTCTGAGAGGCCTCTGAGAGGCTTCTGCGAGCTTTGCCAGGTCTCTGCGAGGCTTCGGCCGTCGTCGGAGGGATGGACAAACCACCAAACACCAAACCAACTAACACCATCCACCAACACACCGAACCACGGCGAACCCTCCGCTGATGCGCAGAGAAGATGGCGACGAGTTCATCCTCACTCCCTCCACGTCCTCTCACTTCCTTCCCCATCTCCTCTCCCGTGACCCTATCCACTCTTTCCCCCACCTCCCATCCCTTACCCATGCTTCGTGAGCGCTTCCGCGGGGTCGGCAGGGCCCTTCCGGAATCAGTAATACGGGGCCGTCAACTTCAGCCAACATTCGTTTTTTTGTTTTGTCAAATTGAGCGGCCACCCTGGATTTGCTTCGAAATCCTGGTCGGAATTTACCCCAGGAAAGGTGCGGGGAGTAGTTGCATCGGTCCCTTTTGGTTTCCCCAGGGCCGCAGAAGGGACGGTTCGGTACCGAAGCTTGCCGTGGGGTGCCCAGCAGCGCCCACCAGGCGAATTTGGAGTGAGCCTGCGATGGGAGGCGCCCCTCCCATGCCACGGGCAACGATGGTGATGATGATGCTGCTGATGCTGATGCTGCTGATGATAATGATACTGATGATGCTGACGATTATGATGATGCTGATTATCATGATGATGATGATGATGATGATGATGATGCTGATGATGCTGATGATGCTGATGATGATGATGATCATGATGATGATGATGATCATGATGATGATGCTGATGATGATGATGATGATGATGCTGATGATTGTGATGATCAGGCTGGTGATCAAGCGGATGTAACTGGTAATTATTGCTAATGACGATGTGTTTGTTGATGTTGCCGACGAGGGCGATAGTGATGATGCTGTTGTTGAGGATGATGACGACGATGCTTGTGCTTCTTATGTTCGTGGGCTTGTTGCAGATTATGATGATCATGCAGCTGCTGATATGATAATGATGCTGATGCTGATGATGATACTGATGACCCCCGCATTCCCAAGCCTTGGCCATAGTTGGCGTCGCGCTGCTCATTTTTTCGAACCACGCGCCGCATCTGTATCACCAGCCGCCTGCGTTTTTTCTGGGGCAATCCTCGCCGCGTCTGTTTGAGAGAGGGGCCGCTGCCGCTCACGTTATGGACGCATGCCTTCTCCGAGGAGGCGGGAGGGCACCGTTCCCCCGCAACGATTGTTGGAGTGTGGCCTCACATCGTCCAGTGTCGACACCGATCGGAGCGCACACGGTCAGGCGCGCCGCGGGGGGGCCTCAGAGGAGGAAAAGGTACCCACACTGCTACCCTCGGCCCGTTTTCCCTTTTTTCGGCCTCCTGGGATGCCCTCGCCGCCACCGCTGGAGTCGCTGCGAAGTCCTGGTCCGAACGTACCCCAGGAAAGGCCCGTGGAGTAGTTGTATAGACACCTTCTGGTTTCCCCAGGGCCGCAGAAGGGATGGTTTGGTGCCGAAGCCTGCCGTGGGGTGCCCAGCAGCGCCCACCAGGCAAATTTGGAGCGAGCTCGCGATGGGAGGCACCCCTCCCATGTCAAGGGCAACGGTGACTATGATGGTGATGATAATGAGGATGCTGATGATGATGATGATTGTGATGATGAGGTTGGTGATCAAGCGGATGTAACTGCTGTTGATGTCGATGTGTTTGTTGATGATGTTGACGAGGACGATATTGATGATGCTGTTGTTGAGGATGATGGCGACGCTGTGTGTGTCTATTAGGCTCATGGTGTTGCTGCAGTTTCTGATGCTGGTGCTGATGATGATGATGCTGATGCTGATGCTGATGCTGATGATGATGCTGATGATGATGATGATTGCGATGCTGCTATTTCTTTGTTACTGCTGGTGATGAACCAAGTGATAATGATTATGACGACGACGATGACCATGATGATGATGATGACGATGATGATGATGATGATGATGACGATGATGATGATGATGATGATGACGATGATGATGATGATGCTGATGATGATGATGATGATGCTGATGATGATGATGATGATGATGATGATGATGATGATGATGATGATGATGACGATGATGATATCGAGGAGGATCATGCGGAATCCGTTTTAGACCTGCGGCCAGCTGTTTTTTTCATTGTTGCACACCGAGTGAACACGCCCACCGCGTCGACAACAAATCTATTCTTGGGCTTACGCAGCACCGCCGACCCCTTGGGTGGCTCCTGGTAGGTCTCTCGAGGGCCTCCTGGCAGCACTTTGAGGCCTTCTGGGGGCTGTTTTGGGGCCCCTTGGGGCCTCTTTTGGGCCTCTGGTGGGCCTCTTGGAGCCTCTTGGGGGCTTCTTGGGGGCCTCTTGGGGTCTCCTGGAGGCTTCTTGGGGCCGAGGTCTCGAAATTTCCGTTCGGGTCCCCCGCCTGGGCCCCCTCCTGGAGCCGTCTTGGGGGCCTCCTGGGCCGTCTTGGGACCCTATTGGGCCGTCTTGGAGCCTTCTTGGGGGCTTCCTGGGCCGTCTTGGGGCGATCTTGGAGGCCTTGTGGGCCGTCTTGGACGTTGTGACAGCCCAAGAGGCCTTGTGGGCCGTCTTGGACGTTGTGACAGCCCCAAGGGAATGGAACGATTTTTGCTTCTGGGGGCCCTCCTGGGCGCCTCTTGGTGGCCTCTTGGGGCGTCTCGAGGGCCTCCTGGGCCGTCTGGGGGCCATCTTGGGCGGCTTGGAACGATCCATCGGCGACTCGGGGCCCTCTTGGACCATCTTGTGGGCCTCTTGGGGCCCTCATGGCCCGTCGTGAGGCCCGTGACGCGTTCAGCCGGGGCCGGCCGGACACTCCCCCCCTCCAAACCGACCGGACCGGGCCCCAGGGGGAGGGGTTTGGGGAGGGGGAAGCATCTCACACGCCGATGACCCCAAGGGGTCGGCGGATTTTGTCGCGTTGCACGCCGAGTGGAGCACGTCCACCGCGCAAACAACGAATATATGCTGTCACGTTGTACGCCCAGTGGAACACGTCCACCGCGTCGACAACGAATATATTTTGTCGCGTTGCTCGCCGCGTGGATCACGTCCACCGCGCCCGCAACCGCAACAGCTCTTCAGCCGCGTGGAATGTGGCTCCATTGGTCCGCCAAAAGGGGAGTGGACAAAAAGAGGGAGTGAGAGGGCTTGCTGAGAGGAGAATGCAGGATTAAGGTCGATTGGGGTTCATGGCATGCATCCGTGGGGACAGAGGGAGGGTACGATTTGCTGATTGATCATGATTGATAGAAGTATTTCTGCGCTTCGATGCTGCGAACCCTAGACCGTCGCCACATCTTGCTAGAAGCACAGTTCGCACGCGCATCGCGCGTTTTTTTGTTTGTTTGTTTGTTTTTTGTTTTTTTTTGTTGTTGTTGTTGTAAGTTTCTTCTGTCTTTTCTTTATATATACATGCATAGATATATAATATTGTACCGTTGAAGTT
>CAUYUJ010014362.1:75000-77500 GCA_963575745.1 Prorocentrum cordatum | reverse complement strand
AACCGACCCGCCGCCCCCCGCGGCCATTCTACAATCTCCCCCGGAGGCGCCCCCAGGTGGGCCTTGCGAGGAGGGTGGGGGTGGCGGCCAATCTGACGACTACCTGACGAGCACTTGAGTGCGGATGACGCCTGCCGCGAGATTGGGTTTGCTAACCTGTAATGGTGGGATACCGAGAGCTGGGAACGCATCCTGTCCCAGGCCCCCCCCCCGCGGCGGCCATGATCCCTGGCGGCGTGGTCGCTGCAGTCAGTCGCGTCTTAAGTTGCGGGTGTTCCTTGCCCTGGGGCAGGCTCGCGCGAATATTGGGGCGGTGTGCCGCCAGCCGCGCCCGGGCGCCTTTGGAAGGTGTTCGTAGCGCTGGATGGCCCCCTCCTCAGTGGAGGCTCGGCGCCTGCGCCCACCGCGCGCCGTGAACGGCTCCAAGAACGCTCGCGTTGGATCCTCGCAGGCCAATGGGGTGCAGCTTGGTTCTCCATGGAAGAACATACGCGCCAGGGCACTGCTGGCCGCGGTAGAGAGGACGAGCTCGAAGCCCGAGTGCGCCGAGTCACCGATCTCGCACGCGCGGGAGAAATGCCCCGAGCCGCGGCGGCGGTCTGGCCGCAGGGCGACATGGCAGACGCGGCCGCGGTGGTTCGCAAGTTCCGCATAACGCAAATGCCTGATCCGCCTCAGCCTGCCGCCTGGGGACCCCCGCCAGGTGCCGGGGCAGCCCCGCGCGGACCTGGTGGTGGTGGCCCCCAGGGCAGGTGGACGTGGCCATGGGCCACGTGGAGGGCGATGCGATCCGCCTCGCACCCGGGGGGCGGACAGGGGCCGCTGAGTTCCGCCGCCGCCGCGTTGCCACGCACCTGATGAAGGGCCAGCTCGGCCGCTACCCCAGGGGCGGCGGTGCAGGGCCAGGCGGCGGACGCTACGAGCGCTAGGCCCCGCTCAAGACGGACCAGGAGGGGGCCGCCGCAGTAGCCGACGCATTTGCTCGGCTCGCCACGGGTGACCACTCCCAAGGGGCCTTCGCGGTCCTCGTCGCAGCCCGCATGGCGGGCATCCCGAAGGCCACTCCTGGAGACGTGCGCGTCTTAGGCTGTGGGGGCGTCGCCGCATGAATGGTGGGGCGCAGCGCTGCCGAGATCTTCCATGCGGACATGCGCGCGGCGGTTGGGGACCAGCAGTTTGGCCTCGCCAAGGGCCGCCGTCTGTGCACGATGGCCGACGCCCAACCTGGCCGCTGGGTCGCGGCGGTGGACCTGGGGGGCGCCTTCGGCAACGCCCCTGGGGAGCTGGTCAAGGAGTCGATCCGCGCCGAAGTCCTTGGTCAGCGCCCCCTGGATGAGGCGCGGCTGTAAGACCGCGCCTGCCACGTCGCTGGAGGCGGGCCGCAGCCAGCCCAGCTGGTTGCCCGGATCCGTGGGCTTGATCAGGGATGCCCCATGAGCCCCAGCTTCTACGCGGTTGGCACCGTGGACGACCTGGGTCTAGGTCGGGCCTCGGTTCGGACCGTTGATCCGCAGGGAGACTGCCTGGCGCATTTGGATGACGCATGCTTCGTCGGCTCGGTGGAGGCGGTATTCCACGGCCTGGGGGCTTGGAAGGCGCGCATCGAGACTCATGGCATAAAATTGGAGATGCCTAAGATGCAGATCTGGCCCCCCGATCCACGCGCTGCGCCACCGCCCCAGTGCGCCCACTACGGTCAGTACCGCGTCGACAAGCTTCAGGCGGTAGTCTCGGCGCTGGCCTGTGTTGACTGCGACGTGGGCGCGGACTGGCGGGGCGCCCCCCTCGCGGACTTCGCGACGCCGGAGGGCCTCGCCGAGGGGGCGGCGGCCGTCGGTGCCGGGGCAGCCCCGGTCGCCGACGCGCCGCTGCCGTGCGGTGAGGCGTTCTTGGCCAAGCAGGACCGCTACTTTCGTGAGCTGCTCATGCTCCACAAGCATGGCCTGTCTGCCTTCGACGCCTTCCAGCGTGGGCGGATCTGGTCACGCGGGGCCTGCGCCCGCGTGCAGCAAGCACTTCCGCTCGCAGAGGCTTGGGCCAACTGGGTGGATGACGGCGTAGTCGCTTTCCTCTGGCTGCTCGGCGTCTCCGAGGCCCCGCGGGCCCAAGTCTTCACGGAAATCAGCGAAGGCGGGTTCGGCTTCGGAAGCGCGGCCGCGCGCGGGCCGGCGGCCGCCCTCGCCTCCTGGAGGTCAGGCATCCGCGCAGCCGCTGAAGAACTGCGGGGAACGACGGCGGCGGGCCTCCAGCGCCGCTGGCCAGGCCTGGGGCGAGCCCTCTCGGCGGCCGAGGCCACGCAGGCTCGCCTGACTGAGGGGCGCGCGCCCCGGGCGGGCCCGTGGCGGGGTCTCCCGGAGGGCCAGGCGGGCACGGACCAAAAGACGTGCGCCAGAAGGGTGCGCAACCGCATCGCCAAAAATTTCTTGGCCACCCTGCCCTCGGTTGCGGCGGCGGCGGCGCGCGGTGCTTCTGGCTCCATCGGCGGGCGCATGGTTGGAGA
>CAUYUJ010014362.1:67500-70000 GCA_963575745.1 Prorocentrum cordatum | reverse complement strand
TGTGCGTGTTTTTCTTTTGTTTCTCCCTCTCTCCCTCTCCCTCCTCTCTCTCTCTCCTCTCTCTCTCTCTCTCTCTCTCTCTCTCTCTCTCTCCTCTCTCTCTCTCTCTCTCTCTCTCTCTCTCTCTCTCTCTCTCTCTCTCTCTCTCTCTCTCTCTCTCTCTCTCTCTCTCTCTCTCTCTCTCTCTCTCTCCCTCTCTCCCTCTCTCGCTTCCCGCGCTCGCGCCGAGCGGGGGTGGCCCCGATCTTTTTGACTTTTCTGCCTCGTCTCCCTTGGCGGGCCGATTTAACCTCTGTGCTGTTGCCCCCTGTTTAAGTTTCCTGCGGGGGTCGGCCGCCCCCTGTCAGCTTGGTGCATCGCCTTCCTGGTCTCCCCGTCATCGACCGAAACTGTTTGGGTCGCGCGGTTTTGCGACGCCATGGCGCCGAAGCTCTCGAAGCCCGCGGCGATGCCCTGGCCGGCGGCGACTCGCCCCGCCCCCCCCCCCCCCCCCCCGAGCCGCGACCCTGCGCCGCTGCGCGAGGCTCTCAGCGCCAAGGCCAAGGCTAAAGCAGAGGCCACGGCTAAAGCTGAAGCTCCAGGGGAGCAGATGGAGCCACAATCGGAAGCCGATGCGATGACGGCAGCGATGGAAGGGGCCACCGAGGATGCGAGCGCGGGCATCGATGCTGGGGCGCGCCGCCAGCCACGGGGGAGGTTGCAACGGAGGTGGGGCGTATCCGCGCGCCTCGCCCTGGCCAGAAGGTGGGCCTCTCTGAGAGCGACGCCTCTGGAGCGGAGTTCGCGCGCGTTCCGGAGGGTTCAGCCCCCGTGCCCAAACCGAGCGGCGACTCGGGGGGGGCCCGCTGCCGAGTGGCGGGGAGGTGCGGGGGCGGCCCCCCAGCGCCTCTCCGACCAGCGGCGCGGGGCCCTCCATGCCCGCGAGGCATGCCGTGGCAGCCGCCCAGGCCCTGCTGGGCGCGGTGCCGTGCGGGGGCCTCTCCGATGACCAGAAGGGCGGTCTGGGCAAGCTGGCGCCGGCGCTCCGAGCCATGAAGCTGCGGGGGCAGGTGGGCAAAGGGGCCCGCATAGGGAGCCCGTGGCGACCCAGGTGAAGCGACCAGTGCCGTGGGCGGCAGCGAGACTGGCAGCAGCGCGCCGAGCGTGGCCGAGCGTGGCCACTACGGAAGCGACGGGGCGGAGTTCCATGCGGAACCGCCGTCGGAGCAACAAAACGGCGCACGTGCAACGACAGCCGAAGTCGGAGGGAGATGCCGACGCCCTCGTGAGCGCGGAGGAGCTCGCTTTGGAGGACTACGAGTCCTTGGGGTGGGAGTTCTGCATGGGATCCCACTGGGCGCCACCGCGGCGGCTGGGCTGTCGCCGTCTCTGCTCGGCCCTCGTGGACTGGAAGGTCATGGAGACAGAGTGGGTCGAGAAGCTGTCGACGGCCGAAATGGCCCGCTACGGGCAAGCGCTGGGCGCGGACCCCAGGTGCCCCGCGCGCCGCGGTGGGGCAAGGAGGGAGGTCTGCGCGCCAACATGTGCTCCAAGTGCGTGGCCAAGCACGAAGACATCGACGAGCGCGAGGCAGTCGCGACGGCGGCGAGGCTCAATAAGGGTGCTGGCTCAATCCAGCACTCGCGTGACCGCGTGGCCAAGTTCCAGGAGTTCTTCTACGTGCTCAAGGAAAGCCTGGATGTGCTGACGGGCTACGCTCTCTCCGAAGATGGAGCGTTAGCCCTGCGGCGTGCCGCGGTGGGCGTGGGCATGGGCATTGGGCCGCCCAGCAAGGGGGTACCGCCTGCCGCGGAGGCGGTTGCAAAGGAGGTTGGGCGCCCGATGGCGGCGGCGGAGGCGTCGGGTCAGCCCCGCGTGCCTCCGCCGCCTGCCGAGGGCGGCGCTGCCGACTGGGGGAGGGCGGTCACGCCGCGCTCCGAGGCCTCGGCGGGCCACGGGGTTGCGTCGGAGGGGCCCGACGCACGGGGTGCAATGCCGATGGGGGGCGTCGCCGACGCTCAGCCCCTCGTCAGGATGGGCCGCCCCAGGAAGACGCCCAATCGCATGGCGAGGTGCTGCGGCGCAGCGCGGTGCGAGGCCCTGCGGGCGCACATGAAGGGCGCCCTCGGGGCCATCCTCGAGGAGAAGAGCGACGTGATCCGCGCGGTGAGCTGCGCGAAGGGCACGGGGGCTTGGGTCGAGAAGCTGGATGCAGCAGTAGGGGTGCCGCGCGGTGAGAGATGCACTCGAAGCGGGGGGCGCTGCGTGCGCGGCCGAGGAGGGCGAGAGGGGCCTGCTCGAGGCGCGCGACCGCGCGGCCGCGCGCCCGGGCAACCGGCGGGCCCTCAAGGAGGAGGCGGGAGGCGATGCTGCAGTGCAAGACGCCTTCCGCAAAATGGCCGACCATTTCGACCAGTTCTTCTCGGGCGACCAGGTCGCGATGGACATGTGCTACAAATCTCAGGCAAGCGATACATGGGATGACCCCCATGGTTGCAGGGCCGTCATCTGCGCGGACCGC
>CAUYUJ010014362.1:20000-62500 GCA_963575745.1 Prorocentrum cordatum | reverse complement strand
ACCCTCTCCTTCCCACCCACCTCCCGCTCCATCTTCCATACAGCACAATATTATTCCTACCACACACACCATACCATACCATAGTTCCTACCACACATACCATACCATACCATACCATACCATACCATACCACCATACGTACCATACCGTACCATACCATACCATGGCGTACCATAGCATACCATACCATATCACACCAATGCCACACCGTACCATACCATACCATACCTCCAGTACCATACCATACCATATCATACCATACCGTACCATACCATACCTACCATACCATTCCATACCACTCCATACCGAAAACCATACTACTTACATGGTTTCGTGCCCCTCCCACCCCTCCAGGGAGGCCCCGCCTGAGCGAGGAGGGTATCGGAATACCATACTATTTACATGGTTTCGTGCCCCTCCCACCCCTCCAGGGAGGCCCCGCCTGAGCGAGGAGGGTATCGGAATACCATACTATTTACATGGTTTCGTGCCCCTCCCACCCCTCCAGGGAGGCCCCGCCTGAGCGAGGAGGGTATCGGAAAACCATACTATTTACATGGTTTCGTGCCCCTCCCACCCCTCCAGGGAGGCCCCGCCTGAGCGAGGAGGGTATCGGAATACCATACTATTTACATGGTTTCGTGCCCCTCCCACCCCTCCAGGGAGGCCCCGCCTGAGCGAGGAGGGTATCGGAATACCATACTATTTACATGGTTTCGTGCCCCTCCCACCCTCCAGGGAGGCCCCGCCTGAGCGAGGAGGGTATCGGAAAACCATACTATTTACATGGTTTCGTGCCCCTCCCACCCCTCCAGGGAGGCCCCGCCTGAGCGAGGAGGGTATCGAAAACCATACTATTTACATGGTTTCGTGCCCCTCCCACCCCTCCAGGGAGGCCCCGCCTGAGCGAGGAGGGTATCCGAAAACCATACTATTTACATGGTTTCGTGCCCCTCCCACCCCTCCAGGGAGGCCCCGCCTGAGCGAGGAGGGTATCCGAAAACCATACTATTTACATGGTTTCGTGCCCCTCCCACCCCTCCAGGGAGGCCCCGCCTGAGCGAGGAGGGTAGGGTTTCGTGCCCGGGAGGCCCAGCGAGGGTGAGCGAGGTTTTACTATTTACATGGTTTCGTGCCCCTCCCACACCTCCAGGGAGGCCCCGCCTGAGCGAGGAGGGTATCCGAAAACCATACTATTTACATGGTTTCGTGCCCCTCCCACCCCTGCAGGGAGGCCCCGCCTGAGCGAGGAGGGTATCGGAAAACCATACTATTTACATGGTTTCGTGCCCCTCCCACCCCTCCAGGGAGGCCCCGCCTGAGCGAGGAGGGTCGCGGAAAGCATTACTCTTCGCCAGGTTTCGTAGCCCTCCCCCCTTCCAGCGGGGCCCCGCCAAAGCGAGGAGGGCATCAAGAAAATGGGTCCCACGAAACCGTTAATCTCTTTATGTGGGGAACTCCGTTAGCATTTTTTTTTTTTTTTTTTTTGTTTCTCTATCTCTCTCTCTCACACGCACACACGCACTCTCTCTCTCTCTCTCTCCCTCTTCCACAACCCCCCTCTCTCACACCAAATCGTCCTCTCTTTCCCTACCACTATTTTTTGTTGTCTCTCTCTCTCTCTCTCTCTTTATCTCTTTCTTCTTCACTGCTCTCCTCCCCGTCCTTCGTCTCTTCCTCCCCCGAGCCCTCCGCTTGCTCGTCCTTCTAGTCGTCCGCCTCCCTCTCCTTCCCCTCCGCCCCGCGCTCGCCAGCGCACTCCGTGCTGGACAAGCTGTGGATTGGGTGCCCGGGGGTCACCAACAATCCACTGGCACGGAGCCCAGCCAGGCCTGCTCTGGGCCCAGGATCGGTGCAGCTGCTGCAGCTGCTGCTGCTGCTGCTCCTCCTCCATCTCGACCGAGGTAACCTGCTGCAGCGGGAGGAACAAGTTTTTTCAGCTTGATGGCCTCGAATGAGAAACACGATCCATCTCCACTGGGAGGAGGAGGAGGAGGAGGAGGAGGAGGAGGAGGAGGAGGAGGAGGAGGAGGAGGAGGAACTAGAGGAGGAGGAGGAGGAGGAGGAGGAGGAGGAGGAGGAGGAGGAGGAGGAGGAGGAGGAGGAGGATGAGGAACAGAGGGAGGAGCAGAGGGAGGTGCTTGGGCGTTTGGGCCTTGGGTGGCCCCCAGATGTATGTCTGGAGAGCTCCGCGGGAGCCTCCCAGGCCAGGCCGCGGAGGGCGTGTGCACCGACGCTGCCGGGAGGCCGAGCGCACGTGGTTCAAAGAGTGCCGGTTGCACCGCGTGTCTTTTCGGCGCTGGGGCAGCGTCTGGCCGTGCACGGCGGCCCATCTCAGTATGCTTTATCCGACCCCCATCCCCTTCGAGACCCCCACCAAATTACCACCCCAGTCGGGGATACACCCCTCGAAACCCGCACGGAACGGCCTATACCCCCATCTAGGGGGGTAAATCGGTCAGTGGGGCCCAGGCCACGCCGCTGGGGATGGGGATCGGTTAAACGACACTCAAACGCTCGGGCAGCGTGTGGCCGTGCACGGCGGCCCATCGCACGCGCATCCGGCTGCTTGCGGCAGGCCCCGCCGCGGTTGGAAGGGGGAGAGGCGGCACCACCAGCGAGCCACCTCTAGCGACGATCGAAGAAACGCAAGTTGCATCACCATTCATTTTCGGAGGTCCACGTGGATTTCTTGGATCGGAGTTGCCCCCCGCCCCCCCCGGCGGCGCCTCCAGCGCCGCCACTTGCTCGCGTCGCGCGCCGAGGGCCGGATGCATCGCCGTTCCAAGAAATCCGCGCGGACCTCCTCAAGATAATATATGATCAGTTTCTTTCCTAGTGGAGGTCTACGGTGCCTCCCGAGCTGAAGACTTGAGATATTTCCTGCGGGACGCCGCTAAAAAGGGTGACCACCTCACCGTGAGTATCTTCCCCCAGCTCCTCGTGATGGTGAGGGTCTCACCCTTCCTTGTTCTTACATCTTGCCAGCGCAGCACTCTGTGTGCGTGGCGGTGTTGCCAGTATCGCGCAGAAGGCTGAAACTTGGGACATCTCTCGTCTCTATTCCCCGAGGGGCTCTCACGGGGGCTGCCTGGGCCGTCTCGGGTCTGTCTTGGTCCTCTGGGGCGTCTCAACGCTCTCTTGGCCCGTCGTGTTCCCTCCGACCGTCTGGGGAGTATCTTGCGGCTGTCTTGGGGTTCTCTTGGGGCCCTCTGGGGCTACCTTCGTGACCTCCTGGCTGTCCTGGGCCCGTCTTGGGCCGTCTCGGGGCACTCCTGGGGCTGTCTTGGGCCGCTTGGGGGGGGGGCTTCCGGGGGCCCTCCTTGGGCTCCTTGGGCCTCTCTGTGGTCCGAGGCCCTCCCTGCGACCATCTGGAGCCGAGCGGCCCAGGAAACGCCATGTGTGCCTGCATGTGGTTTTTGAGTGATGCCGGCCTTCCTCGAGAGCCTGAGCCTCTTGGGACCCCTTGGGCGCCTGTTAGGGGTGTTTTTTGTGGGCTGTTGGGTGCCTCTCGGCGGCCCCGTTGGGCCATCTCGGCGGCCGTGGTGGTCTTCTTCGGCTGCGCTGGCAGCCGGGGGCAGCCTTGGAGAGCCTCAGGGAAACGTCGGGCCGCCAGAGCGCGCGGGGGGGGGGGGCGGGAGGGGGGCCCTTAGAAGACTGACATGCACTTTACCAGTCAGCACCTGGCAGCACACCGCGCCCCAACGTGCCAGGGGCCACGGTGGCGAGTCCGGCGCGCGCCCCGCGTGTGCTCCGCATGTGGATCCAGCCGCGCGTGTCTCCAGGGTCTTGGCAGGCCCAGGACGAGACGAGCCCAATCTTGGTCACCGGCGGGGGCGCGAAGACATCCGCGCTTCCCGCGTCGCGGCCAGGGCGGCCGCGCGAGGGCGCGAAGACAACCGCGCGTCGCTCCCCGCAAAGTTCGGCCACCGGCGGGTAGGTTCGCGCCGCGTTGGCGCGGCGGCCACCCCATCGCGGGCGTTCAAGGTTGATCGCCGTCAGCGGCCTGGAGGCGGTGGACTTCGAGCCATCCGCGCTATCGGAACGCCGCGATCGTTCAGGGTCGATCGACCCACGGTTTGCCAGAAGCCAGCGCCAATCTCGAAGCGTCGGCACGCACAGAAATTGCCAGAGTTCCGCGCGGACATCTTGGGTCGGCGCTGAGCTCCCTGAGGCGCCTCGGGCGCCGCCCCTGGCGCGGTCCCCGCGCCAGGGAGGGGGCCCACTTCCGTTCCAAGAAATCTGCGCGGACCTCGGAATGCGTGCGTCTGTGTTGCTGCTGACGTCCGACAGGACCGGCGTAGGTGGTGCGGGTTGACGTCTTCCCAGGTACGAGCAGTTTGAGAAGTCCCTCGGCAACCCGCAGCTCGCGCAGAAGCTGCTCGCTGAGCACATGGGCACATACGTGCGGGGCGCGCCCGCCTGCCGCTGCGCCGATCGGGGCCACTGTGAGACAGGACAAGGCTCCTGTCGGGATCTCTTGGGATCGTTGGCCGCTCGGAGTCCGCTTGAGGGGGCCTCTGTGGGGCCTCTCTGGGAGGCCTGTTGGAGAACATTTGAGCGTTTCTGAGGGGCTCTTGGGGGCATGTTGGCTTCGCTGTCCTCCTGCTGTGCCCCTCTGGGGGGCTTCTTGGGTCGTCCTGGGGGCCTCTTGTCGCCTGATCACCCTCTTGAGTCGTCTTGGGACGATCTTCGGGGCCTCCGGGGCCGTCTTGGGGAAATTTTGTGGGCCTCTGAAGCCGTTTCGGGACAATGAAGCCCTGCAAGTCGAAAATACGAAACATCATTCAAACACGTTCGCTCTCTTGGGATCCTCTTGGAGTCCTCGTGGCGTCTTTGTGGGCCTCTTGGGCCGTCTCGAGTCCGTCGTGGGCGTCTCGGAGCGTTCTTGGGGGACCCTCTTGGACCGTCGTGGGTACCTCAGTGTCTCTTGGGACTCTAGGCCCGTTTTGGCGCCCTCTTGCGTCAGGAAAAGCAATGCCGGAAGCCCGAAAAGTCAACCGAGAAACTCTCAGAGTCACGCGAGCAACCCCAGGCGGGACTTCGGGCTCTGGGCCCCTTGAATACTATGAACCATATTCAATACCCTAGATTGGGAACTCTTGAGGACCTGAGGACGCTCTGCTTAGGGCCTCGAGGCACGGTGGCGGATAAGAGAGGCTTCCTGAGATCTCCAGGATCCTCTGAATGCCTCTAGAAGAACTCCCCCTTCAGGATTTTTCGAATGTTCGGCGTCCTGATGCCGTTGTCGGGCCCGCGGGACCGTCCGACAGTGACTGAGGATGAAAAGCCGATCTCCCTAAGTTCGGTGGGAGAGAGGGAGTGCGAGAGCGCGGGGGGATTTAAGGAGAGCGGATGGATACCCGAGGAGGGGATGTATTTCGATGCCAAGTCCTTCCCTAGTTTTCGCCCTGTTCGGCCAGGTCACCCCGAGAGGCGCGAAGATCTTCGGGCTTCGGCCTGAGCTGGACAGCTGCCCGTCTCCAGGGTGGCCTCGCGAGGGCACGAGGGTAGCCGCGCACCGCGGGGCGCGACACGCGAAGTCTGGTGACCCAGCGATGGCTATTGGGGCATCACGTTTAGGTCGGGCCTGTCCCTCTACAGGAATACTCAATAGTGGTCAAAAAATACTCAGGGGACGATGTTTTGGCAATGTTTGAATATTTGTTGGGCATTTTTGGAATCTTCTCCATTTGTCCTCCAAAGTCCGCCTGTAGGGGGACGTGCCCGACCTCTATCAACGTCCTTTGATACGAGGGTTCAGCTTACGGGAAATTTGGCCCGGTGGGAGTGTAGGATGTCGGATGTGTCGCGAGCGCACCTGCAGGCCCCCCTGCTCGATCTGGCAGATTGGGTTCGATACCTGCTGCGCCCGGCTCCATCCGATCCGTCTCCGATAGTGCAACGATCCGGTGTTGCCCGATGTCTGCACGACGTCATTGTGCATCATGGCGCGGCCGACTCCCATCCGACTTCGGCTCCGTGCCGTTGCGGCCCGATCCGACGCACGCCCCGATCCGATCTGTTTTTTGACAAGATGCTGACTGATCCTGACATGACCTGCCCCTCCCCCTTCCCAACTCCCCCTTTCCTCTCCTCGTTTCCCCCTCCTCGCTTGGGGTACCCATACCGCGACTCCGCGGGGCTGGATTTCGAGGCGATCCACCCGTGGCGACGAGGGACGGGTAGCCGTATCGGCATCTATTCCTCAGTCGATCGCCCCCCTTTCCCAGCTTTTCGCCGCCCTGCGCTCTCCCTCTTCCCTCGCCCCCTCCCTCCTCGTGAGAACCTCGCCCACACGCCTCCAGCGCCCCGCCCCGCTCCTGAGTCCCCCTCATGCATCCGCCCCCCTCCCCCGCCCCGCTGCCAGCCCCACCCCCGCTCTCGCCCTCCCTCCCCCCGTCCATCTCCCCTCCCTCCCTCCACAAATACTCAATATGAGCACTTCCTTCCTCTCTCCCCGGATCAAACCCGAGTGGGGCAGGTTTTCTCCCGGATGCTTGGCTTCTAGCGTACAGGATTTCGGGTATGACTTGTAATCCATTTGTTGTTCTTATCTCAATGTCTCGGAGCGTCTTCGGTGTTTCAAAATTGTGTTGCCGCTGCATCTCTGGCCTCATTCTCGGATCGAAGCTGTGCCCCCCGTCAGTCAGAATGGCGCTCTCGCCCGAGCGTTGGCCACACTTCTGGATCCCAGTCCTTCCCCGTCGTCGTCGCCCCGCTCCGTCCCCCTCCTCCGCCTTCCCCTGGGCCTCCCGCTCCTCCCGCTCCTCGTACTCTTGCTCCTGCTGGTGCTGCTGTTCCTCCTCGTCCTTCTTCTTCCTCATCCTCATCCTCCTGCTCATTATCTTGCTCATCCGTTACCCCCTCCTTCTCCTCCTCCTCCTCCTCCTCCTCCTCCTCCTCCTCCTCCTCCTCCTCCTCCTCCTTGGCTCGTCCCCGTCGTGTCGTTCGTCCGTGTCGTGTCGTTCGTGTCGCGTCGGTCGTTTCGTCCCCCCGTCGTGTCGCGTCGAGTCGTGTCGTGGCGGGCCCCTGGGGTGGGTGGTGGGGTCTGGGGGTGCCTGGCCCCTGCCCGTTCTGTCGGTGGTCGGGCGTTTCCGGCCGGCAAAACGGGGGGGGGAGCTGGCTATCCATTCCCTGCTGCCCGCTTGCGATGGGGGCCCGCCCCGCGCCGTCGGCGACGCAGGTCTCCCGTGGGCCCCCCTCAGCCTCCCCGGCTGGGGCCCCACCCTCTGGGAGTCGTTGCCGGCGGTCCTCTCCCCCCACCTCCAAGGTGTGAGCGCGCCGGAGGCGCCCCGGGCGCGGCCCGCGCGCGGGCCAACTGTGGCCCGGGCCAACCGTGGCCCCTCGTTCCTGCCCTCACGGGACCGCTGAAAAAAAACAACCTCCTCCTCCTCCTCCTCCTCCTCCTCCTCCTCCTCCTCCTCCTTCTGCAATGTGCGCAGGTCCCCTTTGCTGATTTCGCATAGCACGATAGGGATCCTTTGGGGGATCCCACGTCCGCTAAGACGCTCGTCGGCAGAGACAGGAGGAATCAGCGCAATGGGAAGGGATGGGCGGGAGGTGCAGGATGTCGGGCGCGAGCGCACCTAGCTTACTCCGCCCCCCCTCCTCTCGCGCCCTCTCCTCTTCCCGCCCCTCTCTCTCTCTCTCTCTCTCTCTCTCTCTCTCTCTCTCTCTCTCTCTCTCTCTCTCTCTCTCTCTCTCTCTCCGCCCCTCCCTCCGCTCCCCCCCTCCCGCGCCAGAGGTCTGGGGCCCGGAGGCCTCGGAGGCCTCGGAGTCGATTCCTCCAGCCTGTGTCCTGGGGCGCGCTCCGAATAGATCTTTCGAGGGGAGTCCAGCAGTGACGGACAAAAAGGCCAAGCAGTAGCGAAGAATGCACACACACACACACACACCTCGATCTTCATTTCTCCCTTCCATGCTCGAATGAGCAATCAAATGTCAATCTGCGACTTGTCTGGCGCGCGGAGCGTGCCAGGGGTGGCGTTGGAGTCGCCGCCACTGGGTCAGCGCCGATCCAAGAAATCTGCGCGGGTCTCCGACAGTTTACGTTCATTTTCCCCACGTCCTGAGCGTGCTTCTTGTTTGCTCTGGACACCCCGCGCAGAAACAGGAACCCACCTCCTCCCCCTCTTCCTCACTATCACCATCGTGCTCACTCACTCATTCGCCCTCATCACCACCATCATCGCCATCATCATTCACACACACTCGCCACACGCTCATCAGAATCCTGAACATGATCGTGGCCTACCTCCTCGCCATCATCATCATCATCATCGTCAGATCATGGTCATATCAGCGTCATCATCATCACCATCATCATCAGCATTTGCGTCATCATTCTCATTCACTCCTCAGTCCTCACTTTTAGGCTCCTGAGACGCTCATCCTGAGGAAGTCTCAGGCGTGAGCCTTGTCTGTGGGTGAATTGAGAGGGAGTCTCATACGAGAGTCTCCTCCCTATGGGTTCCGCACTTCACGTTTCTCGTCCGAGCGGGGCATCCTCAAGCTTGTAACTGTTGTCACGTTCGGGTTCCCCTGATTTGCTTATGGAGGAAGTCTTAGGCGGGAACCTCGCCTTTGATTGGTTTGCGAGGAATTTCATGCGGCAGCCCCCCCCCTTCTTTTATGGCTCCCGCATCTCATGTTTTTAATCCGAGCGGGTCACCCTAAAACATGCAACCATCGTCATTTTTGGGTTCCCTGGCTTGAATTTGGAGGAGGTATCCAGTCATTACTAACGCTCCCCTCGCTAGTTTAAGGCGCCCTGCCCATCCCGTTCAGCAAAGGGTTGGCAGGGGTAAAGACGAATGCGGCAGTGACCGCAGCTCATTGTTTGCCAAAGGCAAAGTATGCGCTTGCGGCCTTGCTCCCTTTCAGACGGACGGCGCATAGACATACATACGCACTACCTTCAGCAAGTCTGCTTACCGGACATTCCAACCATGTTGTCTTCGGTTCGCCGGGACCTTACAGCCCTTGCGCAGTGTCCGGGGCCTTGCTTTACGCTCTTCGCAGAACGCCAATGTAAATCGACCGTGAACCCGGACGACCGGACGCGCCCGGGCCGGAAGACGGCCCCATTCCAAATGAGAAGGCGCGGTCGGTGTCAGGTCGGGAAGATGATCCGCGTCCTGATGGTGACCTGCGTCGTGCAATTGCCGCGTGTTCTGTGGGCAGTGTTGGTGATGGTGTATTTCTCATCGAGATCTCGTCGGAGGACGGTGGCCTACGCGTCAACTCCTCTTTCGTCGCCTGCGCCTCCCGGCTCCGCGATGCGGGGGGGCGTCACCCGGCCAGTGGTTCTGGTGATCCTGGTGAGTCGCCCAACTCCGATGAAGAAATATCGTCAGATTCGGGGCCCATCCTGGGAGACCACGCGCTTCCCTCGCACGCTTCGCCTGCTGCCGCGCTGTCGTTGCGTGCGCACGCAGCTGGGCGACCGAGGGGCAGAGTTAGTTTCTCGGCGAGGTCCCCATCGATGGAGAGAACGGTGCGGATGACTCAGGGTTGGAGGGCATCCGTGGGGGCAGCGCCCATGGCCCCAGATCTCTCCGCTCCCCAGCGCGCCGGTGTCAGGGCGAGCGGGGCAGTCCAGGACCTACGGGCGCGTTCCCCGAGGGCCAGGGGCGCCGGGGCTGGAGAGGCGCCGCCAGACGCGAGTTCCGTCCGGCGCGTCCCCTGCCCCCTGCCTCTGCTTGCGCGGTTCGCTCAAACGCCTCGAGCTACCGCGAAAACGGGGCATGTTTCATCAAGTGGCCCAATTACGCAGATTTCCCTGAGTGCCGCTGCCCAGGTGGCCGCGGCGCGGTCAATTCAAGAAATCTGCGTGCGGGGCATGCTCTGAGAGCTGATCGCTCTGTAACCAGCTGCTATTGTGCCCC
This sequence comes from Prorocentrum cordatum, assembly GCA_963575745.1. Taxonomy (NCBI): domain Eukaryota; class Dinophyceae; order Prorocentrales; family Prorocentraceae; genus Prorocentrum; species Prorocentrum cordatum. The sequence continues at coordinate 52,610 of CAUYUJ010014362.1, read as the reverse complement.
GCCTGTTTACCGGCGCCCGCCCACAACTGCCCTGCTCTGCGCCGCCTCGAACGGGGGGGGCGCAGGACAGAAAGCGGGCGCCCATGGCGGCAGAACGCGATAAGGACATGGCACAGATGAGGGAACAAATCCCGGCGGCGGAGCTCCAACAGAGAGCGGCCGCGAGGATCCAGGCCGAGCTGGGTCGGAATGCGGCGATCCGGGCAGCGGAGCCGAGCAGCGGCGACAGTTGATGGCGTCCAGAGCTGCAGGGGATGGCCGATCGACTCGAGGCAGCGACGGCAGCCGAGAAGCGGGCTCAGGCCGTGGAAAGGGCCGTCGCCGAGAAAGCTGCGATTGCTGTCCAGGGGGCCAGGCGTAGTCCACGAGCCGCCGCGCCTGGATTAACCGACGAGCCGAAGGCCGCCCGGGCACGCAATGCGACCCTGGAATCCGAGGCTACTGCGGAGATTCAGAAGGCCATGGCTGACAAACGCGCGGCTGTCGAGGTTGCTACGCGCGCCGCCGATGAGAGCGCTGCCTTGTTCCAGCGAGCCCGCGGCTAAGTCGGTGACTCTCGGCGGCGGGAGCAAACCATTGCCGTGGAGTCGAGTGCGACTTGCGCGCCCTCCCAGGCGGAGGCTCGCGATGCTTTGGCGAGAACTCAGATGATGGAGCGCGTGGCCAACGACGGGCCAGACGCCGCCTCGCGCAGCATGGAACTGAGCGCGCCCCAGACGCTCGCGCGCCGGGAGCTTCAACGGGGGAAGAATCACCGTGAACTGGCCGAACAGCGCATCCGAAGCGGTCTGCGGGAGCATGCGGCACAGCGCAAGACTACCGCGCCCGAGGTCACCGCGGCCGGTTCCGTAGTTGCACGGAGGACGGCGCCCAGACCAGCGCGGCTCGCAGAGGGCGCGGGCGCGCTATGGTGATTCGTTTGTAACAGATCAGCGGTGCACGACTGCTGGCAGCGCTCGAACGCAATTTGCAACGAACACACTTCGACCGCGAGGAGAACACATGCGCGAACTGCTCCGCAGCGCCAGCCAGAAGGCATCGGGGGACCGCGGGGAGACAGAGGGGAGAAGCCGCAGAGGGAGCGCGGTGAGGAGGACGGAGGACCAGAGAGGGGGGGGGGAGGACGGGGTGGGGCAAGACCCCCCCCCGTTCACGCTTAGCAGCTGAAGCAAGGGGCGAATCCAGCGACGTGGACTCAGGCGAACGTTCGCGCCATTACGTTCCGAGATCCTACGCGTCTGAGGACGCAAACGCCTTGGCAGGGGGCCCAGCCATGGCGGCGCTGGATACTGGGGGACGAGGCGGAGGAACTGGCGGCAGGCATGCCTCCTGAGATTGATGGCTGCGGAGTGCGAGGGGAGGGAGAGGAAAGACAGGAAGGTGGGGGGGGGACTGAGCCAGCACCATCCAGAACTGGCCGCGCACCTCCCTGCGGCTCAGAGAGACCCTAGGACGAGGGCAGGTGGCCCTGTGAGAGCGGTCGGAGTGAGCAGCAAGGGACGGTGCTCTGGGTCGACCCCAGGCCCCATCCCCAAAACCCAGACCCGCCGCCCGCAGGCCTCGCGCGCGACCTCCGAGCTCGCTCCGACGAACAGCGGGCTCCTGCCGAGACGACCCAGCCCTGACTTTCACACCAGCCGCAACCGCGGTGACACGCTCAACCTCGATGTCCTCCCGGCCATGTCGCCCAGGCTAGGACCAGCCGCAGAGGGAGCGCGGGGAGGAGGACGGAAGACCAGAGAGGGGGGCACGGACGGGGCGGGGCAAGGCCCCTCCCGTCCACGCCCGTCCCGACCCGACCCGTCTCCTCCAGGCCCGCCCCCCTCTAGAAACCACCGAAAAGTGACATCTAGCCCCCCTCCCCCCTCAGTGGACTAGGGGGGCCCGTACACCGAGAGGGAGGGGGGGCTCAGTGTCCCATTCTCGTTGGTTCTGGAGGGGGTGGACAGGAAGGGCGGGAGGGAGGGTCAAAGGGCCACTTGCAGTCGGAGGCGTTGGCCTCGTCGCGCCTGAATCGAATCGAACAGCCATGAGCACAAGTTGTTCGGGGAATGGAGAATAGGGGGTGGATCCAATGAAGAGGTGGGGGGGACTTCGACCCTCGAAGGCGAGGCCCTACTGGGGAAACCGAAACGTACCGATACCGCTACCGTACCGCTACCGAAGAGGATGAGGAGGAGGACGAAGAGGAGGAGGAGGAGGAGGAGGAGAAGGAGGAGGAGAAGGAGGGGGAGAAGGAGGGGGAGAAGGGGGAGGAGGAGGAGGAGGACCAGTGTAAACCCAAGGGTCATTATTGATGTTGGAATCAACCCGCCCTATAAGCTCGCTCTCCACAGGCCCGTTGCAACGGTTCATGTCCATTGAGGGAACTGCCTCGTTAGAAGGCAACCGTTTGAAGATCCTGCAGAATGCCAAATCATTGTTCTCGGGATTTCAACGCAACGGGTCAACCTGACTGTTGCGTCTTGGCGATCCGGACTCGTGCGAATCAACATACCTGTTGCGCCCGCATAATCCGGAATCCTTTCGAAACACAATGTATGGTACGTTGTTCATGGGAGCCCGTGAAACCCGTGCGAAGTATTAAACCGAATGTGTGCGGCGCTAAGGCGAGAGCCACATTTTGCATATGGACCGCCCGCAGCCCGTGAAATTCTTACGTTAAAAAAAAACTAGAGTGCGCGGCGCTACGGCGAGAGCCACATTTTGAAAACGACCCGCCCTCAATCCGTGAAGCTCTTGCAAATTTGTATAGCGAAAGCGCGCGGCGCTAAGGCGAGAGCCACATTTTGAAAACGACCCGCTCTCCATCTGTGAAGCTGTTGTCACTTTTCAAGCTTCAGAGTCATATGTGGTGATGAACTCTCAGGCGAAACGACTGGCCCGCCCTAAAAATTGGCCTCGGGGTGCGACAGGGAAATGTTATTTGCAAGGAAAGGAATAGAGGAGGAAGAGGAGGAGAAGGAAGAGGAGGACGAGGAGGACGAGGAGGAGGAAGGGGAGGAAGAGGAGGAGGAGGAGGTGGGGGAGGACGACAAGGAGGAGGAAACGGATGGCGAGGATGACGAGGAAGAGGAGAAGGAGGAGGAGGAGGAGGAACAGGAGGAGGAGGAGGAGGCGCACCAGAGGGCGGGAGGAGGGCTTCCGCCAAGGCGAAGCCGGAGAACCGCGAGGGGCAAGCTAAATAGATTCTCGTGCGGGGTCCGACCGTCGAAGTAATTGTTTTTTGTTTGTTCGCCCTTGCGCCACCCGCTTCTTTCCGTCGGCAGGCAAAGCGGCCTTCAAGGAGCTGCAAACGCTGTGCACTGGGATCGACCATTTCGCTTCGGCCACCCCGCTGAGGCGCACCGGGCAGCTCCTGGCACAACGGGCCCCCTTGCGAGACGAGCTGGGACTTGTGACGCACGCACGAACGCGGAGGGCGCAGGGGGGAGTGGGAGGACGAGGGATGGCGGAGGAGGAGGAGGAGGAGGAGGATGACCAGTGTAAACCCAAGACGCATCAACGATGTTGGAATAAACCCTCCCTCCAAGTTCCTTCATATGCGCCTATAAGGGTTCATTTCCACAGGGATCTGTCTCATTGGGAGACAACCGTTTGCGGACCTTGAAGGATACCGAAACACCATTCCCTGGACTCTACCGCCACGGATCAACCTGACTGTTGCGTCTGGGCGATCCTGAATCGTGCCAGAACGCCACCGATGGGACTTCACACCGCGAATCCGCGTAACTGTTGCACCCACTCACTTTTCAATCCTTCCAACACATTTTTCTGGTACGTTGATCATGTGGAATACGTGAAGCTCTTGAGAATGTCTAAAGCGAGTGTGCGCGGCGCTACGACGAGAGCCACATTTTGAAAACGAGCAGCCCTCAATTCGTGATGCTCTTGCAACTAATTAAGACGAGTGTGCGCAGCGCTAAGGCGAGAGTCACATTTTGAAGACGAACCGCCCTCAATCAGTGACTTCCTCGCAAATGCTTGAAACGAACGCGAGCGGCACTAAGGCGAGAGCCACATTTTGAAAACCGCCCGCCCTCAATCCATGAACCGTTTGCAACTATTTACAACGAATGTGCGCGGCGCTGAAGCGAGAGCCACATTTTTAAACACACCCGCCCTCCATGTGTGAAACTGTTGCCACATTGGGGCATAGCTGGTGAGGAAGTCTCAGGCGAAACGCCCAGTCCGCCCTTTCGGCAAGCCGCGGGGTGCGACAGGGAGGATCCTTGTGAATGAACATGAATGGCAATGGAGGTAGCTGCTGGCTCGGAGTCCAGCGATCGGGTTCGCCCTCTCGAAGATGATATTGATGATGATGATGATGATGATGATGATGATGATGATGATGATGAGGATGATGGTGGTGGTGTTGATGCTGATGATGCTGATGATGATGCTGCTGATGCTGATGATGACCAGGACCGTGCGGCTGCTGTATGGGTCCCCGTTCATCTGCCCCCTGATCCAGGTGACGGCCAGTTGTTTTTTGCATGTTCATTGAATGTCGTCTGAGCTATGCTCCGCACTGGCGCGTCCCTTGCAGGCAGGTTCATCATCGGTGTCGGTGTTCTGGGTTGTGTGCTTCTGCTATGACGTTGCAGTGCGTCGTTGGCATGTTTTCCCGCTCGGAACTTCTTGGCGAATATATAGTAGTATCATTGTGGCTGCCGCGAAAATCAAGCCGTTCGCCAGTTCATGGGATTGTGCATTCGACCAGTGCCATCGTTGTTGGCGTTTCTTTTTGCCACCAGGAATGTTTTCGGTAGGCATACTCTTTATTCGTGGAGCCTCGCACGTCGCTTTGTTCATCTGGGTTCTGGCCTATTTCACCGCGGTGCTGTACGGCACGGCCTTCATGTTCATTGCACTCATGGGACTTGTGCGACTTTCAGCGTGATTTAAACATGTACCGCAGCCGTCGTGCTCAAAACCTTTCTCCTGCTTCCTCCTCCTCCTCCACTTCCTCCGCCTCCTCCTCCTCGTTCATCGTGTCCTTCCCTGCTCCCTCCTCGCCATCCTCCTTGTCCTCCTCCTCTCCGCCCCCTCTTGCAACCGTCCCTTTCTCCTTCCTCCTCGCCCTCCTCCTCCTCCTCCTCCTCCTCCGCCTCCTCCTCCTTCTCTCCCTCTTCCTCCCCCTCCATCCAGCGACGACTACGATGATCGACTTCGTCGAAAACGACGGTCGGCGCTTACAACGACATGAGGAAGTCTCCAGCCTGAGCTTGAATTTTATTCTTGAGAGGACTCTTGGAGAGTCTGGTTCCTTTATACTTATATATCGTTCCGTTTCGCCGTTTGGCTCAATAGGCACCCCTTGCTTCACGCATGCGAGCTCCTTCGGCCAAAAGGACCACCATCCGTTCGACAGTTTGCCGATGATGGCGTGTCAGTGGTAGCGGAGCCCGTGGATTTCCGCGGGCCCAGCTGCTGGCGCCGCCCGATGTCGCACAGCAGCCCAGGCAGCTCTCGAGGTAACGGACAGAGATTGAGGCCAGTTGGAGCAAGTGCGGAGGCAGGGGACAGAAGTCCCCCGTACAGCAGTTTCACGGAAAAGCTGAAGGTGGAGATCATCGAGATTCTAGCGGAACAGTCTCGTCGCGAGTTCCAGGAGCTGAAGGATGAGACGAGAGACCTTTTCTTCCTCGCAGCGCGCCAGCAAGAAGTTCCCTCGAACCTTTTCGAGGATAAGGCAGAGGGTGCGGACCGACCAGCGCGCGACCCGCGGGAGACACAGGATCCGACCCATGGGGTCGGCAGAAGTCCGACGAGCAGCCAGCGAGACCGAGGGGTCCTACCAGTTCGTGGGGAGCTGACGGCGGGTCTTGGTGGCAGCGCTCCGAGGACCGGGAGAGCCATAACCCAGACAAAGCAGATGACCAGCGGCAGTCTTCTTCGCCGAATTGGTGGTCTGCGAACGGTTGGTCATCTTCGTGGGATCGATTTTCGTGGTCCAAACCAGACTATGGTGACCCAGCAGTGTGTATTGGCTGGGGAGACTTCCGCATATGGAGACGGAAGATCAATATATGGCTTTCCACGACCGATGCTCCGATAGCTAAGCGGGCAGATCGGCTTCTTCGATCGCTGGACATTGCCCCTCAGAAGAAAATTGGCGACATCAGTGATTTAGGTCTTCTCAGCAGCGACGGTCCAGATATCATTCTGAAGCGCTTGGACACCATGAGTGGGAATCGCATCGGCGATGAGGACCGCCGAACCGCTAGAGGGTGTCTCTTCGGGTACCAACGTAGGCAGGGAGATACGCTCTCAATGCACGCTGGTAGAATGGAGATGCAGTTTGATCAGTTGCGTGCCCAGTGATTGCCTCTTCCCGATAAGTGGATGCATCTCTTCATGGAGGAAGGCGTGGGGTTGGACGATAGTGGCAAACAGATGTTGCGTGTCTTGACGAGAGGATCGGGCAAATACAAAGACCTCCAGCATGCGATCCGCGAGCTCGGCCTTTCCAAAACGGAGCCCCCCTCCTCCGCCGGCCGAGCGCCCAAGGGCTATGTCGTGGAGGCGACCGAGGAGAGCCGACGTGCGTTCCTTGACAACGACGAGTCGTCGGGGGCTCCCCTGGGCACGGAGATGGAGAACGAGATCCCGACGAGCATCGATGCCGCAGACATCGGCGAGGAGGAGGCCCCGACAGTTCTTTTCGAAATTGCTGGCGAGAGGAAGACGACCTGGAAGGATCACAAGGACCAGTAGAGGCAGGCAAAGGTCGACAGGCGCTTCTATCCTCTTCCGCCCGCCACATCGACGTCGTAGCGTCCAGAGAAGCGGTCAGGAGCTCCGACAGCAGATCGTCGCGTCTCGAGGTCGTTCGGGGGTGGTCAGCCGACTCGTCCTCTTCCAGACCGCCTTAGTATAGAGCAGCTCATCAAGGTCACCTGCTGCAGTAAATGCCGAAAGAAGGGGCGCCTGTCTCGCGAGTGCCCAGAGACCAAGACGCCGGGTGCGGGCTTTGTGATCATGAACGATTCGTCAGCCACCGGCTCAAGGCTGGCGCTGGTCACCGCGAGCGACGCGGTCCGCCGATGCGGGCAAGGGCTTTGAGACATCTGCAGCACCGAGGAGGCAGGCGTCTTCATGGCGACCGAGGGCGGGGGGATCATCGTGGACACCGCCGCCGCCCAGGGCCTCGGCGGGCTACGTTCGAACCAGCAAGGGCCCATCACTACGACATCTCAGGCTACATTTCAGGTTGTCGAGACGCTCGCTGGGGTTGCGTAGCCGACTCCAACCCTTACCGCAGCCATTCCATGGATGGCATTCTTGTTTGTCTGGGTAAGTATCATGGGCCTTTACATGAAGGGCCCTTGGGTTATAAGCACGGCGCGTCAATGCCCCGACTCTCTCTGGGCGAATTCGCCAGACATCGGTGTCGCTGACGAGGCGCCCAAGTGTCCACCAAAAGAGAGATGTGCTCGAGTGGCCCGTGGACTGTGGAAAATGTTGCGAATGTCTTGGGAGGCCGTGGGTTCTACCTTCTTGAGTGGTTTGTCCGACGTGGACCTCGACGAGACCATGGCGTCGATGCGCCGCGACCTCGGCCCGTGCCCGCTGTTTGCCTGTGAGCACGGGCTCACGGCGTGCAACTTCTCCGCGCAGACGGACGCCAGGTTGCCCGCGGATCAGCCAGCGGCGCCTCGTGCATCTGACACTGCGGGGCATGTCGGCAAGACCGCCGAGGCGCTTCAGCGCGCGTGCTGTCGTGTCTTTCGCACGCTCACCGCATGTGCCAATCACGAGATCAAGGCATCCTCCTGGGCTACCGCCCGCGGAGGGTTTGGCGGCGCAAGTTGCGACCCAATGCCGGTGGCAACGCTTGCAGCGGATCGCGCGAGAGCGACGAGACTGGCCAGCGCGGGCCCTGTTCGGGCACCTTGGGTGCCCAATCTTCCTAATACTGCCGGCATCCCTGCCAACCAGAATGCAGTCTGCTTCAATGGGGGCCCCTTCGATGCTGTCCACGGCCAAGCACCATTCGCCACGGCGCCTCGTTGGTCAGCGTTTGCAGATGGCAGGTACTTTCTCTTCATGATGAGCGACAACGGTTGGGCTCCAATTGCGGACGAGGACTTCGGCCCCTCCGTCATCCGCGCCTTCGGATTCGATGGCCACGCTTGTCAACCTATACAGTGATTCCAGCTGCCTCATGGTATCAGAGTCTGCGGGTGGCAAGACAACGACGACGCCATGTGCTGGCATCGATGAGTAGAACTCACCCGAGGCGCGTCTTCAGATCGCGACTGCATCCAAACCTGCGCTTGCACCATTGGTTTGCCCATGGATGCGTGACTTTCAATGCCAGGCGGGTGCCGCGTTGGAGGATTTCGCCACGTGGGTGACACCCTGTTCTGGGCTCCCTCGCGCCCCAACTACAAGCGCTATTGGTTGGAGTGCGACGCGCCGATTGGGCGCGACTTGCCGCTGCTGCCGGAGGCCGTTGGCAACGCCCGCGCTCAGCCAGCTGCCGCGCGCGAGGCTTACCACGGCACTATTCGCCGTCGCCTCGACGAGATCATGGCCTCCACTGACCCAGCCAATGACGAGCAGAAGCAGGCCGTCGCTTGGGTGCGTCGCGCCCGTGCATTATACATGAGTGGCGCTGGGCATCGCGGCGAGCACCGCGAGCTCAATGAGGTGATCGGGGCATGCTGGGCGGCCAACTCCCCGGCGTGCGCCAATCAACGCCGCCGCGAACGCGGTCTCAGTGCTCTGTTGTGGTGGTCTGGCAAAGATGTGTGTACAGATGGGAAATGGGTGAATTTGGACCCACATCGCGCTCGTTCACCGTTGTCTGCAGAGCATGAGAAGCGCTGGCTCACATCGCCAGGCAATGTTGTTCTCACTATTCCAGAACATGTCAAACTGGACATATCTCGTTGCATTGAGGTTCTGAACTGTTTCCGCTCCCCCACAGTCATGGGCCTTGGAAAGGCCCACCAGTGGGGCTTGCCAGATCATGTCAACGACCGCGTGAAGGAGGTGATCAACATGTTCATTGGGCGTGGTATCGCCGTACTTCGTGCGGATCATTGGATCAGTCAGCGGGGTCGCCCTCGCGCGAATGCTTGGCGCCCGCAAAAGACGGCGCGCAACTTGTTACAGTTGACAGCAGTTTATGCATGCCGCAACTCTCGGGAACCTGAGTGCGCTTCCGCTTTCGCTGCCACCGCAGCCGTTCCCGATCCGCCACCCGCTGATCCAGCCCGTCAACGACTACCAGGGCCATGCCCAGGCGCAGGAGATGCGCGAGGCACTCCGCATTCGCCTGGAGCAATCCACGCAATTCCAACGCTCGAAGGGACTTCAGGCTCTTCACGCGCAATACCCGGGAGAGCAGGAGTTGATTCCCAGGCTGGGCCTCCACCGGTTTTGCCGCTGGAGGCCACTCCCTCAGCTAGTTAATCTTCTGTTGCCCCGCAACGGCGGAATCGGTGCCCAAATCCCGATTCTACTTCAGCCGAGGCTACGCCTGCGTACATTCAGGCCATTCCTGCAGCATGCGGTGCATATTGGGATGGGAAGGCGCTCCATACTCCTATGGAAGAGAAGTACCGCGCGTCTTGGGAGATCCTCATTCTTCGCCTCAGCGGCATGGTCAACACGTTCCCCGACATATGGGTACCATATTTCTCTGAGCGCATATTCCCCCGGGAGGTGTATAACAGGACATACATGGTACGTCATGCCGTTACCTGGTTGGTGTCGAAAGAACTCGTCAACAAAATTGCGGATGCTGCCCCGAATCTTGCCAGCGGGGAGACAGGCATCCTCGACCATGAGCGCGTCGTCAACGAGGGATACATCATCGAGCTCACCAATTGGTTCCAGTCTTAGGCTGAATCGCATACAGAGATTGCTCCTGATCCCCCGTCTGTTGTGCCTGGAGAACGTGGATTTGTACCGCCTGCTCCCCCTGCGCATGATCCGCCGCAAGATGATGATATGGTTGGCGCGACTCCCAAGCAGGCGCCTCCTACGCCAGCATGGGAGATCACGCGGCCACCTTCGACCGCAGCGTCCGTGGCATCGGCGACCGTACCTACTCCACCACTGGCTCCGACGTCTCCATCGGTGGGAGACGCTGGGATGCAGGAGGACACTCCCGCAACCAACCACCCACCCACATATGCTTTGACGCGTAGAGTCATGGGTGCTCGCGACTGCTGTGCTCGGTCGCAGCACGAGACCGCGATGACCATCGAGGAAGAGATCAAGATCGGCATCGCCCCGAGGGGGGCCGCCATTCGTGCCAAGGTACCTGGCCCATTTCCCTGGGTCCCTCCGATGCTACGTGGACGCGGCCAGTGCGAGTCGGCCAAGACGACTGGCGACTACGCGAAGAGTCTATATTACAACGACTACGTGATCAAGCACGCTCCAGACTTTCAGAACAGCGGTTGTTTCCCAGATTGCCTATGGGTTACATAGTGCAATCTGATTACCAAACAGTTGGGACTACACCTCCTAGTTGGGCGACAGTACCCTGGTCACTGTGTGGGAACTCCACGCAGATTCAGCAAGGCCCTGTCGACCGCGCTACGCCATGACAACGGTGGCCGCAATGAATTGGACCAGTTCTTCGACCGTCGTGTCAACATATGTCAGCACGACAGGGTCGACGCTTGGGCCGTGAACAGTCACCGCAAGTCCTTCAGTCACATCGTGTCTGAGATTTCCACGCGTGAAGATCGCGGCCCCAATCGGAGCGTGATGCGCGCGCATCTGCTTCAGGCAAATGGTGCTGGCATTCCATGGGGGGGCGCCCGGGGGTGCTGCGTGAACTCCGTCCTCCGCGCCCTGCAACTGCACGTTGACGACGAGAAGGCTCGTTTCCAAGTCTTTGTCCGCCGCCCGAGCCCCGAGGTGCAGGGGGCAGATTTCGCGTGGGACCATGCGCTGGCCATTCGCGCCATTGGCGGCCGCGCCGCCGTGCGCCGCAACAGCCTACCATGGAATATGGGCTGGAGGCGTCTGTCTTGGACGGACGCCCAATACCTCCACCGCGCCACTGCGAGGGGTGCCTGGACGAGCATTCGGAAAATCGGTACTGTTCCAGGCTACGGAGCCGATCGTCGCACGCGACTCGAGGCATTCCACAGTTCCAGCTCCTTCGTGCGCAACGACACTCACAACCCTCATGCCGCTACGTCATCGACATGCGAGCGGCCACGACCGCCGGTTGTCACTTCTGGCTCGGAGAGCAGGGCGCCATCGTGTGTCCCGAGACCGCGCCGCCACTGGCCATTCTGGCCATTCGCGCGGTTGGGGGCAGCCCTTCGTGGCCACCTAACCACAATTTGACGTGCCCAGAGTTGGTCAAGTTGCCGACACCACGCAGCCAGGACGAGGTCTGCGAATGTGAGCCGGCGGCGACGCCAGCAGCAGACATGTCGTCAACGCCCAAGCGCCAGCTTTTCATCTTCTCCTGCCTAAACAAAACGCGCCAAACGTTCCAGACCTTCAACCAGTTCGACCACTCGAGCAGACGGCGCTGGATGACCTACTGATGGACAGAGAGCCGGTGGCACCACCTGCGCCCGACGAGGCTGTCCTGACCATGACCCACTGGTGGGCGATCGTGGGCGATTGCAAGAAAAAGTTCATCGAGCCCATCTTTGCGGCACTTTCTGTTGAAACATGGGATCGCTGCAGTCACTTTCAGAACATCCGTGTCGAAGACTTCATATATACCCGTCTACATGGTTAGTGGGCTCAATGCCGTGCAGTCGACCGCCTTTGGCCTGAGAAAAAAAGAAGTTACAATCACGCTGGAGAAAGGCAAGATCTATGGCCCGATCCTCGACATCATGCACAATGGGTAATACATCAGTGTTCAGATACCATGTCGAGGCAGAGGCCCCTGTTGGGCCAACATATGGTATGCCGAGAACAAAAATTCACGAACACACTGGTTATGTATTCGCAGTTCCTTTGCATACAGACCTACCCGAGATGTACCTCAACCGCATGAGTTAGTACGATGTCGACTTCCACATCGGCCTCGCCGGCTACACTCACGACGCCGTGGTTGATATGCCGGTGGATACACCCGCACTCCAGCAGTTGACGTCGTACATGATCTGAGATTCATCTTCGCGAGGTGTTCCACAGCGGAAATGATTGAGCTCCGTAGGAATGGGAAAATATCAGAAGCTGTTCCAATGCTACTGACTCCCATGTTGGAAGTGGATCAGACATGTGCGGCAACTTGCACGGTTACGGAGCGGCAACTACGTTCAGGTACGTATGCGCACGACAGTCACATGGAAATGCGGTTCCGCTTCGATACCAAGGCGACTCGGCACAAGCTGATCTTCGACCCACTCTGCCCATGGGCCACAGAATTGCCCGACATTTGTGGGCTCAACCGTTTCTTCTACTATGATGAGAGAGATGACCTGGGACGACAATGACGACTTGCCTTTGTCTCGTTGGACCCCGCGCTTGTTCTCCATTGCCCAGAGTGATGCTACACGTCGTTTGCGACGAACATCCTCCAAGGACATCCTGCAGCATCGCCGTGCGTTGGCATCCCTGATCAATCTCTTGGAAATAGTCGCGTTGTCCGATGACAAGTACGACGACTTGCTGAAGCCCTCGCTCGGCGACACGCAGAATATCAGGGCTTCCGCCACGCCGCCGCAAGATTGACTAAACATCCCCGCCCCTGACCCTGGAAGCGCTGCCTCCGCCGTCGCCCTCGCCCAGGAGGAACTCATTGAAGTATTGCGTTTTGACTTTGGCCTCTCCATTGGCGACGCCCGCGCCGACGAGGCAATCGACGAGGAGCTTCGCCGTAGAGCGGAGATACTTTCCCAGCGCCATCGGAGCTCGGCCTCAGCACGCCGCGATCGCGATCATATCGTGCATGGGGATATGTCTGATCCCGTGACCGACAAAGGGTTGCGATCCTTGGCAGATGATCTTGCAACCGACAGCGCCAGCTTCGTACCGAATCGCATCGTGCGATTGATCGGCCGAAAATTGGGCGCTGGCGGCAACGCCCGCAGAGTGGTCCAGCAATTGATCCAGACTGGAGCAGGAGACTGCGAGGAGACCAAACAGCAGTGCACGAGCTGCTACCGTGACCCCCCCAATGAGGACCCGAACGACACTGGCATATGCCACATGTGTTCCGAGTTTTTTTGGGCCCGGGGAAACAGGCGCTCACCAACTCAGAGTTTTGGTTGACGTGCGCACGTGGGTCCATGGACGGGACCATCGCGCGCGAGCTCATGCGTGCTGATGTCCGCGTTCGCGTCACGGGAACGCGCCTTGACGAGTCGCGGGCGAGCGACGCTCTCCGCAGGCTCGCGCTTAAGGCCAAGGTAGGCTACGTCGCATGGCTGGAGGCTGGCAGACCCAGCCCCGGCCAATGCCGCACCGGCGGACTCGAGGACGCTGACGCTGAGGGAACGGTTCTCTATCATCCACACCCCGATGTCGCGCATCGATTCCAAGGACATACTGTCTTACATCGCCAGGTGACGGAGGAGAGAGCGCAGGCGTGCCTGCGCCCATGCACCATCGAAGATCTGAACGAGGCAATGCGCCTTTGGGAGGAGAGCCACAGGCAAGGTCTCGCCAACCGTCAGGTGCCCGCTCCTGGGGCCCTCCCGCGCGGCGTGCGGCTTGACCGCGGACATCTGATTTTTTCCCGCTCCATCTGCGACGGAAGCTGGTCGAATGAGTCGTGTCGCGCTGAAGGAGCTCCAGGCGCAGGCGCCCAGCGGTCCTGGCAAGAGTCAAAATGATGAGGCCCCCACCGTGGAGCCCGTTCGCCTGGCCCCAGCTCCTCCACCCGTCCGACTCATCCCTGCTCCTCCACTCCCGCGCCGCGATGGCCCAGCACCCACCTATGCTCCTGGCGGCGATGGCTGGGGAGACGCCGCGGACGGGCCTGGCGGAGCTGCATTCTCGTCAACATCACGCCGGCCCACGACGCCGCCCAGGCGTCCCGACCTCAACAATGATGAAGATCGCGGCCGTAGTCGGAGTGCCGCGCGCGAGTGCCGCAACGTCCACGCCTGGTGGCGACGCGGGCTGCGGCGCTACCGGTGCGACGCCTACCGCTGCTGGTCGGGCCACCTGAACCAGTGGGTTTACATCGACGGCGAGGACAACGAGTGCATCTGGTCGTGGGACAACTACCAGACGATCACCATCAGTTGGTTCAACAACTCTGGCAACCGTGTTGGGGGCAAGCGTTACTATGAAAGCTGGAGGCGAGTATTGACTTACATATTTTACCGCGTATCTTGATGCATGTATTTTGAGATCCTGTTTTGGTTTGGTATCGTTACATATATTATGTAGGATACGTTTGAGATATTCTGCTCAATGTATCGTTTGATGAGATATTTGCTTTCACACCGCATATTGCTCCGATATTTGATCGGCATACGCTGGCAATGGGACATGGACGTGCCCAGACAGGTCGTCCACCAGATATTGTATTCCGCAAGCGTCATATTGACTTACGTATTTTTTGAGTCAAGGATACGGCGTCAGAGAACGACCGATCCATAGCACTCTTCACGCACATATTCCTCTTACTTGTTGGGCCTGGCGTGCCTCGCATAGTGCGTGCTATAATCTCAGAGATTAGTCGTCATCACTACTATGCTGCTACTCATCAGAATTGGGCCTGGAGTGCCCTCGCAATTTTTTGGGCCTGGAGAGCCCCGTGAATGAGAGTTCTCTTACCTCGATCGAGTTATCGTCGCAACTCTGATCCGCATCACTTCACGCCGTCTGCGCGTCGGTGGCAGCGCTTGCATCGAGGGATGCTGGTGCCACCCATTATGGTTCTCTCTTTTCCTTGCTCTCCTGGCCCTGCCACCTGCGGTGACGGAGAATCGCCCTGGGGTGCCGAAGCGTTGTTGGGGGGCGCGCCCAGGGCCAAGCCGGGTAGATACTCCTAAGTACCCCGTGTGGTGGGGTTAATTATCTCCCCACCTTCCTTGCCAGTGTTCCCTCGTTTGGAGGGGCGGTACATGTGGCGGGGCTGCGAGTGGACCTCGCACTCCTGTTCCCGATCCCTGCCGTTGTCCCCCGCGTGCCCGAGGTCATCGGGGGCTGGCAGGTTTCGGGGCGGTGTGTGTGTGTGTGTGAAACCCGCTCGATTCCCCATCGCATCCCTTCTGCATTGGCATGCTGCCGTGGTGCACTGCTTTCTGCGCAGTGCCGAAGATAGTGAAAGGATGCCGCCAGGGACCTCGCATGAAAGCCCACGAGCCCATGGAAGTGGGCCGGCTGCCCGGCGCAGAGGCAGACCGATCGCCGACGAGGAGCCGTCGAAGACCCAACAGGACATGCTGGACGCTCGGCAGGATGTCCTAGACGCCTTCGGTCAGAGGCAGGGCCAGATAACCACTCAGAGTCAGGTGGTAGCCAGTCAGCAACGCCATCGCGCACCTCCAGTCGCGCGCGCAGCCCCACGGGTCCGCTTCGGGCCAGATTGCAGCTGCGGAGGCGACCCCGAGCGGCTGGCATAACGCGTCTCGCCTCGCGCTTTCTGAGCAGGTCCAGGTCGCGAAGACGGCGCCCGTGGGCCCTGTCTTCTTCAACCTCCCCTTCCAGGATGTTCAGAGGAAGTGGTTCGGGAAGGGCGAGATCTACTTCGAGATGCCGCTGGGGGGGCAGTTCCTGCTCGGGCCCATTGGAGAGGCGGTTCCAACGAAGAAATTGACGCGAAAGCCGCCAGATGCTACGACCTGAAGGGACTCGCCCGCGAGTGGAACCTCGCGGATCAGCGCGCTCAAGCCATGCTGCGCGCGGCCGCCAGTGATCTGAGGTGGGAAGCCAATTTTTTTTCTATCTGCCAGCGTGCTCAGCCCAACAGGGGGAGAGGACTGAGGAGATAGATTCCGGAACCGTTTGGATTCAAGACGGGGGAGGAGGACAATGCACTACTTCCAAGACTAGAGGGTCTGACGGAGTGTGGCACCTGGGGATGCACGGCCCGGGCCAGTGCGCCTTCCTGTCCGCGGGGGCAGAGTTTAACGATGACTACGAACTTGTGTTCCTAGGCATGCGACTATGGGGATTGCGAGAACGATCCGAGAAAACAGCTCCGAGGGGGCAGTTCCAGGACCGACGGCGCTCCTAGAGATCGAAGTACGATCCGCTCGAGGAGGAGCATCAGATAGAGGTGCGCCCCGCGACATTGCTTCTTCTGGTGATACCTCTCTTAGCTACTCGACGCTGATTGCGATGCCGCAGGGTAGTGCTGTGAGCTTTCGCGTGGATTTGTCGGCGGAGTCGTTTGAGGAAGAGGAGGATTGAGGTTTTTGATCGCGGTGCCCTGGAAGTGTTTTCCCTTCCCCGGGCGGGGGCTTCCCTGAGGGAAAGAGGATTGCGGTCCGGCGGCGGCCTCGATCTCAGGGCGGATTGGGCTTCCACCACGGTCGACCGCGGGGAGATAGTTCGGGCCAAGGTGCGACACCAGAAGCCCAAAATTGCCACGCCCTCGCCTCCGCGCGCTGTTTTTCAGCTTTTGAAGCGCCCGCAGCGCGCGATGGGCCCCGCAGAGAGAGTCCGCGGGCAGATTGAGGGGGGGATATTGCTGGCCTTTGCTGCCTCTCTTGCTTGGGAACATCGCAAAAGCGGCGGGAACATTGCTTTGGGGCACCCTGCCGCGGCAACCTCGTGGAAAGAATCGCTGTTCCATTCTCTCGGTCGCGCTTCGAGAGTTCAGACGATTGAGTTCGACATGCGTTGTTTCAAATTCATGGTGGAGGAAGACGGCGCTGTCTGCAAAAAGAGAACTCGCATCGTGTCTAACGGGCCCAGAGGGATAGAGAGTCTGCGCAGGCAGCAGCGCCAGGGGGGCCATCCGCGCACGGTTCTCGAAGGGGGATCCTATATTCGAGCGTCCCAGGCTTGCTCCCCCGAGCTCGTGCGCTGTCTGAGTGACATTTTGTCAGGGCTCTGGTGAAACGAAGTTATGCGCCCAGAGCGTCGGATCTCGCCGCCTGGACTCGGGGGCAACATGGAGAAAAAAGCTCGAGGAGGCCCGGGCCTCGACTCGGGTCAATGGAACTACCCCGTTGCCGCCGTCGCGGGCCCGGGAGAGGACGTGGAAGAGGTCGAGGAGAAGGAAGAGGGGAGGCCCCGCGCCGGCGAGGTTGACGCCATCTCGGCCGAACCTACATTGGAGATAGACACCAGAGCGAGGGAGCTCATTCAGAAACATCACGTCAACCTCCTACACCCTATGGACAGAGTTCCCATGTCCCGACTGCGCTGCCCAGCCGCGCCCCTGCCTCGAGATGGCGCGTGGCCATGCCCCGCGCGTGTCAGTTTAATCGGGTTGTTGCCGTGGGCTCTTTCTTTGTCGCGTTCGAATATCGGTCGACCGCTCTCCTAAGCTGCATCTGCCATGACACTAACTATCAGGTGGTGGCCGAGCACGACGGAGGGCGGCCTCGGCCCGGGGGGCTTCCGTGGCGAGCTGGATCGGATATTTTGGTCGTCCCGAACTGCTGATCGGCGACGGAGGGCCAGAGTTCCTGGCCGAGTTCGCTCGCGGGATAGAGCAGCAGCGGGTGCATCGGCATGTCGCGACGGCAGGGGCGCTGCGGCAGACAGGCAGATGCGAGGGGTGCTGGGGGCGGGTGAAAGATCTGATGGTTAATGGTTCCGACCAGTCCATCGTTTCTAGTGAAAAGGACTTGGGGCCCTTAGCTTACGAGGTCGTCTCGACAAAAAAGAATTACGTCCACCGGGGAGATTTCTCCCCCAACCAACTCGTTTTCGGGTGCAACCCAGAATGCCGCGGGACATCTTGTCCGACGACGGGGCGACTCTGGCAGGCCTCGACGACGTCTCGGATGGCTCCTGGTGCATAGACGCCGCTGCGGCGGATTTCGCAAAACCCATGGCCATCCGCAGGTGTGCCCAGTCGCAGCTCCTCGAGAACTCCAGCAGGACCGAGCTCCGAGAGGCTGCTCCAGCACCCGCCCGCCGAGATCAAACATATTCTCCAGGTGACAGGGTCTAGGCATGGAGGAGGGCTCCCAAGAGCGGCAAAAAAACATACGGGCTACAGCGGGACCGCTTGGCAGGACCCGGGATGGCTATATATATATATATATATATATATATATATATATATATATATATAAGCAGTGCCGGCACGTGTTTCTTCTGAAGTTTGATAGAACGGTGCGATCCCTTCTTTGTTCTGTAGCTGTGTGGGCTCAGCAGCAACTTTATGTCTTCTTGGTGGCCTGCTCTCACCACAGCAGGCTCCTGTCAGAGAGAGGCCCTCGAGGCCTCATTTTATTGCTTCGGCTGGACCGCGAGCCTGAACGGAGCATGCACCTCAGAGGGCATCTTAGTGGCTGTTATCCTCGCTCTCGGTGCGGCGTTGCTCTTCATATCAGGGTGCTGCTGCGGAGTGGTGTCCTCCGCTTTCTTCCAGATCATCTGGCTTCAGTTGCCTGGATTCTTCGAGAAGAGGGCGGCTCGTCGTGCTGCTCACGAGGCGGCGCCAGCGCTGTCATCGGCCCCAGCTCAACCTGTGCGTGTGCCGCATCAGGTTCTGAAGCCAGTCAAGCACTATGGAGCGGGGCACGAGAGTGTTCGTGAAGTACGTGGGTCATCCTATATGGCACGAACGACTTTTACTGGAGAAGGTGGGAGATTCGGCGACTGACTGGATCATCGCCACCCCCGACACCGATGTGTATATGGAGGACTTCAGCCGACACAACGAGGACATCGAGGGCTTCCGTCTATCCGACCGTCGTGGTGGAGGTCCCCACGGCATCGACCCGCAGGATGTCTACCGGTTCCGCCAGGAGCCAGAGGGAGCCCATCTGCAGGGCCTTCGAGATGAGGCCAGGTTGTTGGCGCGCTCTGAGGCTGCTCGCGGTGGAGGTGCTCCCGCAGGCAATGCCGACCTATGGTATGCTATCGAGGAGGCGCCAGGCATTCAGACGGGCAGCGTCGTTCGCCTCACTGAGGAGGCAGTCATCAGCGGCGACAGGGCGATCCACTTCTACGTGCATGACGGCGTGGAGAAGAGGGTTTTCTGCGTCAGATGCCCAGCTGCTGATCTGGCCGATGTGAAGAAGAAGTTCCGCATCGAGACGGACGACGACTGCGACGCGCGGACCCTGCCCATCAAGAGCGTGGCGGGCCAGCGCAAGCGGGACTTCAGCGACGCGGTCGAGAAGATGGAGCTCGTGAGTTTCTCGGACTGGGAGAAGCACATCCCAGGCCCGAGGACCACTCGCTGGTGCCTGGACTTCTTACGAAGGAGGAACGGGCCTCTAGCACACCACGAGTGGTGGAAGTCCACGGCCAAGCTGAACAGCGACGACTACGGCGTCTCGTTCCACGAGGCTGTGCTGCGTGCCGTGCAAACAGGCGCGGAGTACGATCAGCTGGACCTGGTCAACTTGGCATCGATGGAGCACTTGCTGCGCTCGGCCCAGCTGATCGAGTATTATCATCGAGAACGTACCCGACAGGAGGGTGCGGCCAGCTCCAAGACGGGAGTGGACATGGAGGAGCAGACGGTCATGCTGGGAGTCCACCAGAGCCAGGGCAACCTGATGATCGCCCCCGATCTGATCACGTACACGTCGAAGGAGCTGGAGCGGCAGAGTGCTATTGACAAGCAATCCCGCAAGGCGCGTGAGGAGCGCGCCTTGCGGCGGCGAGGATGATGATGAGCGTTGGCCAGGCTTTCCCTCGCGCCTGGCCGGCTTCGCGGGAGGGGGGCCGCGTCATTTCAGCCAGTGACGCGGCAGCGAAGGAGGCTGACTCTGCTCTTGGGCCTTCGCAGCTTCGAGGGTGCCGAGCTGTCCAGCGACGCTTCAGGAGAAGGGAGCACGTCGATGAGAAGGTTGCTGCCCTGGGTCGTGCACTCGCGGAGCTCGAGCGAGGTGATGGCCTTCCTGAGCCGGCTGAGGGCCACGCCTCGCTTCTTTCGCCTGTTGAGCATACTTTTTTAACCTCTCGGGTGCGGCGCATGGGCCGTCCACCAGAGGGGCTTGACCCTCGGGGGGCCTTGACTGAGCTCCAGGGGGTCGAAGACTACGCTCGGATTCCGTGCCACCTGGCTCCTTTAGATGTGGACAAGCTGTCCCTCCCGCAGCCTGGTTTCCAGCCGCGGCCCCTGGGCGACCTTTTGGGGGCCCGCGGCGCTGAGTTCATCAAGAGGATTTCATGTGATATAGTTTTGCCTAAGGAGCTGCAGCAAAGAAATCGTGAGGAAGCTGGTCTAGTTAGGCCGTACAGTGACCCACGTCTGCGTTCTAAAAGGGTGTACAAGTCTCTCGTGGCTCGCCTTCAGGCCGCGGGGCTCGTCGAGTTCAGTTTAACGGATGGAGTCCGAACGGGGATCTTTGCGGTTTGGAAGTCGGACGGGGTGAAGCAACGCCTCAGCCTGGACGCTCGGATTTCCAATTGTAGTTTTGAGGTCCCCGAGTCGCCCGACCTCCCCACGGCTAACGCTTTCTCGAGGTTGAGGCTCCAGGGGGGAAGTCTGTTGCACACGTTTTCCTCGGATTTGAAGGATGCTTTTTAAACTATGGAACTCCCCGACCCCCTTCGGAGGTATTTCACCATGGAGCCCCTCAGTGCCACGGACTTGCAGATCTCGGAGGTGTCTGGGGTCCCAGTGGATCCTACTACTCGTGTTTACCCGCGGTTCAGGGCTGTACCTATGGGGTGGTCGCACGCTGTCAATGTCTGTCAGTACGTCGTCACTTCGTTGATCCAGGAGGCGATCCCAGATAAGCACCACTTCCTGATCACGGATCGGGAGGTCATTCCGAAGTTGGAGGAGGGGGCGGTTATACCTTACGTGGACAACATCATTACCATAAGTACCAAGGAGGATAAGGGGAGGTCCATCCAAACAAAAATCAACAACATCATGGAGGAGAGGGGTCTCATCGTTCATGATAAGAGGTTTGATCCAGAGGTTCTCGAGGCCTTGGGTTGGGAATTCCGTCGAGATGATAGGTGTATTGTGCCGCAGGGGCGCCGCGTATGGCGTTTATGGCTTGCACTTTTTCACGCGCTGGAGCGCCGCCAGGGGACTGGACGTCAGCTTTCTCGGCTCGTCGGACACTTTGTCTCCATGGCGCTGGTGAAATGAGAAACCCTTTGCTGCCTCAACGCGGTCTACGCTTTCGTGGCTAAGCACCCCGAGGACTCTGCTCCGTTCTGGCCGTCGGTCGTTAGGGAGCTCCGCTGGATCCAGTCTTTGTTACCCCTCCTCGTCCATGATCTGGCCAAGCCTTTCAGTCCCAGGGTCCTGGCATGTGACGCCTCGATGTGGGGAAAAGGGGTCGCTCACAAGTCCCTCTCCGTGGGGGCGATTCGGGACCTCTCGCAGTACTCGGAGCGCTGGCGTTATCACGGGACCTCGGGATCTGCCAGGACGGGGGCGCTGGAGGAGGCTCTCGGCGGGGCGCTGCCTGCAGGTGAGTTCTTGGAGCTGAGCTTCGCCGACGAGGGGCTCGTGCCCAACCTACCGATCTCTGGGGAAGGCGAAAGTCGTGGGCTCTTGGGAGGCTCTTGGAGGATCCTACATCGTAAGAAATGGGAGCGCCGAGAACACATCACCGCCCCGGAGTGCCGCACATTGGTTTGGTGTATTCGGCATCTGACAAAATCCGTCTCGAACAGGTCTCGCAGATTCTTGATCATCAGTGACAGCATGGTCTCTATTTTAGCTCTGCTCAAGGGCCGCACCTCGGCTCCAGGCCTCGTGCGACCTGTCCGGCAATTTTGTGCAGTGGCCCTCAGAGCTGATGTTACGGCGGATCTCAGGTGGGTCGTCTCCGAGCTCAACCCAGGCGATCCTCCCTCGAGGAACAGGTCGGAGCTCGAGCCCTGGTCCAACACCCTCGACGCCCTCGCCGCCGCGTGGCAGCGTTCGCGAGATGGCAAGGACCCACATGCTCGAGAGCCCGATCCTGGTGCGAGACCCTCCCACATCCGCCGTGCGGCGCCGCCGTCCAGCGCGGAAGCGCCCGGCCGCTGCACAGCCCAGCAGGACGGCCATCGAGACCAGCAAGTCGCACCCCGACGCGGAGGAGCGCAAGAAGGCCAGGCGCTCCCTGCATGCCCTCGAGAGGAGGAGTCTCCAGGCCGTGAGCCGGTCCTTCCTCGAGCAGGGGAGTGTCTCTCGGACAGTGCAGCAGCAGTACAAGGCAGCGCTCGGCCGCTTCGTGAAGGATCAGAGTATCAGGGGCCTCTACGCGCTGGCCCGCACGCCCAAGGCGCTGGACCAGAAGCTGAAGTTCCACCTCGACGACCTCTACTTCGAGGGGGAGCTGAGTGGCGTAGCGAACACTCTAGTGGCGGCTATCCGGTGGAAGTTCCCACAGTTTGGTCGCCAGGGGGGCCAGTCCTTGCCCGAGACTGCCCGAGCGCTGATGGGCTTCAGCAAGCTCTCTCCGGCGGCCTCTCGGCTGCCGATCCCAGCGACGGTGGTCTTCGGCCTGGCAATGGTGCTGTGCTCGCTGGGCTTCACCCTCGCCGCCTTCGGGAGCCTCCTGGCCTTCCACCTCTACCTCAGGCCGTCGGAGTTGATGCGCATGAAGTGGAGGCATTGGTCCCCGCCGTGCGGGGCAGGCCGAGGAGGGACCGACGGGTGGTGTCTGACGTTGCACCCTCGAGAGGACGGCGTCCAGTCCAAGGCAGAGGAGTTCGACGAGAACATATCGATCGACGCAGACGGCCATCTCAGTTTCCTCAATCAGGTGATGTCGGTAATGCATGCCAAGGCGAAGCGGGAGGACCGCCTCGACGAGCTGGCGGTGGGCGACCTCGGCGGCCGCTCGTTCCTCATGGTCTTCAAGATGGCGGGCGAGCGGCTTGGTCTTCCCAAGCCGCCAGTGGCGCACCAGCTCCGCCACGCAGGTCCGAGCTACGACCTGGCCCAGCGGATCCGCCGCCTGGCCGAGGTCAAGGCTCGTGGCCGCTGGTCGGCGGACTCTTCCGTCAGGCGCTACGGCAAGCAGAACCGCATCAACGAGCAGATCGCCGCGCTGCCTGTCGCGGTGCGGGCCTTCTGCGACGACGCCTGGAAGAAAATCGGAGATGTCCTCTTGAAGCGTTCGAATCCCTTAGAGCTGCCGTGAGTGCTGGACAACGTCGTCTACCTCGAGTGGCTGTGGAGTTCTTCTCAGGCTCAGGCAAGTGGTCTTCAGCAATGCGCAAGAGAGGATACGTGACGATTGAAGTCGATGTGATTCATGGGCCCCAAAGTGACGCCACGAATCCACACCTCGTCAAGTTGTTTTTCCAACTCCTCAACTCAGGGGTGATCTGGGCCGTGCATCTCGGCACGCCTTGTTGGACTTTTTCTCGTGCCCGGGGCCGTGGTGACGGCCCAGGTGCTCTGCGCAGCTCAGACCGCCCCCGAGGGCTTGACGGCCTTCTATCGGCAGCCGACAGTGACAAAGTGAAGGTTGGCAACCATCTTGCCGACTTCTCAGCTCGTGCGTTTGAGCGTTGTCGCCTCCGACGTGTCCCATGCTCGCTGGAGAATCCGCACACTTCTATTTTGTGGTACCTTCCGCAATTTGTGAAGCTGATCGCACGTGAGGATGTGCGCTCAGATTACACAGACTTTTGCATGGACGGTAAACCTTGGAGGAAGAGAACACGTTTGATGACCACGCATATTGATTTATCCCGTGTGGTCCGCCAGTGCACATCAGTTAATGGGATATGCTGCCGCACTCACCGAGCCCATCAAACCCTGGAAGGCAAGAATGAGAAGGGGATTTTTTGGACCAAAATCGCGGAGCCCTATCCCTGGAGGTTGTGTTCCCGAATGTCAGCAGCTGTTGATGCCAGCAATGCCTCGTTGTTTACCAAGAATATGTCTAAGTTGCTGGTGTGACCCTCCCACCCTACCCAGAGTGCCAGATTGCATTATGCTCTTGAGTATTGCATACGGCTCGCCTGTCTGTTCGATTTCCTGCTGGGCGAGCGCCCAGCAATCCGACCAGGTGCAAAACGTTCTGATTCGAGCGATCGTGGTTAAAACAGTACAGAGACAGGCATCCCTCTACGTCGTCTTCTGGGGCTGTCGCCACTCCGCGGTATTCAGGGGGTCGGGGGAGTTTCCAAACCTAGGAGAAGATAAGCAGTGCCAGCACGTGTTTCTTCTGAAGTTTGATAGAACGGTGCGATCCCTTCTTTGTTCTGTAGCTGTGTGGCCCGCCCGCCACTCCCTTTATATAGCAGAGCGCTCTTGAGTATTGCATGCGGCTCGCCTGTCTGTTCGATTTCCTGCTGGGCGAGCGCTCAGAAATACGACCAGGTGCAAAACGTTCTGATTCGAGCGATCGTGGTTAACACAGTACAGAGACAGGCATCCCTCTGCGTCGTCTTCTGAGGCTGTCGCCACTCCGCGGTATTCAGGGGGTCGGGGGAGTTCCCAAACCTAGGAGAAGATATATATATATATATATATATATATATATATATATATCAACACAACAGCGTTGCATGAGTCAGCACGAGATCCAGGCCCTGGAAATTCGCTTCGGGACAACTTGGGCCCGCGACGGGCCCAGAGGCCAGGGGGGGCGAGCTTTTGAGCGATCCGGGGGTGCCCGAACTTCTTCGACGGGTCCAATCCAGGACCCAGAGAACGGGGGCGGACGCCGCCAGGGAGGGACCTCCGCCTCCGGAAGCCTGGCATGAACCCTTGGAAGCGAATCGATAAGATCAGAGTATTCGACTTCCCCCTCTTCCCGATGCCGGAAAGTTTCCGCCGTCCGTCGAGCCCGGTCACCTCGCGCACATTGGCAGCGAGCCAGGTGCTCTCCGACGGGGGCACGACGGTATCTCCGCCCGGTCAGTTGAGGGAGATCCAGCCACCAGCCTCCGAGGGGAGTTTTCAGGTTCCTGAGGTCTGGGGTCCACGGGCGTTCTTTCCAGGTCTCGAATCTTGGACGGTCCAGGGGGCCCCTCGGGGGTGGCCTCGCTCCCAGCTTCGGTGCCCCAGGAGATCTCCCCCGAGGCCGAAATGCAAATCGTCCAGGAATCCGAAGAGGCGGTGGCCAGGGACAAACAGCTGGACCACGGTGCTCCCGGGCCCGCTCGCCTCCGCCCGTCCTCCTGTGGCTCCAGATCCTCGGTCGACTAAATGCGGTGACCGCCTGTCGCAGCTGCCCGTTCCCACCGAGCTGGGCGCGATTCGCGACGGGCGCGTCGGACGCGTGGTGGCCTTCATCGAGAGGCAGACTTGAGTCCGAGACAGGTCCCGAAGTCCCAGTGCGGAAGACAGTCCGAGAGGGCGCCCAGAAGAGGACGATCTCGCCCTCTGGCCCCTCTCGCCGCCGCATCTGGATTCGCATTTTCGACTTTGTCAACTCAATTCCGCGAGGGGGATGGAGTGGGGATTGGACCTCCTTCATTACGGGTAACTGCGACGTTGAACTTATCCCCGGGGAAGGACATGATAGGGGATGCTTGACTCTGGCTACCTCTAGGGGGGGGAGATTTCTTAAGGGCCTCACGCGGGACGAAGCTTCGGAATTTGCCGAGTCCGACGCCGCCGGGTGGGCATCCGCTTCAGGAACTGGAGCTGTTAAGGTGCGCCTTCCAGAGGGGGGCTAGCGCCTCGGACAGGCCGCCCCGCCCCGCGTCGTTTCGTCCTGTATGGTCTGGGGGCGGGGGCCTCAGGAGGGGTTCTTCTCGAGGCCCAAGGCCAAGCGCCGTTCGCGCGTCGGGGGGCGCGAAGATGCCGATGCCCACGAGCTCAGAATATATGCTCCAATTCCACATATGGAGGCCCCGATGCTCTTTCTTGCCGTTTCGCTTTCCCTGGGGCACGACCTGATGACAGGAGATCTGAAAAACGCCTCCTGCCAATCGGGCCCCGTCGAAAGGCTTCGGGGGCGCGTCTTCGTCGAGCCCTGTCAAGGGCTGAACTTGCCCTCGGGGGGCCTCATCGAACTCGCCGCGCCGGTGCGCTGCCTAGACGATGCGCCCCTCGCGCTGCATCAGACAACCGTTCGGTTCTTCGAGAGTGCCGGGTGGAGACCAAACTAGAGCCCTGCTGGATGGTCAAGATGGGGTTCCGGCACAGGCCCAGACGCCATGATTCTCATAGAGGTCGACGACTGGGCTATATTCACCGCCCCTTGCTTGCAAGAGGGACAGTTAGAACAGTGTCGGAAGAGGTTCGCGTTCGGCAAGTTGCGAACCGTAGACGGGGCGGGAGTGGACTATTTTGGGAGGAGGATATGGAGGTTACGCGATCGGGCGTTGGTCGGCCAGGAGAACACATATTTTGGAACAGATCAAACGCATTGCATATCCCGCGGGGCCAGAGAGCAAAACACGAAATACTGCTGAACAGTTTCCAGAAGAAAGAATTTCGATCACTGCTATGTTGACTGAAGTGGGTGGGTCACGAGACCCGTCGAGAGGCCAGTGGGGCAGCTTCCCTCTTGGCCAGCAAAGTGAGTTTGCCCGACCGTGGGAGGCGCTCGTGTAGCCAACACAATGGTCGACTATCTCGGGGTTTCCGCGAGCCTGCCAGTTGCGATCTGGAAACGCCACCGCGGGACATGTATTTTTCTGGCGGCGTCCGACTGCGTGTGAGTGTGTGTGGGTAGGTTCCAAGAGCGGATGTCGACCGCAACGGGCTGGGCAAGTATGCGTGGCCGATTGCAGCATGGCTTCTGGGGGTCGAGCTCGCGTTTCTCCTCTCTCGTGGCGGTCTAGCAAGATACGGGGGCAAGTCCCATCCACGCTAGCTGGTGAGGCACAAGCCCTGGGCGCCGTGCTAGCGGAGGCAGAATGGCTCCAACTCCTGCGCCAAGATGTGGTGTATGGGGCCGTCCTCGATGAATGCTGGCAAGACAAGGCTGGGCCCTTCGCTGCTCTCCCTCGCCGAGGCCGTGCGCTGAACGCTCAGCCCAGTGGGGCTCTGGCCGTGGTCGATGCCAAGGGAATTTTCTACATTCTGGACAAAGACGCCGGGGGGCCAAAAAGGGCCGGAGAGTGGCAATGGACTTGGCCATGCGCCGGGGGAGTCTGTCACGACTGGGGGGGGGCCGTCCGCTTGCTGCGCCATCTGTGTATGTCAGTAGACGTGATGGCGAAGGCACGCGTCGGTAAGGGGAACGCTGGCCAGTTGCAGCTTCTCAAGATGGGCATGGTGAAATTGACTGCCGAGGAGGACTCATTCTCCCAGCGCCGACAGGACCCTTCCGCCAAGGCTAAGTCTCGAGCGGCGTCGTCTCGACAACTCCCGTCGTCGTCGTCGTCGTCGCCGGGTCGTGACCGAAGGGGGGGGGGGGCGGCGAGGGCTGAATTCCCCACTGTTTCGCGGCCTCTGGCCTGTGCCCCGAGCGAAGCGGCGCGGCTATTTTGAAGCTCGCGAAAGTTGGGCCGGCTGAGGAAGTTTCCAGCCTGAGCTTCAGAGGACTCTTGGAGAATTCTTTTCTCTTATTTAATTGAACGCCCCTGAGGGGGCAGGCGCCGCCGCCCCACTTTTTTTTTTTGGAGCGCCGAGGTTGCGCGGGGGGCGAATCGGGATGTAGCGGGGGTGGGAGAAAGTGGGGTCTTAAAGGCTTTCAGAAAGCCCCAAGAGGGCTGGGAAATGATCCAAAAAGACGCCATAATACCCTAAGAGAGCCTGGACATAATGTTTAAAGGGCGCCTGAGGGCGCGCAAAAGTGTGGACGAAAGGAAGAGGCATGCGGAGGGAGAGGCGTACAAACGAGATCCCAGTTAGTTCGGGGGCTTCAAAAGGGACTCCGGGAACCCCTGGGCGCGCCCAGGACGGCGCAAGAAAGCCCCAAAAATGTTGCCAGACGGCCCGGGCCAGGGTCGGGGGGCGCGGAGGACAGCCGCAGAGAGCGCCCGCTGATTCCAACGTGCTTCCAAGAGCCCGCGAAGACGCACGCGAGCTCGAAAACGAGGAAAGAATAGAGGCTCGACAAGGCCAGAATGGACATATTCATATGTGTTTTGCGCTGTTTTTTTCTTGGGGGGGGGGGGGGGGGGCGCGTGGTTTTTTGCAGTCGAAGTGGGAGAGGTGGGCGGGCTGCCAGACTGGGCCAAAATGGCTTGGAGGGCGGCTCAGATCGCCCCAGGAGAGCGTCTGGAGGCCTCCAAAATCGAGTCAGTGAGCTCCCGGAGAGGCCTCTGAGAGAGGCCGGCGGCGCCTTGAAGACGAACGTGTCCAACGAAGTGTGTTCTGAAGCGAAAATGATGGCCAAAGAGCGCTCATTCCGCAGCTGTGGCCCCCGGGCCGGCGGAATGAGCAGGCCGCGGGAAGGGCCCCGGGAGGGGTTGCAAGGGCTCTGAGGAATGGGCATTGGTACGAGGAGTTCGCGCGCGCGCAGATTGAGGGGGCTGAGTTCGTGCAGACCATGCGGCGGGGATCTCGCGCGCCATTCCCGGTGGGGCGGCGGATCGCTTCGCTCAGTCCGCCTGGCGCGCGGCTGTCGAGTGCCCGTGTGATCATTGCCAATGGGGTGCTGCTGCGTCATTTTTTGTTTATGGATGGCTGGCTTTGGGTGATTTCGCAGGCGGGAACCATTTTATGCCCGCCTGAACCTTCTGTTTCGGAAGGTGGCGGCTCGTGAATACGATCGCAGGGAAGAAGACAACATTCGGCAGCTTCCTTTTTGAATTATTCGGGCCCCTTGTCGTTTGTTGGGGCCTCCTAGGAGCCTCTTGGGGCGTCTAGGAGGCCTCTTGGAGCGGAAGGCTCGGATTTTCGGTTCGTGGTCTCCATTTTGGGCCTCTCTTGGGGCCCTCTTGGGGCCCTTTTGGACCGTCTTGGGCGCCTCTTGGGCTGTCGTGGGGCTCTCTTGGAGGCTTCTTGGGCCGTCTTGGGGTGGTATTGGAAGCTTTTTGGGCCGTCTTGGAGCGTCGGAAGCGCGAAAAGGCGAGGGAGCCAAAAATCTTGAAAAACGAAATGGGAACCAATGGTTTTGGCGCTCTGAGGCTTCGTGGACGTTCGTTGGGATCTCGTTGGATGCCTCTCGAGGGCGTCTTGGAGGCTCTCGGGAGTCGTTGTCGAGCCTCTTGGGGTCTCTTTCGGGCCCCTTGTCTCTTTTTGGGGCTTCTTGGGGGCCTCTTGGAGCCTCCTGGAGGCCTCTTGAAGCGGAAGGCTCGGATTCTCGGCTCGTGGTCTCCATCTTGGGCCCCTCTTGGGGCCCTCTTGGGGTCCTTTTGGACCGTCTTGGGCGCCTCTTGGGCTGTCGTGGGGCCCTCTTGGGCGGTCTTGGGGCTCTCTTGGAGGCCTCTTGGGCTGTCTTGGGGTGGTCTTGGAGGCTTCTTGGGCCGTATTGGAGCGTCGGAAACGCGGGACGGCGAAGAAGCCAACAATTTGGAAAAACCCAATGGACATCAAGATTTTGGCCTCTTGGGGCTCTCTTGGAAAGGGTCGGGTTTTTTTTGGGACGTCTTGGAAGCTTCTTGGGGCGTCTTGAGGCCGTGTTGGGCGTCTTGGGCCGATCGTTCGGTGATTCGGAACCCTCTTGGACCGTCTTGGAAACCTGTTGGGGCCCTCTTGGCGCGCTCCAGGGAACGTGGAAGGCCGCACCCAGGAGGAAAACCATCTCTGAACTGAGTTTGCCGGGGGTGTCCCGGGACATTGCCGGGGTACTTTTTGGCTGGGGACCCCAAGGGGCCGCTCCGCGCGCGCGAAGTATGAGTTATTGTTAACCAGTTTCCGGAGATCTTAGCACGCCTCTGGCCCGTTGGGCCGGCGAATATTTATATATCGTTATGTTTCGCCGTTTGGCTCAAGGGGCACCCTTTGCTTCACACATACCAGCTCCTTCGGCCAAAATGACCATCACCCGCTCGACAGTTTGCCGATGTTGGCGTGTCAGACAGACGGCGCGATCGATTTCGACGACGACATACGGATGACGATGACCGACGCCATGGTCGACGACGACGGGCAACATTTGTCGACGACCGGCGGCAATCGACGGCGATGGGCGGCGACGACCGCGGCCACGGGCGGCGGCGGAAGCGGCGGCGCCAGAAGACCCCGCCGGGCGGGAGCGCGCCCGGGGCCGCAGGCAGAAGACGGCCGCGGCGCAGACAAAGCAGCTGGAGAGGCGGGCCACCGCCGCCTGGGCGGCGCGGCGGGAGGGTTGGGCCTCGGTATCCTCTTTTTGGTTCTCGGCAAAGAAGAGACGAGGCGGTCCTCGGTCCTCGAGCGGGAAGTCATTGAACAACATCCATGGCAAACCTTGATTCGGTTTGGCCAGGCATGGTACGGAGTTCACGTACTGTGTCTTCCCTCTCCCTCCTCCTCCTCCCTCCTCCATCCTTCTGCCCCAGGCCCGCGTCCAGTGCGATCTGTATTGGAAGCGGCCGGCCGGCCATGTTGGATGTGCACACAACGCGTTTGTCCAGCATTTCTTCGCGTCTTCCCTTTCCTGTCCTCTTCCTCCGCCTGTTCTCTTCTCTTTTGCCTTCCTCCGTGGCTTGCTTGGGGGCAGGAGTTTGTCCACCACATCTGCTTATCAAATTGCTATTTGAAACACTGCCGGGAGCAATTACGTGTGCTTGCCATGCCGTGTTTTGTAGTTTTGCAGGTGCTTGCCTGGGGCGGCAATGACGTCAATTGTTTTGTTGCCCGCGCACGGCAGAACGATCCTCGTTTCAGGTGTTAGGTGTTTGGGCGCCGCTGGGCCCTTTCAAAAACCTTTTCTGGGAACCTCCCAAACCCGTTTTGTGGAGCCTCTCGGGACCTTCCTGGGTTCATTTTGTTGGTCATTGGGGCCACCTTGGGCCGTTCTGGATGCCTCTCAATTCTTGACGCTTCGCGCATCCCCCACCAGCCCATCCCAAACTGCGGCCCAGGCGAGTTGAGACGGTCAGGGAAGGGCAGGAGCAAAGAGGGGGACAGCTTTTAACGTTCGAGGGAGGAGGATAAGGAGGAGGAGGAGGAGCAGGGGTGATGGAGGAGAGAGAAGGCTGATGAATTTGCGGATGATGATGATGATGATGATGATGATGATGATGATGATGATGATGATGATGATGATGATGATGATGATGATGATGATGATGATGATGATGATGTGATGATGATGATGATGATGATGATGAGGAGGAGGAGGAGGAGGAGGAGGAGGAGGAGGAGGAGGAGGAGGAGGAGGAGGAGGAGGAGGAGGAGGAGGGCGAGCAGAATGATTAGGCGTTTCTTGGATGCCTCTCGGCGTCTCGCAGACTTTTTCTGGAGCGCTTGTATGCTCCTTGGATCGTCTCGGGAACGTAATTGCGGTTTCGAGACACTGTTGGGGCGTCTTGGATGCATTTTGGAAGTTTATTGGGGCATTTGTTGGAGGCCTTTTTGTCGGACCCAGGGGCGTCTTTGAGCGTCTTGGGTGCCTCTGGGATCCTCTCGAGGCCTCTTAAGGGTCTCTTGGGACTCCCTTGGAGACGTCTTGGGCGCCAGTTGAGGCGGTCTAGGCGCCCCTTGGGGCTCTCTTGGGGCGTTCTTGGGAGCCTTAGGGCGCTCTTGGGACCATCTTGGAGGAGATCGATCAAAGAAGGGGGGTCCTTCATTAGGGTCCCCCCATCGGGAGCCCAACACATCGCCTCTTGGACCCTTCTGGGAGCGCTCTTGGGGCGCTCTCAGGCGCTCTTGAGGCCGTCTTGGGACTCTCTTGGGCCTATGTTGGGGCTCTCTGGGGCCATCATGGAGCCATCTTGAGGCCTTCGGAAGCCAACGGGCGAGAAAGCAACAAACATGATGTTCCTTGGGTTTGGGGATGATTTTTGCTTCTTCGGGGCCTCCTTGGGGAGGGAGCTCTTTGGCCACTTGGAGCCGTCTTGGGACGGTCTTGGGGCCTCTTGGAGCATCCTGGAAGCCATCTTGAGGCATCTTGGGCTATCTTGAGCCATCTTGAATGTTATCTTGGCCTCTCTGAGGCCTTCTTGGAGCCGTCTTGGGCGAAAAAGTACCCTCTGACACCTCGCGACAGGTCCCGTCCAGGTCCAGGGGAGGGGGTAGGGTGAGGGGAAAACCCATCCCCGAGGGGGAAGAAGGGGGTTGGAAGAAGAAGCTCCCTAGACCAGTCACGCCCAGCGGGCTGGTGGGATTGCTGTTGTGCGGGGCGCTCCCAGAGAGCCCCCAGGAGCCTCCTTAGGAGCCAAACATTATGTGGGAGTGTTTTTGTTCCTCCCGGTTCCATCGATCACCCCTCTCCGCGGCAGTCGTCCCATTCTGGCCCCTTTTTGGGCCTTGTTTTGGGCCCCTCTCGGGGCCTCCACCAGCGCCCTTTCTGAGGGCTCTCCAGGCCTCATTGCGGCCGTCCTGGCGGCTTGTCGGGGCCGTCCTCGGCTCCAAAAACCGGGGGCGTGCCATTGAATACTTAATGAGTTTCGCGTTCTCGCCTCTTCGGGCTTCGACAGCCGAGGACAGCCCCAGAGGCCTGCAAGACAGCCCCAAGGTGGCCCAAGAAACCTTACAAGAGGGCCCATAAGCGGCCCAAGAGACCCCCAGGACGGCCATACATCGCCCAAGAGGGCCCAGAGAAGCCCCCAAGAGACCTCCGAAGGCGTCAGACAGAGAGCCGTAAGATGGCCCGAGAGGCCTCCCCAGAGGCCCCC
>CAUYUJ010014362.1:2500-15000 GCA_963575745.1 Prorocentrum cordatum | reverse complement strand
GATTTGAGGCAGGTGCATGAGGTGATAACATGGGTAAATATTTTTCGACATTGTACTCGAACTGCCCGAATGTAGTGAACCATTATTTTCCCCTCCCTCAGCGACTCTCGGGTAAAAAGGTCTACTCAGGCGTCATTACTGAAACTAGTCTAATATCAGAGGCAATTCGCACATGTTTGATATCGTTACAGTTGTTGGTCGCACGAGGAAGGGGTTGATGAGCACGGGCCTTTCTCCACAAGTGTAAGCATGCTGCCGCCATTGTTGGCAAGCGTGTTTTTTTCTGTTCATGCCTCGGACAGTGCGTTTCTGGAAGAGGTTTACAAGCAAGTAAATCACGTTCACACTGTATGGAAGTTCAAAGCAATTGCTCTAATGGCCTCGGTTGGATCTCGCTAGTGCTCCTCGTGTGCCCAGTGCGCCCACGGCCAAGTTGTCACACGGTGAACCTGCCCATAACTGGGTCAAATGGTCTGGTATTTGGTGATGTCGCATCTGTCTCACAGGGTGCCGCCAGTCAGATGAGCCCAAATCTGACCACTGCGAAGTGTAGCAAACTCGACGAAGGTGTTCTTGGCCTAGGGCTGCCACGAGGGTGCGAAGTCATTCGCGGTTCGCTGTTCGCGATTTGGAATTCCTCATCCTCGTCCTTGCCCTCCTCTTCTCCCCAGGGAAGCGGTGCGAGAGCGCGAAGCTATTCGCGCTTCGCGCATCGCGGAGCGCAAGCATAGTTGCCTTTGTTTGCATATCACTTGGGCACGGTTTCGGCGTTGCATGCTATTAGTTCGCATGCATTGTGACAGCGCGGGTCATTTTCTTAGTTCGCATGCGTTGCAGGGTCCACAGCATTGGTGTGAGCGTTGACTGGCTTAGTAAGACGTGCAGACATGCTGAATATGCGTGGTGTGACATGTGTCAACGTGTTCACACTCATCCTCGGCGCATGCATGTTGCTGTCAATGGCGACTCTGTGGGCTTGTGTATTTGTGAGAAGTCCTTGGTTCCGGCAGGCGATGCGTTTGTATCGCTGCTCAGCAGAGTTATGTGGCCGATTTGCCCTCATCCTGTTCTGGTGCCCTGTTGCTGCTTTGCTGGTGCGAGGCCCTTTTCGGCCTCCGCTGGGCTGGTCGTGGGCCCTCATACACGGAAAGCTTATTGTTAAGTCGGGTGCGTCTTTCTACAGGAGGAGTGCCAACAATTAGTAAAATTAGTATGGGGGCGATGTTTGTTCATATCTATATATATATATATATATGGAGTATGTTTGACTATTCTTTATTTGTCGTCCAAAATCCGCCTGCAGGAGGACACGCCCGACCTAAGCTTATTGTCGAGGCCTTTCCCCTTCCCCAGAGGGCGCCCAAGACCCATAAAACTGGTATAAGTATTCAATTACCTCGTCGAGTTTCGACCCGCGAGTTCTCCCGAAAGCCGAGC
The DNA here is from genome assembly GCA_963575745.1 of Prorocentrum cordatum. Classification (NCBI taxonomy): domain Eukaryota; class Dinophyceae; order Prorocentrales; family Prorocentraceae; genus Prorocentrum; species Prorocentrum cordatum. The sequence goes on along the minus strand of CAUYUJ010014362.1, from coordinate 13,563 downwards.
AAGAGTTGTGCCCTCGGGAAAAGATGCAGAAGAGGAGGCGCAGCGACGCGGCGGCGGCCGCCGCGGCTGCTCGTTGGCGTCGTCGTCGCCCTCTTTCGTCGCCGTCTTCTCAATTCGTCGTCGTCGTCGTCTTTGGTCGTCGTCGTCGTCGTCGTCGTCGCGCCCGCGCGGCTGGGGCAGAGGCGCGGGTGGCGCTCGTCTACCAGCAGGCCTCGCTGAGCTGCGCGTTTTTCGCCGAGGCGCCGAGCCTGGACCCGCCTCGTGCCCTGGACGCCGGGCCGCACCTTGGTGGCGCGAAGATACTCGCGCTTCGCGCGTCGCGGCCTGGACCAGAGAGTTGCCCTTCTCGCCAAGGTTCGGGGGCCTCCAAACGGGGTGGTGACCACACCGTGCGGTGAGTCGGTGGGGATTCGGGGTCACCGCACGGTTTTGGGACTCGAGTCCCTCTCCGAGGACGTCTCGGGCGGCAGGGGCCTCCGGGGTCCCAAGACCTTGCGGTGACGGACCGTGCGGTGAGGTCTTGGGGGATTTCGAGGTCATCGCACGGTCTGTCACCGTACCGTTTCGGGACTCCAAATTCGCGCGTCGCGGCCTGGACCAGAGAGTTGCCCTTCTCTCCAAGGTGGCCTCGCGAGGGCGCGAAGACAACCGCGCGTCGCGCATCACGGGGCGCGATGCGCGATGTTAGGTGACCAGGCCGCAACAAAAAACTGCGTGGCGTGAAGAGCGAGTGTTTGGAAGGGAGCAGACAGCTCCACAGAACGCGCGCTGGAAAACCATGGCGTCACGGGAGTGCCCAGCGCGTGACTGCTGCCATTGTCCGTGCGCACATCTGCTCAAGTGTCTGAGGCATGAGCAGCTCGACTGCCCTGGCTTTCGGCGGATTCTTGCTGCTGCCCTCCATCCGCCACCCGGCCCACCTCCTCGCCCAGGTTCCGCCGCCCCCCGGCGTGCCCCGTGCCGCCCGAGGGGCCGCCCGCCGGTCTGGCGCCGCTGGAGGCCGAGCTCGAGTGCCCTTCCACTGGAGGCCCCGAGCGGCACGCTTGTGCAGGAAGTGGAGCTCTGCGATCGCGCTGCAACGTTGGAGTAGCCATCAGCTGAACAGAAAAAGGCCGAGCTCGACTCGGTCGGGGAGTCGCGGAAGAGGGCGCCGTCCGCGACCTGCGGGGGCACGCCGAGGCGTCGACGGTCGACACCATCTCCGCGGCGGAGGAGGGCGGCCAGGATCGGGGCGCAGCAGCCCACGGTGTGGCCGCCGGCGGAGGCGGAGCCCACGCGAAGGAGCTGACGTTGGCCACGGCGGCCATGCTCGGGAGTGCTTCCTGTGCCGCAGGCGCCACGGCTGTTGGCCGCCGGGAAGTTCCCGTACCGCGGGAGGTGGCCGACCCTGCGCCGTGCGGACGGCTCCGCCGTCGGGGTGCAGGGGCTCTGCAGTGCGCTCTCGCGCTGTGGTGCGAAGGCGACGACGTCTGGCACCACAGGATCTAGTTGTACCCGGCGTCGCCAGAAGCGTGCTACACAATCCCGCCTGGCGGAGCCTGCCATGAGCCCGAGGTGTGCGTGAGGGTTTTTCGGATTGGTCGTGATGGGGAGAGGCTTCCGGTGAAACGCGGGAATTTCTACCAACATGCGGAGAAGGTGCTTGGCAGCAATCTTCGGAGGTTGATTCGAGGCGCCCGCGCTGAATTGCAAGAGGCGTGTGAGCCACTTGATAGATCCTAGACGGTATTTCGCAGATGGCAGGATCGAGCCATTCGAGACGGCGGCGACGCGAGATGCAGGGCGTGCGGCCGGCATGCCCACTCCACCGTTGCCGTCGCCTGCGGACGCCCCCACCCGAGGCTGAGGGGGCCGAGGGCGGCGCGGACCCCCATCCTCGAGTTGGACGCGCCCGAGGGCCGTGAGTGGTTTGTCGCCGACGCTCCGCACCTGCTTCGGATCGTGCAGTTGACCCGGCATGGCTTCAGGGCTGATTCGAAGAAACAAAAAACGCCATAAACGTAGACTGTTGGCGTTCCACGTGGATTTCTTGGATCCGCGCCTGGGCCCCCCCGGCGGCGCCTCCGGCGCCGCCCTTGGCGCGCTCCGCGCGCCAGGGAAGGGGGGGCCAGTCCAGATCCAAGAAATCCGCGCGGAGCGCCAAACATTTATGTTTGTGTTTTTTTTCTTTGACGGTAGGCGCAACGCAGTGTCACGTGTTGGCGGCCAGTGGCTGGGATCGAGGCAATCGACCCCGAGAGCATGTCAGAGTTAGCAGGTACCGCACCAACTATTTCGAGGACTGGTTGGATGGCCGTCGTGCCACCGAGGCCGAGTCACTGGCGGGCCTGGAAAAGGTCGGCAAACCGTTTGACGCCCTGGTGGAACAGCATGAGCGAGGTGAAGTTAAAGAGGAGGCCGATGACGCACGCACGCTGTGGACAGTGACAGATGACAGCGGGGAGCGACACGGGCCGTGGATATCGGTAGCGGAGGAGGCCCGCTTCCACTCTTACCACGATTGATTTTTCGAGGACCAGCGCTCTCATACCCTCCACATCGTCAGGAGGTTTGACCGAGCTCGAGGGCGCCCTCTCCTGCGGCTGGCCCTTTGGCTCCGTGACAAAGGCATCGACCAGAGCGAGCGCGCTGCCATCAAGGTGGCCGCCCTCCTCACCAGCGCGATGCTCGCAGTTGCGCACGATCAACTAGTGCTGCGCAAGAGGGTCGCCCAGATCACCGATGTATACATGAAAAACACAGCCCGGCCCAAGTCGCAGGGCTTGAAAAGTACAAGGGCACTGGCGGCACGTTCGACGTCGTGGCAGGGTCGCAGAGCGCGGCGGCTCGAAAGCAAAAGGAGAAGGCTGAGGTCGAGAATGCGAAGAACCGACTGAGTGGCCAGCCCGCCTGCAGCCCCATCGCGAATGATGCCGCGCCTGGGTCTCTTCCGGCAGGGGCCCGAAAGGGGGGCTGCAAGGGCCCTGGGGGCCCCAGCCCGGGGGGCGGCGACGGCGCCGGAGGCGGGCGAAGCAGCTGCAGCAGCTGCAGCCGCAGCCCAGGCGTCTTCGGCCAGGCAAATGACCTCGGCACCCCACGCAGGAACAAGCGTTTCACGGTTTTTTGTCGGCCCAGCCAGGAGGCGCGGGCGTCTTCCTCCGCCCTCCCCGCCGCGGGGGCGGGGCGCCGGCCAGTCTGCGGCGGTGCGCGCGCATTTTGAGAGGTGTTGGCCACGCGCTGACGGCCGATGGAGGGCGCGATCCCTTTGCCGCAGGGGGCTTTTCCAATTTTCGCCAGCGGCCGCTCGGTTTACGCGGCCGAGGCGGGCAGAAGAAGCATCGATCATCTCCGACATGCGTGGCAGATCTCTGTCCCTAACTCATTGCGCGGTGCCCGCGCCTGTCTGAGATTTTGCCATCTGGGGCGCTCCGCTGTTTGAGCGACGATATTAAACCCGCGCTGTTTACGCCGCCTGGGCGAGAGGCCTGGGCGGCGGACTCAGGACATGGACCTCGCAGGGGCCCCTCTCTCCAGCGCGTCCGCGCAAGGCGCGCGCGCCCCCTGCGGGATTCGCGGGGCCGCGCCCGCCTCGCGGTTTTGAAATGCTGATGGGGCGGAGGAGGACCGGGAGGAGGAGGGGGGGGGAGGGGGTGGTGGTGGTGGTGGTGGGTGGTGGGTGGTGGGGAGGAGGAGGAGGAGGAGGAGGAGGAGGAGGAGGAGGAGGAGGAGGAGGAGGAGGAGGAGGAGGAGGAGGAGGAGGAGGAGGAGGAGGAGGAGGAGGAGGAGGAGGAGAGGTTGAGGAGGAGGAGGGGGAGGAGGAAGAGGAGGAGGGGGGGAGGAGGAGGAGGAGGGGGAGGAGGAGGAGGAGGAGTAGGGGGAGGTGGGCATTGTCTCGTTGCCAAGGAGGAGACGGGTCGATTGGAATTCACTGTGGATGTTCGACGGCCCAATCTGAATCTCTGTTCTCCGCCAAGGGTGGGCCCCGCGACCGCCGGGGGCCCGGCGGAGATAGGTGGGCCGTCGCACTCGCGAGCGCTTGTCTCCCGAAGATAAGGGCTTCGAATTCTGCGCCCAGCCGGCGCGGGCCAGCGAGCTTCGACTCGCGGGGGGTGAAGTTAGACGGTCCATGTGGGGGCCAGTTTTTGTATGTCTTTCTTGTTTTGGTGATCTTCTCCGCGGGCTTCACGCGGCCCTTGTGCTTCTGCCCGCGCGCCGACGAAGGCGTCGTCGGCTCCGCCCCAAGGTTGCTCTCGGTCTTGCGCCTCAGTGACAGGCCCACAGGGGCGCCGTGGGGGCTTCGGGGCCCGCCGATGCAAGCGCGCGCGGCACGTGCGCGGACCGCGTCGGAGGCGTCGGCTTGGGGAAGGCAGAAGTGCGAAGTTTTACGGTCGGCTTGGGCGCCCGCGGCTACGAGAGACTTCGGGGCGCGCTCTCGACGGGGGCGGCCTGCGCGCCCGCGTCGCTCCCACGCGGCGCTGGCGGGCGAGAGAGGCCCAACTCTTGGCCCTCCGGCCTCCGTAGCAGGGGCGCCTCGCGCGCGCTCGGCTCCCCGTGCAAGCTCATCCGGGCCAACTGTTTGGGGGCCGCGCGTCTCTGGGAGTCGAGCCTCGGCGAGGTGGATGCCTCCTTCGGCTTTGTGCCTCTGCTCGCGGCGAGTGCCGCCAGGACTGTTGCGGCCGCGGCCGACGCCCCCGCGCCCGGGCGTGCCGCGGGCGCCGCTTCGGCGCAGACGGCGCGAGCGGCATTGGTGGAGTACAAGAGCAGTCTCGCTTCAAGAGAATGGCAGGCCGATCAGCGCGCGATCGCGTCTTTGCTGCAGGCGATATTGCGCTCGACGCGGATGGCCGCTGGCGTCCAAGGTAGGAGGTCGGAGGCAAGTTGGCGCCGGGCGGCCGCCGGGGGCGGGGCGTAGGCCCTCTGTCGCGATGAATCGATGCAGGGCTCTTCAACGAGAGACAGCGGGGGGAGATGGCGGTTAGGGCCTTGAAAAGGGCCTTCCGTGGGCTTCCTCGCCCTCGTTAGCCGCGCCCTTTTTAAAGCCTTCGAGGTCGCCGTCAGCCATGGCGGGCCTCCCAGTTGCTTTTGGCGCGCGGCGGCCCCGAGATTGGCCCCGCGCGCCGAGGCGCGCGCAGGGTGGCCCCCGGGCGAGGCCAGCGTGACCGATCGCGTATCCAGATATCACGACCCGACCTACGATGGTAACCAAACCGCAGTTCTTCTCTCGGAACGTTTGGCGGATGTCGCCGAAAGGCCTGACGTTAAAATCTGTTTTGAGGGCGACGTCGCAGCTGGCGATGAGGTAGCTTGGCCAACGGAGACTCAGGTCGCGATGAATTTTGCCAGGGGTTCTGGAATCAATGACAACTCAGGCACCGCAGACGCGTTGAATGTGATTGGCCAGATTGATGCGAATAGCGAGTTGACTGGCCCGCGCGTCGGCGTTGCGGCTCAGCCCCTTGATGGGCCTCGAGGGCGCGCGGGCGACAGTCTCGCCCCCTGCCAGCCCGCCCGCCGCAGGCGATTGACCGCTCCAGAGGGCGCCCTGCCCGTCGAGGGCCGCTCGCGGGCGATGGGGGCCGCCGTTGGCCCCGGGCCCCGGGCGCCCTCGGCCCGCCGGGCACCGCGGGCGCCGTGCCCGAGTGGCGGCCCAGACGCGCCAGCGCCCGGGCCAGGCGCGGACGCGGGCCCGCCGTTGAAGAGGCCGCGGACGATGACGCCGCCCAGCGGGCGAAAGCTGGGACGGGGAGGCTCCGCCAGGAAATTTGTTCACCATCTGGTCCTTCTCGGCCGGCCGCTGTCCTGCCAGCTCGCCGACCGCCGCCTGCCCGACTCCGAGGGCGAGAGCCAGGCGTCGACCGAGCACGAGGGGCCTTCGGCGGGGGCAGGAGCTGAAAGCCGTGGGCCGTCGGCGGCAGCGCCTGTCGGCGAATTTCGCGGCCTTGCGGGGGCCTGGCAAGGTGGCCGCCAAGGGTCGCGCGACCGGCGAAGACGCCGCCGACCGCCCCCGCAGGAACGCCGCCCAGGACTTCTGGAGCCAGGTGCCCGACGCCATAAATGAGATCGCTGGGGCGACGTGAGCTACGCGAGCGAGAGCTCAAGCGCGGGAAGCGTGCCCAGGTTGGGGGGCCCCCGCGGCGGCCGTGATTCGCATCTCCCCGGACTTCGGGAACCGTGGCGCTCGGGGGCCCCATCGCTTGCTCCTGGCGCGGCGGGCCTGGGGGCGTCGCCGCCTGAGTGGCTTCCTAAGCCGCGGCCCCGTGGCCCGCGCCATCTGGGCCGCGGCGGCATGCGATTTGGCCCGCGAAGATTTCCGGAAGGCAGACCCGGCAAGCCTTTCGCGACGCAGCGACGGGGCCTCGTCCGCCCAGACGTCCGGGGACGCGACGACCGGGGAGCGGCGCTAGCCCAGACTCGCGAGACCGAGCAAGACCGAGCAAGGGAGACCGCCCGCCGCAGCGTGGCCATCTCATCGAATAGCAATATCTTTCCTTGGCCCCCGCAACTCATTCCGCGCGGTTCGCAGGGGAGCCGGGCGGCGTGATCTTCGACCGCAGCTGCGACGAGATCCCGCGGCAGTCCTCGGTCGCCGCCCACCGCATCAGGCCGCCGAAGCTGGCGGCGCGCCGGGCTCGCAACATCGGAGCGAGCCTCAGTCGACATGGACGAGGCAGAGACATCCTCGATATGGGAAAGCGGGGGCGGCGGGCCTTGGATTGAAGCCTCTCCGTCGCTGCGCGGACGCCGCGCGCGCGCTGCTGATCCGAGCGGCCAGCGAGCTGACGCCGAAGCAGCCGGGCAACCCTGTTCAACCAGGCAAACAAACATACTCCTCGAGGACATCTTCTTCGGCTGAAAGGCCCCGCTCTCCATGCGCGTCCGCTCGGCTTGAAGCCTGGCCAGTTTTTCGCGTATCTTTTCAGTGGGCGCAAGGATGTCGGGCGAACCGCCTGGCGCTTCGGGGTGCCGGCGCGGCGCTGCGACAATATGCTCAGCCCATGGCTTGACCTCGCCCGACCTCCAGTGCTGGCGCAGCGAGCCTGGCAGCCCCGTGCGTTAGTTCCAGCGATGCCATAAACCTTATATGCGCCATCGGTATTTTTCATTAACCATGGGGGTGGTTGGCAAGTCGGTTAGACGGAAACAGATTCATGGAGTCTGTCCGGGCTACATGAGGTGAACCACAAATATCCCGTGGGTCCTGGAGAACGCGCAAACAAGCAATATGTGGAAGTTGCCGGACATTGTCAGCCTGGCCGCCCAACATGTGCCATCAGTTACTTATTGATACCTGCTGCTACGGGCCTCTTTTTTTCGGAAAACGCACCCACCTCCTGTTCGGACGCGTGGGACCAAATAACTTGAAGATCGTCGATGGCCGAACGTATCGTGGAAAAAAACTGCTGCTCGTTCCAAGCAAGAAGCACGCCGCGCTGACGAGCCAATACCCCGCCCCTCATATCAGCTGTTTTTTTCCGCCCAGACTACCCCCTTGTCTTTGCCAAACGCATAATGATGCGCCCTCATTTCGAAGCAAGCATCCGAATTCGGGGATGATTCGGGTTTTTGAAGCCTTCGAGGCTGGGCGCCTTCTTGCAGCCCTGTTTTCACGCGCGTGCTACGTTTCCCTGCCGAGACCCCCCAGACAGACTCACCGTGCTCAGGGAAATTCACCATCTGCCACTTGGGAGTGTTCAGCACGTTGTTGTTGCGACTGTACTTTTTGCACGTCTTCTCAATCGCCCCACCCCCCACCTTGGGGTTTTGAAATCGTCGAGGCCAGGCGCTCCCAACCTGTATGTCGCCTGGCCTCTTGCAGCCTTGTTTGCACACGAGTGCTTCGTTTTTCTGTCGAGATTCCGTGGGCAGACTTGTTGTGCCCAGGAAAACGGAAGACTCTGTGCCACGCAGGTCTGGCAGGGATTCCAGGGCCCCGAAAGGGGGGGTGCCGTCCAGACGGGATCGCGATTTTTAGCTGCATCTGTGGCCCCCCAGAAGCCTGGCGACCTCCGGAGATTTCCGCGAAGGGACCCGGGGACTTCGGGGTCGTCCGAAGATCTCAATTTGGAGGGTTTCGCGCGAGGCGATCTATGGTCCCCGTCTCCGCGCGCGTAAGTTTTGACGCATGTGTTCGGTGTCAGTGTATCCGACAACATATGTAAGAGCACATCCGTCATATAAGTTGTTTGTGTCCTATATTCCCTCCCGCATTCCGCTTTTCCTCATACCTTACCTATATCTATATGTGAACTCATCTGCTGCTGTTTTTGGCTCGTCGCTCGGCTGAGGTGCCGGCCCGCTGGTTGGTCCACGGGGCCCTGAAGATAGCTCAGCCAGCAATGCCGCTTTCATGAGCTCCTCCCCTTGTGGGCCCAGGGAGTTTCCCTGCGTTGGGTGCCGCGCATTGTCGCCCGTCCTTGCGCCCGGGCATCTCCCGCCCGCTTGCTTCATGTTTGAGTAATGGGGTAGCGCCCCAACCGCCTCGAGAGATCGACGCGGAGAAGTGGGACAATGATGGAAGTAGGAGGGGAAGGAGAACGACGAGGTGGAAGGGAAACCGGGAAGAGACAAAGTGATCAAGTCATTGCCGGTGTTGATTTGGTTGACGGTGGTGATATTGATGTTTGTGGTGGTTTCAACGTTGTCGAACATGTTGATGGTTATGATGGGGACGGTGATTGCGATGATGGCGACTAAATGAATGATTATGATCATCATCGTCATGATGATGATGATGATGATGATGATGATGATGATGATGATGATGCTGATGATGAGGATGATGATGATGATGATGATGATGATGATGATGATGATGATGATGATGATGATGATGATGATGATGATGATGATGATGATGATGATGATGATGATGATGATGATGATGATGATGATGATGATGATGATGATGATGATGATGATGATGATGATGATGATGATGATGATGAGAGATGAGGAGGATGAGGATGAGGATGGAGAGGATGAGGATGAGGATGAGGATGAGGATGAGGATGAGGATGAGGATGAGGATGAGGATGAGGATGAGGATGAGGATGAGGATGAGGATGAGGAGGAGGAGGAGGAGGAGGAGGAGGAGGAGGAGGAGGAGGCGGAGGCGGAGGGTGCAGGTGAAAGGGGAGAGGGACGACGGAGAGATGGATTGGAGGAGGATGAACAGCAGGAGTGAGAGTAGTGCCAGCGGGGATGGCGCATCTCTATCGCTTTCCCTCGGCCTCGTCGTCGTCCGCCCCCCTCCTTTCCCCCCTCGGCCTCCTCGTCGTCGGCCCCCCTCTCCACGCCTTCCGTCCTTCGGTCGGCCTCGTCGTCGTTGTTGGCCCCCCTTCTCCTCCCCTTCTCTCTCTTCGTCGTCGGCTCCCTCCTCCTCCTCCTCCTCGCCCCCTCCACCCCCCAGTCCTTGGTTGTGCGCCGTGGTGGCCTTCGCCACCCCCGGCCGCAGGAGTGTTGCCGCCGTGGCGCGAGGCACCCTCGCCCCGGGAGGCGGATTCCCTCGGGCCCCCAAGGGCAAGCGGCTTTTCACACCCCGCCAATTTTCGATGAAACGCAAGACCCTGTTGATCGTCGTGTCGTCGCACTGCGTGCGCGGAGAGGATGCGGGTCGAAGGACGAAGTTCAACACGCCCCGGCTCGCCCGCGAGCCTGTGCCGAGCGCCGCCGCCCCCGCGCCAGATCTGGCACGACTTCTCCGCTTGGCTAGACCTGGGCGGCGACAGGGAGAGGGCCACCCTGGTGCTCCGGCAGGCTCGAGCGGCGGCGCGGGGGGTCGGGGGCCCGGTTTGGAGGGGGGGGGGGCGGGGCAGACGGGCGGGGGCGGAGGTGTGAGGGCGGAGGAACGAGGGAGAGGAGGGTGGGATGAGCAGAACGAGCATGAGAAGGCGGAGGAAGCAGAGGAGGAGGAGGAGGAGGAGGAGGAGGAGGAGGAGGAGGAAGAGGCACAGGAGGCATAGGAGTTGCGCACAGGAGTTGGACGATGAGAACCCAGACGATTATCATTCGAAAGAAGATGAGGGTGCGGATAAGTAGGATGTGATAATGTGGAAGGGGAGGAAGGGAGGGAGGGTTGGAGGAGGCGGAGGATGCCCGCCCCAAACAACCCCTGGCTTCTGCTGCGTCTGTCGCCTCGGCTGGTGCTCCTCCGCATCCTCGCTTCCCTCCTCTTCCTCCCTTCGCCTCGCCCCGCCCCTATTCTCCATCCTCCTTCCCATCCCCCCAATCCCGTGTTCGTTCTTCCTCTTCGGATCGGGAAGGTGGTACTGAGAGGGAGGGGACGGCGGCAGCGTGGAGGGGGTGGAGGAGGGCAGGGGCGGAAGAGCGGCGGGGGTGCGGAAGTGGAGGCCTGGGTGTGGTTAGTGAGATCGGGGAGGGCGGGGGGGCGAGAAGGTTGAGAGGGCGGGCGGGAGGGCGAGCGGGGAGCACGGGGAGGTGGAGGGCAGTAGTCTATGTCTCGGTTGGATGGGCTATATCCCGGTTGGACGGGCGGTTCCCCAGCTGACCGGGGGAAACTGTAGGCTCTGGAAGACCTTCCGCAGTTGATTTCGATGGTACGCCATCTTTGGGAAGTTTGGAGTGCCAGTGGTGTGTCTTTGAGGAGTCCACGTGGCTTCCTGGGAACAACAGCGGGGGAACAACCCATCTGCAGCAATGACAGTATGAGTTGGCGCTGGCTTGCTCTGCTGGCTATCTGTGCAGGGTGGCAGTAGTAGTAGTAGTAGTAGTAGTAGTAGTAGTAGTAGTAGTAGTAGTAGTAGTAGTAGTAGTAGTAGTAGTAGTAGTAGTAGTAGTAGTAGTAGTAGTAGTAGTAGTAGTAGTAGTAGTAGTAGTAGTAGTAGTAGTAGTAGTAGCAGCAGTAGTAGTAGTAGTAGTAGTAGTAGTAGTAGTAGTAGTAGTAGTAGTAGTAGTAGTAGTCGTAAATCTAGTAGCCGTAGTAGTAGTAGTAGTAGTAGCAGTAGTGGTCGTAGTCGTAGTGGTGATAGTAGTAGTAGTAGTAGTAGTAGTAAGTGTATAGTAGTTAAGTAGGAGTAAGCAGTAGTCGTGTAGTAATAGTAGTAGTAATAGTAGTAGTAAGTATA
>CAUYUJ010014361.1:365289-412103 GCA_963575745.1 Prorocentrum cordatum | reverse complement strand
GGATGAGGAAGGATAAGGAAGGGGGTGCGCGAAGGAAGGGTTGACCGAAGAGCCAATCCACTCCCGAGGATCCGTCGGTAAAGGCGGTGCCAATGATGTGAAGGACAACGATGAAGATGCTGCCCTCCTCCACTGCCCCAGAGCCAGCATTGCATCTTCCAAAGCCTATGAACCGAAAGGGGCAGCGGGCGCAGTAAAGGATCTTATACATACAATGAAAATGTATAGTAAGGACGCGAGGTAAGGACGCAAGACCCTTGGAGGCCGAAGTTGAAGTATTCTGGGCGGCAGGCGGCCAAACCCCCAGGGAACCTGAGAAACTGGCCTGCGAAAGTTGCTAGGGACGGGCCGCAGAGGCTGAGGCAGGCAAGGACCCAAGGGTACCCTTGAAAAAGTCGTTTGTCCTTACTATGCGCGTTGACTGTATGGGGGTTCACATGCCCCCCCCGCCCCGAAACCCGACCCGCGAGACCCCAGCGCGAAACGCGGAGGACGGGCTTCGGGAGCGTAGGGAACGAGCCCCTAGCCTTACCGGACTGAGCGCCGCGCAGTAGAGCCCCAGTCGGCGAGCGAGGCCAGAGAGGACCGCCAATCACGACGCCCCCCTGTCCACGCGGTAGCGCACGCCCCAGAACAGCTTTCCAGCGCCAGCGGGGGTGGAGGGGCGTGAGTGGCAGGCTGGAGCAGAGGAACTGAGCACCATGAGTGGGCAGTCGCGTCGCTCGGCAAACCCGAATCCGACGGGCGGAGGCCCGCCAAGGAGGGCGGGCGCCAGCCTTCGGGGCACTCCGTGAGGGCGCGCAACCCCCAAACCGGTCTTACAGCGCGGGCCGTCCGATCTGGTCCCTGCTCCTGCAGCGGCGGTCAAAGCCTAGCTCACGCGGAGTCCAAATGGAGCAAAATGGTCCCGCCGCAGAGCCTCGATCGCCAAACGAGACACAGCACGTGTGTTCGACGGTGCGTGGTCTTACCCAGCACGCATCGTCAAGTTCTCAATCAGAACACCTTGCGTCGGTAGCGCAGCTATCAGAGCATCTTCTCTCTTTATTGGCTCCATGTGCTGCGTGCACGGCGAAGTGTGGTATCAAGGCGAGCCCAAAGAGGTTATACATGTATTTTCGGTTGTATCATTGGGAGCAAATGCGTGTTATGATCCAATGGCTCATTTCCAAATGCAGCTGGGGTGTCAGAGTGAGAGCTTTGTTTTCAAAGCAAAAATCAATCCCGTCAACGTGTGCGGCATAATCACAGATGGACGTGTGGCGCTGGGGTGTGAGAGGTCAGGTGCGTGCTGCAAGCAAACCCAATACATCCCAGTGCATGCCATGTATCGATCTGTGACATGTGGGAATGTGCAAGGCCAGGGGCGCGCTGCGAGCAAGCGCAAGGAATGTCGATGTGTGGTCGCTCTTCCATTGGCGGAACGCTGTGGCCAGTGCTGGTGGCGATCGAAATACAAGCAGCACCGTTGGCCGGCGCGACGGCGCAGACCGGCGCCGTCGTGCCCGGAGCGGCAGTCGCCGCGCTGTGGGTCAGCGCGCGCCTATTTTTAAATTCACTCCTTGCTCCAATGCCGGGCGCCCTGCTCTGTCTGCGTCGTCGCGCGCGCCGATGGCGCCATCGGGGCGCGGCGGCCCCTCGCCGGCGGCATCGGCGGGCTGGCCGCCGCTGTCGCCGGCCCCCTCGGCGGAGGCGGCTCGGGCGCAGCGGCTGCGGCGGCGCGCCGGGGCCGGGGGCGACCGCCCCGGGGGCGCCGAGGCCGTCGCGCGCGGGAGCAGGGCGCGGTGCAAAGCCGGAGCGATCGGGCCCGCCCCCTTCGCGCGCCCCCTTGGGCGGGGGGGGGGGCGGCTGGCGCCCCCGCCAGCGGCCGCAACCACCCCGACACGCGAAGTCGTTTGGTAAACGCGCCCCAAACAAGAACCGAACAGGGCAGGGCTGTTTAGTAAGCGCCCAGGGCCGTTTAATAAACGCCAGTTGTCAGGTCCGGGTGTTTTTTCCTCCCTTGAGCCTCGGATGTCGCCTCGGCAGCCGCTGGCGTTGCGTCGCGGATAACTCTCGCACTGGGCGGGTCGATTGAAGCCACGGCTGATGCCTTTGCCCTTCCTGTCTTCGGATCAGGGTGGCCGCGGCCTGGTTCGCAGCGGAAGAGGTGCCGCGTCTGGCGTCTTGCACTCGAGCCGCCGCGTGGCCTCTCTCCTCGCGAACTGCCAGCGGTTCGGCGCCTCGATTCGAGTGTGCGATATTTCTCTGCGCCTGCTCGTCGATTCGCATAATAAGGATGCGCGGTAAGGATGCAAGGGCCTTGGAAGGCCATGTCGACGTTTTTCGAACGGGGCTGGCCAGCAAAAGTTGCCGAGGATGGGACGAAGGGGCCTGGATGCAAGGGTAGCCTTGGAAAGCTGCTCATCTGACTTGACCGTAATGTGTTTCACCATGATCACGGGATCGTTGACACCCAACTCGTTGAAGCCGTTGGTGGGGAGGTCCTCTTGGCTGTGGTATCGTGGCTCACGCCCATCGAGGTGTCGCGGCTGCGAGAGCCGTCTTTCCCTGGCGAGGCGTTTGGGCGTGTCCCCGGGGGCTCGCGGGGGACTGTGGCGACTTTGTCTCTCTCTCTCTCTCTCTCTCTCTCTCTCTAAGGATGCAAGGGCCTTGGAAGGCCATGTCGACGTTTTTCGAACGGGGCTGGCCAGCAAAAGTTGCCGAGGATGGGACGAAGGGGCCTGGATGCAAGGGTAGCCTTGGAAAACTGCTCATCTGACTTGACCGTAATGTGTTTCACCATGATCACGGGATCGTTGACACCCAACTCGTTGAAGCCGTTGGTGGGGAGGTCCTCTTGGCTGTGGTATCGTGGCTCACGCCCATCGAGGTGTCGCGGCTGCGAGAGCCGTCTTTCCCTGGCGAGGCGTTTGGGCGTGTCCCCGGGGGCTCGCGGGGGACTGTGGCGACTTTGTCTCTCTCTCTCTCTCTCTCTCTTCTGTTGGCACGTCCTCAACATTGCAAGCCCCCGTTAGCGAGCGAGAAAAGGGAAGAAGGAGGATGAGAGGAGGAGAAGGAGGAGGAGAAGGAGGAGGAGGAGGAGGCGGGAGCAGGATGGGGTCGGTGGAGGAGGAGGAGGAGGAAGAAGAGGAGGTGCAGGAGGAGGAGGAGGAGGAGGAGGAGGAGGAGGCGGAAACACATAGGAAAAAGAGGAGGTGTGAGGAAGCGGAAGTGTCAGGAGGATGGTAAGGTCTCAGTTCGGAGGAGGAAGAGGGCCCAACGTGACACAGCCCGCATCTCCGAGGTGCCGAAGCGGAAGTCAAGCAACGGCGGCGGCGACGACCACGGCCACGGCCACGGCGCCGACGCCGCCGCCCTCGGCGTCGCCACCGATGACTGGCGAGGGCCGCCGAAAGCCGCCGCCGCGGGCCGCCGCTGGCTGCCGACTTGTTGGGTGACTGGCGGGCGGCAGTCGGCCGCTGAGGGCCGCGCCGATCCCCCTATTTGAGACAAGTAGGAACGGTTCGTTTGGGGAAGGATCATCATAGGTCGTCGCCCTTACAATCTTCTTCAATTAGGTTCGGGGCCGGATCCGCAACATAGCGGTCTGCGAGGTGGGCATCATAGCCATTCCACCACGGCCAAATACATATCCATTCCTACTAGTGACTTCACTAGTGTCATCCCATGCGTAGCATGCTCCGCCGACGTCCAGATTTGTTGTTTGTCATAGCGTCAACCCCCAGAGGTCATGACCCAACCCGCAAGACCAGCTTTCCACCATTCGTAACTGTTTGAAGGTCCCCGCGCCCGGCGAGGGCCCCCGGAGGCCGAACGCGAGGGGCACCCTGCATCAGCGTGAGGCTCATCGGGGCAAGCGATGGGCGATGTCTCCGACGTGAGAGGGGCTCCGGCGGCCGAGGGCCGGCGGCGGCGGCGGGCGGTGCGCCGCCAAAGGCCGGCGGCGGCGGCGGGCGGCGCCCCTCGACGGCGGGCCTCCTCCAGATCGGCCCGCAGCCCCGCGAGGCGGGGCGCCTCCGCCCTGAGGGCTCGGCCGCCCTGCTCGGCCTCTCCGGCAGGGGGAGGCCCGGGGCGCGGCCCTCCCGCCTGCTTCCCTCCCTCCCGCCCACTCTACCCCCAATCCTTCCTCACCCAGGCTTCCTCCTTCATCCCTATCCCCCACCCTCCACCTCATTCCCCCTGTACCCACTCCCTCCTCGCACACCTCCCCCCCCCCCCCCACCGCCCTACTCCCCCCATCACTCACTCCCTCCCTGCAGCCCTCCTCCCTCCTCCTCCTCCTCCTCTCTCCTCCTCCCCTTACTCCTCCTCCTCCCCCCTCCTCCGTGTCTTCCTCGTTCGTAGTCCTCCTCATCCATCCTCCTCCGTCCTCCTTACTCCTCCGCCCTCCCCTCCTCCCCCTTCCTCTCCTCCCCCTCCTCCTACTCCTCCTCTCAGCTTCCTCCTCCTCCTCCTCCTCCTCCGTCCTCTCCTCCCTCCCCTCTCTCCTCCTCCTCATCCTCCCTCCCCCTCTCCCATGTTCCTGCTTCCCCCGCGTCCTTCGAGCCATATTCGAGAGACGCCTCCTCCTCCTCCTTTTTTATCCTTCCTCCTCCTCCTCCTCCTCATCCTCCTCCTCCTCCTCTCCTCCACCCACGAACTTCCTCCTGCCCCCTCCTCCTCCTCCTCCTCCTCCTCCTCCTCCTCCTCCTCCTCCTCATCATCATCATCATCATCATCATCATCCTACTTTCCTCTCCCTCTCTCTCTCCCTCTCTGAAGTCTTCGTCCAGCCCTGCAGCCCGACGGCGTCTGTAGACTCACCGACGGCTCGCTGCCACTGGGGGGCTCTACCCCACGTTCCATGTTGCCTCTCGGCGCCGCTGCCATGATCACCGTCTCCCCCTGCCGTCCTTCATCAGCCTTCGGGTGCGTGCCACCAGGTGCATTGCCGGCGCACGGCCAGGACCAGCCGATTCGGTACATGGCTTGCACTGTCGTGTGAGGGCCCCTTTGATACGCTCCGTGTGCAGGCTGCAACCAGGGGCCCGGCTTCCTTTCGCATTGAGGTCTTCCTCTCTTCCGCCTTCGCCCCCCCCCGCGCGGGGTGCCGATCCCCTTGTGCGCAGAAGGGGTGGCAGGGCGCCTGCACCTGCCAGGCTTCTGCCCGGCCCTTTCGCCAGCCGTGCCTCTTGGTGCCGCCCGCGCGGGGCTGGGTGGAGCTGGGGGCGGCCGTGCTTATGCGGCCGCTGGTTCTCGGGTCCTGTCACCCTTCAGTGCGCGCGGGGACACCCCTGCACCCCCGCAGGGCCAGGCCGTTCGCACCTGTTTCCGCCCCACTTTGCCGCACGCTGCGAGAAGACTTGACAACATGTTCCGCTGAACAGGCACTGGGCCGCCGAGAGGGGTGCCCCAAAGTGGCACCTTCTCTTCTCTGGTCCCCGAGGCATGCGTGCCAAAACGTGCAACAAACCAGAATATCTTGTCAACCTTTCCGACCGCGCCACGGGTGGGACTAGCGCCACCCCTGCCATTCACATGCCGCGCCTCCCGCTTTGACGAGGACGGCCCAAGCGGCGCTAGTACCCGCAGGGCATGACACCTGTGTCCGAATTGTTGCGATCTCTTTCTCCCTCCCCCCCTCCCACTCCTCCTCCTCCTCCTCCTCCTCCTCCTCCTCCTCCTCCTCCTCGTCCTCGTCCTCGTCCTCGTCCTCGTCCTCGTCCTCGTCCTCCTCCTCATCCTCGTCCTCCTCCTCCTCCTCCTCCTCGTCCTCGTCCTCGTCCTCGTCCTCGTCCTCGTCCTCCTCCTCCTCGTCCTCGTCCTCGTCCTCGTCCTCGTCCTCGTCCTCGTCGTCGTCCTCCTCCTCCTCGTTATCGTCCTCGTTATCGTCCTCGTCCACGTCCTCGTCCTCGTCCTCCTCCTCGTCCTCGACCCCATCCTCCTCCGTCCTCCTCCTCCTCCGCCTCCTCTCCTCCCCCTCCTCCTCCTTCCCCCTCCTCCTCCTCCTCCTCCACCTCCTCTCCTCCTCCTCCTCCTCCTCCTCCTCCTCCACCGATCCCATCTTCCTGCCTCCTCCTCCTCCTCCTCCCACTTTCCCGCTCCCTCTCTCTCTCCCTCTCCGAAGTCTTCGTCCAGACCTGCAGCCCGACGCCGTCTGTAGACTCCCCGACGGCTCGCTGCCACTGGGGGGCTCTACCCCACGTTCCATGTTGCCTCTCGGCGCCGCTGCCATGATCACCGTCTCCCCCCTGCCGTCCTTCATCTGCCTTCGGGTGTGTGCCACCAGGTGCATTGCCGGCGCACGGTCAGGACCAGCCGATTCGGTATATGGCTTGCACTTTCGTGTGAGGGCCCCTTTGATACGCCCCGTGTGCAGGCTGCAACCAGGGGCCCGGCTTCCTTTCGCATTGAGGTCTTCCTCTTTTCCGCATTCGCCCCCCCCCCCGCGCGGGGTGTCGATCCCCTCGTGCGCAGAGGGGTGGCAGCGCCCCCGCACCTGCCAGGTCTCTGCCTGGCCCTTTCGCTGGCCGTGCCTCATGGTGCCGCCAGCGCGGGGCTGGGTGGAGCTGGGGGGCGGCCGTGCTTATGCGGCCGCTGGTTCTCGGGTCCTGTCACCCTTCAGTTCGCGCGGGGACACCCTTGCGCACCCCCGCAGGGCCAGGCCGTTCGCGCTTGTTTCCGCCCCACTTTGCCGCACGCTGCGAGAAGACTTGACAACATGTTCCGCTGAACAGGAACTGGGCCGCCGAGAGGGGTGCCCCAAAGTGGCACCTTCTCTTCTCTGGTCCCCGAGGCATGCGTGCCAAAACGTGCAACAAACCAGAATATCTTGTCAACCTTTCCGACCGCGCCACGGGTGGGACTAGAGCGCCACCCCTGCCATTTACATGCCGCGCCTCCCGCTTCAACGAGGACGGCCCAAGCGGTGCTAGTACCCGCTGGGCCCTGACACCTGTGTCCGAACTGTTGCGATCTCCTTCTCCCTCTCCCTCTCCCACTCCTCCTCCTCCTCCTCCTCCTCCTCCTCGTCCTCGTCCTCGTCCACGTCCTCGTCCTCGTCCTCGTCCTCCTCCTCGACCCCATCCTCCTCCCGCCTCTTCCTCCTCCTCCTCCTCCTCCTCCTCCTCGTCCATTTCCTCCTCCTCCTTCCCTCCTCCTCCTCCTCCTCCTCCTCCTCCTCCTCCTCCTCGTCCTCCTCCTCTTCCTCTTTCTCCGCGGGCGTGCTCCCTCCCAAATGCCAGTCCCGCGCATCGCCCGCGGCCCTGGCGCGCCAGCTCGGGCCGCCCCGCGCCGCCGCGTCCGCGCGCCGGCGCCGCCGTGGCCCCCGGGCCAGCCACCGGGCTGCCGCTGCGCTGGTCCCAGCGGCAGCGTCCAGAGGGGGACGGAGGAGGAGGGGGAGGAGGAGGAGGAGGAGGAGGAGGAGGAGGAGGAGGAGGAGGAGGAGGAGGAGGAAGATGAGGAGGAGGAGGAGGAGGACGAGGAGGAGGAGGAGTCCTTATCCAAAGGTGGCTGGCTGGTCCGAGCCCTCGGAGTGCGTTAGCAGCCGCCACAGGTGGTGCTGGACCGCCAGGAGGCGGGCCTGCTGCCAGAGCTGCCCCATGACAGGGCCCTACTACGCGAGGCGCACGGAGGGAGAAGTGTCGAGGCGGCCCGCAGCCGCGACGCTGGGCTGACAGCCCGCACGCAGCGTGGGCACCGCAGGAAGAGGACCACGTTGTCGTCCTTCCAAAGTCCTGCTCGAGCGGCGGACACCGGCATCGGCGCGGGCACGCCCTGTCCGCGCTTCATCCTTGCATCCGGTGCCCGTTTGGCCATGCCTGCAGCCATGTCTTGAACTAGGTCTGCCGCCATGCCGGGAGCAGGCTGTCCGCAATGTCAGCTTGTGGTTAACAAGAACATGGGGGGGCGCGTGATAAAACAACATGGTTCCACATTGAATCGCGCAGGGGGCGCCCGCCAAATTGAGACACGCGGCGGCGGCGCTGGTGATTAGCGCCAACGCCTGGCCGACGGCAGGAGGGCGATAGGCGAGACGCAGGCGGCGCCGCTTCAGCGGAGGGGACAGCAGCGCCTCCGACATAGCAGGGCGGTTGGGCTAAAATGACTACAGACAGGAGAGAAGAGGAGGCGAGGGAAAGAGGCGCCTCGGCTGGCGGGCGGTGCCGACATGGCTCCAAACGAGACAGGGAAGAGAGGGGGAGGAGCGGAAGAGGCAGGCGGAAAGGGTTCCTCCTTCGCCTTCTCCTTCCCCTCCCCCCCTCCACTACAATGTCCCATGACGACGAGGACGAGGACGAGGACGACGGTGTGCTGTTTGGGACTTTATTTCGCGGTGCTAAAATTCCAACGTGCCTGGGGTTTGACCTCTGAAGGAACGGTTCAATATCGGGCGTTCCCTGTAGGGTCTCAGGCCAAATCCTCTCTTCCTCCTCCTACTTCTCCTCCCCCTCCTCCGCCTCCGCCTCCGCCTCCGCCTCCACCTCCTCCTCCTCCTCTTCCTCCTCCTCCTCTCCCTTTTTCTTCTGGATCTTTCTCCGCTGGCCACTAGCCATGTTACCAGATAGTCACGTCTCCTCCTCACCCTCCTCCTCCTCGTTATCCCCCTCTTCCTCATGCTCACCCTCGTTCTCCTCGTTCTCCTCGTTATCCTCGTCGTCCTCGTTCCCCTCGTTCTCCTCGTTTTCCTCCTCCTCCTCCTCCTCCTCATCATCATCATCCTATTCGTCCCCCTCCTCCTCAGCGTCGCCGTCGTCACCGCCATGCTCGTCCCGCCCGCCACGCCGGGCCTTCGCCGTGGCGCTGGCTATGGCCTCCTGCAGAGCCTGGAGCGTCGCGTCCCGGTCCAGCATGGCCTGGCGAGTCGGAAGCGCGCCCCGGGGGCGACCCTCGCAGCCCTTCGTCCGGGCTGGTGGCAGAGGACGCCCGGGAGGACTCAAGTCTCTTCCGAGACATGTTTCGCGGTAGGCGTGTCACGAGGATATCCTTGACCTTGCGGGGTGAACCTGCTAGCCAGACCTGGCTGTATCTCATTACCTCGGCTCCCTTGCTCTCCCTTTGTCTCCTCTCTCCCCTCACCACCCATTGCCCCTTCCCAGAGCTTGGAGAATGCCACGCGACAACACCGGTCAGCATCACCAACACCTTCGCGGAGGCCGCGGCGGTTGCATGCCGCTGCCACCATCCGCGATGGCGGAGTAGGCCCTTTCGGCAGGGGGCGGCCTTGCTCGTGGCGGCCGCGCGCGAGGCCCTGCAGCCCCGTGGTGACTTCTGGTGGGGGTGTGGGCGGGCGTGCTGGCCGCTCCTTGGAGAGGCGCGCAGCCGCGGAGGCGACTGCTGCGCCTGCCGCGGCGGCGGCTCCTGGTGGCCTCGCGGCGGCGCGGGCGGCAGCTGCTGGCGCTGTGCCAAGGGCGCTGCGGCGCCGCAGCGCGAGGCGCAAGCGGCGGGCTTCGTGGCGGGCGCGGCGCGCCACGCCCCGCAAGCCTCCGCGAGCCCGAGGTGCGCGTGGAAGCGTCGGCGCACGATCGGGCGCACCGAGATATCGAGAGCGCAGAGGGCCGGACAAGGCTGCGCGCAGGGCGGCGGCGGCGGGGTGGGCCTCGCCGGCCGCGCGGCCGAGGAGGCGCGGGCCAGGCTCGAGGCTCCGCGGCCGCACGTCGAGGCCGCGGCCGCGAGTCTGCGGGTGGAGAGCCAGGGCTCAGCTCTGGCCCTTCACCTGCAGGCAGCCCTGAGAGCTACCCGAGGAGGGGATCCAGCAGCACGATGCGCTGCCGAGGGAGGCCGTGGGGCTGCCGACGAGGCTCGTCGCGAAATGGGGCCTCGAGCTTGCGCAGGAGCTGCACCTGAGTTGCTATGCCAAGCTGCAGGATTAGGAGGGAGTTCGTCTGCTGCAAGCTGGTCGAAGGGGTCTGCAGTGCGGCGTGGCCGCGTGCCGCGGCACTAGGCGATGACGCGGGCGCGGAGAGCAGCGACGTCGACAAGGCGGTGTGGAGACGCCTGGAGGCCGTCATCGCTGGCAGCACGTTCAATGGCAGCTCGGACGAGACCGTGGTGTGCAGCTGTGTGACGGCTTTGTCAGGGGTCGTCTGCGAGGGCAAGGTCCCTGTTGGACTTCATCCTCTCGCTGCTCGTGCTGGGCTTTGCGAGTGGTATGGATTTCGTGGGGGCGGCCTTGAAGATGATTCCCCCCTCTGCTGATGAGGGAGGAGCTGGCGTCGGTCAGGTCGGCGCAGGTACACGTCAGGTCAGGGGTTTTGGTGCATGGCCTGTGGCGCGCCCGCGTCGGTGGGTGTAGCAAGGCTCCTCGGGCCTGGCCAAAACGCACCAACAAGTTCCCTTCTCCACACTCATCCACCCTCCTGCTCCTCCTCTTCCTCCTCCTCCTCCTCCTCCAATTCCTCCCCCTCCTCCTTGCTCCGCCTCCTCCTCCTCCTCCTTCTCGGCCCCCTCCTCCTCCTCCTCCTCCTCCTCCTCCTCCTCCTCCTCCTCCTCCTCCTCCTTTTGCACTTACTCCTCCTCCTTCTCCTCCTCCTTCTCCTCTTACTCCTCCTCCTCCTCCTCCTCCTCCTCCTCCTCCTCCTCCTACTCCTACTCCTGCTCCTCCTCCTCCTCCGTCTCCTCCTCTCCCTCCCCCTCCCCCATCTCCACCCTTCCTCTCCTCGTCTTGGCTGAAGCGATTGCATGGCCTCGCCTGCGCGCGCCCCCCGCTCGGCGAGGCGCAGCTGCAGGATATCGGGGCCTACAAGGGCTCCCTCGGCCCACGGTGCCTCCTTGGTGGGGGCCGCCGTGCGGGCCGCGGTGCTGGCGGGGCGCCGCGGCGCACCGTCGCGGCCGTTGCGCGCTCTGCCATCTCCGCGCCACACGCTCTTCGCGTGCGGAGGGGGACCGATGCTGACGGCCGAGGCGGCGCCTGTCGCTGCTGCACCTGTCGCTCTCGCGCTGCCTGCTGCCACGCCCGCCGCCTCCGCGGCTGCAAGGCGGAGCGGCGGCGGCGGCGCCGTGCCCTCGCAAGGCGGCGCGAGCCGCGGAGCCGCCGCTCGCTGATACATGGCCGCGGTGGCCTGCGCACGGGGCCGCTGCTGGAGCTTGCCCTGGGCTGCGGGCCCGGGCGCGCGGCGGAGGTCGAGGCGCTCGGCGCGACGAAGGACGCGTTCGACGGCGAGTGGGCCGACTCGCACACTCGTGCGCTCCTCGGCGGCTGCGGCCTCGAAGATGGCGCCTGCGGCGCCCGCGCGGGGCGGATGAGCAGGCGAGGCTCCTGCAGGGCCTGACGCTCCTCTCGCACCTGGATGGGGGCCAGTCTGATCCTGGCGTCGGGCGCTTGGCCTGATGGGCCGCGCTCGCGCGAGGGCACGAACGACGAGATGCTCCGCCGCGAGCTGGCCGCGGTGATGGCGGCGGACGCACTACGCCAACGACCTCATGACTGAGGGGCCCGTGCTGCTCGTCCTTGTCATCATGTTCGGCTTCGGGTAAGCCGTTCATTCCTGGGGCCTTCGCCCACCGCCGCTGCCGACTTTGCCCTTCGGGCGGCGGATCCGTATCCCGCCTGCTGCTCTTCGTTTCGGCTGACGGCATTCGCAGACGGCGTCTCTCACTCCCTCCGCCCTTCCTCCTTCCGTTCTCCCCCCATCTCCCTCCTCCTCCATCCACTTTCCTTACAGGTAACAAATAACTCCTCCCTGTCGCGCCCCGAGACGTGTTGATAGGGCGGGCCGGGCGTTAGGCCTGTTCGCAACAGCTTCACGGATGGAGGGCGGGCTATTTTCAAGATGTGGCTTTCGCCTTGGCGCCGCGCACCTTCGTCTTATAAAAGTTCGCAGCAATTTCAAGGATGGAGGGCGGGCGGTTTTCAAATGTGCCTCTCGCCACTGCGCTGCTCAGATGATGGAGGGCGAGTAGTGGTCAACATGTGACTCCCGCCTTAGCGCCGCGCGCACTTGTCTTAAACGTTCGCAGCAGCCTCACGCATGGAGGGTGGCTCTTTTCCAAGCCTTGGCTCTCGCTTGAGCGTCGCGCACACTCGTCTAAAACATTTCGATTCATTTCAGGGACTCTTCTGATTGACGTCCCAGGAGCGGTGTTCCGGCACGATTGAGGATTGTCAGGCACAGAAGTCATGTTGACTCGCGGCGTTGAAGTCCCAAGAATTTCGTTCTGGTGCAATGCTTGGTCGCAGGGCGCACGCGATGTTAATTGGCGGCGTTGAAATCCTAGGAATGGTGATCTGGCAAGATTGAATATTTTCAATTCAAGCGGTTGCCTTCCAACGGGGCACTTCCTGCAGCGAGAAAACATTCTTGTAGGGACCGACGAGAAGGGGAACTTGGAGGGAGGGATTCTAGCAACATCGCTGGTGCGCCTTGGGTTTGCACTGGTGGTCCTCCACCTTCTCCTCCTCCTCCTCCTCCTCCTACTCCTCCTCCATTTTGTTGCTATCTCCTCTTCGAGGAAGGGGCGACGGGAAGACCCTCGCCGCCAGTCTCGCCCACCCCCTCGTCCCGAGCCACCGCGCCAGGGCCCGCGGCCATCCCGCGACGCCGTGCCGAGAGCGGCCCGCCGTCGACGACGGCGACGGCGAAGACGACGACGGCGACGACGACGACGCCGACGACGACCACGACGGAGACGGAGACGACGACGACGATGATGACGACAACGACGGCGGCGGCGGCGGCGGCCGCGAGCGGCGACGAGCGGCCCTCGCCGCGGCCTGCTCGTCGACGAGTCGCCGGTGCTGGGCCTCCCCGCGGGGGGATGGGGGGCGTGACGCGGCGGCCAGGCCCGCTTCGCCAGCTGCACGGGTGGTGCATGTTCCCACCGCCATCCTCTTCGTCCTCCCACGGCTCCCCCTCCTGCTCTAGCTCCCCTTCCCATCTCTTCTCCTCTCCTCTCCTTTCCTCCCTCCCTCCTTCATATCCTACACCTATACGCTCTCCTCTCCCTTCCCCCGCTCCCTCCCTCCCTTCTCCTCCTCATCACACTCATCACCCCCACCACCATCATTATCATCACCACCATCATCATCACCATCACACTCAGAATCATCATCCCTCTCATCATGATCATCGTCATCATTTTTCCTTCCCCCACCAACTCATCACCATCATCATCAATATCATCATCAGTCTCCTGGTCGCTCATGCTTATCGCCGTCCCTTTTTCTCCTCCCCCCCATGCCCTCCTCCTGCGTGCCACGGAACGCGTTGTATGCACGACCGCACGCTCGCCCGCACTGAACTCCAGGAGCGAAGCGTCGAGCTGGCAGCCCTCCACGCCCAGCAGCGTGGCCGGCTAGCCGGCCGGTTCGGCCGCCAGGCGGGCCGCGGCGTCCTCCCCCTCCTCCTTCTCCTCCTCCTCCTCCTCCTCCTCCTCCTCCTCCTCCTCCCCCTCCTCCTCCTCCAGCCCATCCCTCATCCTCCCTCTCCTGGTGCGTCATCCCCTGCCAGGTGCCAGCAACGCGGGCGTGTCCTCGCGCGCCGAGGGCCCGTCGTGGCGCCACCCCCGTGGTGCGTCGTCGTCCCCCGGTTTCCTCCACCATGTCTCCTCTTCCTTCCCTTATGTTGGGCGTGTCCCCCTACAGGGGGATTTCCGACGAACAATAAAAAGTATCCCCAAAAAACTCCCCAGAGGCCAACAAATACTCAAAACATAGCCAAGACTATTGTTGGACTATTGTTCGACGATTTTTGGGTATTCATGATGTTTCGTCGAAGATCCCCCTGTAGGGGCACGGGCCCGACTTAGTCCTTCCCCCTCCCTCCCGACTCCTCGGCCGCCCTCCTCCCCCTTTCC
Source organism: Prorocentrum cordatum (assembly GCA_963575745.1). Taxonomy (NCBI): domain Eukaryota; class Dinophyceae; order Prorocentrales; family Prorocentraceae; genus Prorocentrum; species Prorocentrum cordatum. The sequence continues at coordinate 398,327 of CAUYUJ010014361.1, read as the reverse complement.
CTATTCCCCCCCTTTGCCTATTCCCCCCCCCCTTTCCCTATCCCCCCCTTTCGTTCGGCCCGACTCGGCCGCCCTCCCTCCCCCTCCCCGGGGGCGGCGCCCGGCCTCCAGCTGCGCGCGCTCCGCTGCGGCGGCCCCAGCGCGGCAGGCCACCGCGGCCTGCCCCCCCGCGGGCGGAGGGGAGGGCGGAGGACCAGTGGACAAGCTGCCTCCTCCTCCTCCTCCTCCTCCTCCTCCGCCTCCTCCTCCTCCTCCTCCTCCTCCGCCTCCCTCCTCCTCCTCCTCCTCCTCCCCCTCTCTCCGCCTCCGCCTCCTCTCCTCCTCCTCCTCCTCCTCCTCTCCTCCTCTTGCTCCTCTCCTCTCCTCCTCCCCCTCCTCCTCCTCCTCCTCCTCCTTCTCCTCCTCCTCCTCTCCCTCCTCTTGCTCCTCGTCCTCCTTCTCCTCCTCCTCCTCCTCCTCCTCTTCCTCCTCCTCCTCCGCCTCCTCTTGCTCCTCCTCCTCTTCCTCCTTTTCCTTCTGCTCCTGCTCCTCTTGGTCTCCCTCCAAACCGCAGGCCCAAGTGTAGCACCCTTGTCCACCCCCTCCCTTTCCTCGCGTCCCCTCTCGCCCCGCCCTCCACTGCCCATTTCTTTCCCGCCATTGAAATCCTCGTTTTGTGGTGGGGGGGGGGCGCGGAACAGATTTGAGAGGATGTCCCCAGCGAAACCGCTGGTTTGCGGTTCGGAACTGTACTCCACACATCGCAATTTCAAACGGTGCCAGAAGTACGCTGGCGGTCCCCGTGTCCTCGCGCGCTGGGTGTCAGGCATGGGATTCCTTCACTTCTTTCCGCTTGCATCCTGCCTGTCTCGCGGCTGCTGCTGCTGGTGTATCGGAAGTTCGGGGGTGACATCGAAATTGAACGGGGGGACCCCGACCGGGAAATCGGTTTCGGGTTCGGGTTCGTGTCGCGTGAGGCCTCGGAACAAAAATAGCGAACACTCATGCCACATTCATCTGTGAACGCCTCCCCCTCCCCCCAATGTTCGAAGTTGGCGGTGGGTCTGATGAGTTGCACCTCCACCGCAGTCTCCCCCGCGCGTGCCAACCTTGAGTTTGGGGGGCAGGGGGGGTGTTCACTAATTGTTTCCCTCTACCAATGTGCGGGCGAGGGGAAGCTGCGTGGGCGGGCGAGAGGCATGACCCCGCCGTGCCCAGGGCGGGGCTGTACAAGAAACCGCCGGCCGGCGTGTGGCCGGGGGTGTCCCGCCGAGGTGTCCCGCCGAGGTGTCCCGCCGTGGTGTCCGCGGCGGTGTCCGCGGCGGTGGTTGGGGGTGAGCCGCCGATGCTCCGTCGGTGTCCCGTCGCTGTCCCCCGTCGGTGAGCCGTTGGTGGCGCGTGGGTGTCCCGTTGGTGTCCCGCCGTGGGAGTCCTGTCGGTGTTACGTTGGTGTCCCGTTGGTGTCCCGTTGGTGTCCTGCCGGTGTCACGTCGGCCCCCGCCCTCGCCCAGGATTTCATTGCCGGCCTGCTCCTGGTGCCATGAATTTGGCCCCAGAGTGCTCGCGGCGACCAGGAGTCTGAGGTTAGGGGGTGATATCGACCGAACGAGGTCGAAACGATCGATCGTGGAATCGATAGCGAGATCGAGCGAGTGAGGTCGATAGGTATTTGTTCCTCACTCATGACGAGGTCGATCGTGATATATATATATATATATATATATACACATATATGTGATACCATCGACACTGAGATCGATCGTGAGGTCGATTGTGAGATCGATAGTGAGATCGATTGACGGCAATCGCTAGAGTGGGACCGATCGAATGAGATCGGTAGAGTGAAGCCGATCGCGCTAGATCGATATAGAGTGAGACCGATCGGGTGAGATCAATCGTGAGATCGATATTGAGTTCGAAAGTGAGAACAGTGGTGTGATCGATAGAGCTATCAGTAGTGAGATCAATTGAGTGCGACGTTGGTTCCGTCCCTTCCCATTATCTCCTCATCACCCGAAGGGCGGCCGCATGTATATATATATATATATATATATATATGTATACATGCAACCATAATGCTGTCTCCTCCTTCTCCTCCTCCTCCTCCTCCTCCTCCTCCTCCTCCTCTTCGAACAACGAAAACAAACCTCAGCCTGTCGCAATAATCGGGCACATGGCCCACCCTGGGAGACTGATCTGGAATCTGTCGATGATCGAGATCGAATGGGCGACGGCATCGACGTGCGCGGGCCCGTTGGAGATCGCCGCGGCGGGGGCCAGGATGCCGAGCCGCCAGGCAGCGTTGAGCATGTTGCTGACCTTTGCCAGCGGCAGCCTGTCTCCCAGGGGCGCGCAGCAGAGGCGGCGACAAGGGCACGAAAGCGCAGTCGCCGTGGATGACAACCGTGATCTTGGCGGGGTCGCCCCGCGCTGCCTTTGAGCCCGCCTGGGTTGAGCGCTCTACACCTCGGAGCTGTTCCTGTGGGAGGGCATGTTGTTGTGTGCGCTGCAGTGGGTTAGCCGCTGGCCGCGATACTCGTGCTGGCGACGAAGCAGTCGTCCAGGGACCTGCTCGGAGGGGGGAGCAGTAGCATGGAGGCGCGCGGGGGGGATGCTGGCTGCACCTCCTTTCACGAACGAGTCCGCGCAGCGGCAGGAGTTGACGCGCAGGCCAGGAGAGACCATCCCCACAAAAGTCCTGCAGCTGAACCGCGTCTTGATGTAGCTCTTGCGAGCATGCCGCGCCGATCAAGAAATTCAAACGGTTGGGGTACTTCAGCTTGCCAGTGGAGGGCATGCACTGTCGCTGGAGGAGCGCCCGCGTTTTCCGAGAGGAAAACGGACGCACTTCAAAGGCCAGCGTGCTCCCCGCGACGAAGACGACGCAGCGGGCTAAAGGCTCCGCCCCGCCACATCAGGAGGGGCAGCGGCCGCGCTGGCCGCGGCGACAAACTCTCGCTTCGGAAGCTGGAGCTTGGCGATGAGACTGTCGGCCAATTGCAGGGAGGAGGGAGCGCTCCCAGGGGGCTCGGGCTGATCCTGAAGACGGATCCCCGTCCAGCCATGACGTGGCCGCGGTCCCTGTCCGCGAGCCAGCGCTTGGAGGGGTCGATCTGCTTGAAAACGTCGCGAATCTTGCGGCCCTGCATCTCCGCGCGGACCTGGCGCGGAACCGTGTCGGGCCCCAGGTGGAGCGACGCGGCGAACCCCTTCGTCGCCGTCTCCCCGAGACCCTCGAAGACCTTCTGGCAGCGGGGTCCACCGCGCCGACGGGCTGCACAATGAAGGCGCGGTGGGCGTCTTCTGCGGCTGCGATGTTGAACCGGTCCGCTGCGACGCCGACACCGGCGATCCAAGCCGAGACGACCTGCTGGACGCTGGCCCAAGGAGTGAGCTTCTGCGCCATGATGCGCATGGACGGGCAGGCGTCGCGACCGAAGCCAGCGGAGGAGACCAAGGGTTCTCTCGGAACGGTGTCGGCGAAGACGAAGAGGTCGTGGAGCTTCTGGACCTCGGGGCGGAGGAGAAGGCGATGGAGGAACCGCTGTCGCCCCGGCGCGATTCTGCGCTACGCACCCGCACAGTGCGTCCGTCGGTGTTGCTGCAGGCGCCGACTCTGACCATCGATCCGATCAGAACCAGCGTCATCCACCCTCCTGGGTTATGTTGCTCCCATCGTACTTCAGGACCACATCCCAGAAATACTTTCGAGCACCCGGAGAAGTCTCGAAATAGTGTCGAAACAGTGTCGGACGAGTGTCTCCCAGGGCCCGACACGTGAAAACCTTCGGGTTTCGGCATTTTTTGGTGCTCGACATTCTTTCTGGTGATCAAGGCTAAAGTAGGTTGGAACATCATAAGCTTAGAACCAGCGTCATCCACCATCCCGGGGAGATCCCAAACACCTTCCGCGAACTCGCAACGCTCCTGCCGTGGGTTCCGCGCTGCTCCGCGAAGGGGCCGACGGCCTCGTCGACGGCAGCCTCGCGGGTGTCGAACATGGCCTGCGTGCAGTCCTTGAGGCCGTGGCAATCTCCTCCTTTGCCAGGGGGCGGACATGTTCGGTCTGGCCGTCGTCTTTTTCAGCCCACCGCTCCGTGAGATCTGCATCGGCACCAGGACCACTACGCACAGGAACGGGAACGGGAGCAGCAGAAGGGAGTGCATGGCCAGAAAGGCCCGCGGGCTCGCCATGAACAGATGAGCCAGACACCGTCACCAGCATCTGGGGGAAAAACTTCACCACCCTAACCACGAGCCTTCTTATTGCGTCTCGGGCCAGAGTTCGTGTCAAGGCCGAACCTGTTGATTTCGGGCATGGCGTTGGGCGATGCAGTAACGGGAAACGCTCTATGTACCAACAGTGCTCAACATAAAAGGTCCCGCGGGCTCGTGACGGCTAGGCCGCTCGTCGCGAGGGTCGAGGATGTGGTAGCGCAGGAGGACTGGCCGCGTACTAACGGCATCCATTTGACTCGCTCGGGAATCTTGCATCTTGAGCCAAAATGGCCACGAGGGAGGAGGAGGAGGAGGAGGAGGAGGGGGAGGAGGAGGATAATGACGAGGAGCAGGAGGAACATGAGGAGGAGGAGGCGGAGGATGAGGAGGAGGAGGGAGGATGAAGAGGAGAGGAGGAGGAGGAAGAGGAGGAGGAGGAGGAGGAGGAGAGGATGAGGATGAGGATGAGGAGGAGGAGGAGGAGGAGGAGGAGGAGGAGGAGGAGGAGGAGGAGGAGGAGGGAGGAGGAGGAGGAGGAGGAGGAGGCTGAGGAGGAGCGCCACCAGCTGAGGGAGGGGGGAGAGAGGTCCCACATCAGTCCAACAACCGCCTGATCGCGAGGGACCTGCGACCGCCCGCTCTGAGGCGGGCGTGGACCAGAAGTCGGGGTGCTTCCTGGTCTCTCCTCGCATTTGACCTCGCGGCATTGAACGCATGGAACAGGGCATCGAGGCTGACAGCTGCAGCCTTCACTTCCTGATCACTTGCAGCATCCCAGCGGCATGGGGGGACGGTGGCAATGGGATCAAGGCCGAACGAAGCGGGCACGGGGAGCAACGAGCGAATGGTGGGGAGAACGGCAGGGCAGCAAACATAATGTGACAGGCAATCTGCACCTACATTCTGACAACCGAAAGCACAAACTATGGCCCCTTTTCGGAACCTTCTGGTGGTGGTCCAGGCATTATATATAGTTTTGAGCACGGCAATGGCGATAAACGGTGGCATAGAGGGGGAGATGCTACTCATACGACTATGCCATAGAGCAATATGGTGTTCAGAGACGGGTGGGGGCCAATCTCGTACACGGTCACCTAGTATGTGTTCAGGTAGAACTGGTTTGAAATGGTTTTTGATAATCTTGCCGATGTCGTGCTGAAGCCGTTTAGGGGGGGGACTCTTCTGGAAATCCAGGGAGGCAACCAGCAACACTCAACGTCTTTGTCATATGAGTGACAACAGAATCTTTGAAGAAGGGGTGGGTGAAGGAGGCAATGACGGCATCATCCCGCGTCTGGACATCGTCTAGCCACGTCCGTACTCGTCGATATTCTCTGCTGAGATACGCCGCTCTTGTTAGAGCGGCCCTGCATACAATACCTTGCGAGGTCGCATTCCTGGGGAGGCCGGAGACGGCGAGGTTGTGGAGGCTCTTCGGGGGGGGAAGGGGCAGCGGGGACCTCGGTGAAGGAGCTGTAGCCCTTCCTGCTCTCGACTGAGAACCTCGCCTGACAACTGAAAACAACTGGCTGACGTGGCTGGTGACAGGCGCGGCGTACACATGGTGGTACAGGATGCTCTGCGCGAGGCTCCCCCCTAGCATCTTTACATCACTGCACCTCTGAAATTGTTTTGCGCCAGGCGCAATCCACGGCTTGGCAGGGGTAAGGGTTGTATCGCCGCGTCCTCAAACAGAGCTTCCCAGAGCACTTACACACAGCTCGCCTTCACGGTTTCAATAAGTTTTTGTTTGTATCGGATTTCAACAGGATTCCTTTTGTATCGGCTTTCAATAGGATTCCTTTTGAGGATTACAATCGAATTCCTTTTGTTGAGATTACAATAGGATTCCTTTCGAGCAGGATTACAATAGGATTCCTTTTGAGGAGGATTACATTCGGATTCCTTTTGTAGTGGTTTACAATAGGATTCCTTTTCAGGGGGATTACAACAGAATTCCTTTTGTGAGGGATTACAATAGGATTCCTTTTGTAGAGGATCACACTAGGATTCCTTTTGTAGCGGTACTTGGGGGAACCCAGGAGGAGAAAACAAATAATCCCACCAACCCTTTGGGCGTGAGTGGTTTAGAGAGCCCGCTCTGTCTTCAACCCCCCTTCTTCCCCTTCGGGTGGGGGTTTACCCCTCCCCCTACCCCCTCCCCCTGGACCCGGAGAGGGCGGGCCGAGCGTCGTCAGGGGGGTCTTTTTCGACTCCTGGGATGGCCAAACAACGGCGATCCTCACGAGGATTCTGGCCCCGACGGGGGGGGTGAGTTTGGCCCCTCTGCTCGCCTTTGAAGCAAAAATCATTGATTTTACTACGGTTTTGGCCCCAGTTTGGCCTCCTGAGGGGGCCGCGCTCATCTTCCTTCATAGCAAAATCATTGATTATACGAAGGTTTTGGGCTCATTTTGTCCTTCTCAGGGGCCAGCGCTCCTTTGTGCTTCTGGGGAGGTCGCAAGAGGCCCCGAGATGGCCCCAAGAGGCCCCCAGGAGGCTCCCAAGAGGCCTCCAAAAGGCCCCCAAGAGGCCCCCAAGAGGCCAAGAGGCCCCCAAGAGGCCCCAAAGAGGCCCCCAGAGGCCCCACGAGGCCCCCAAGAGGCCCCCGAGAGGCCCCCAAGAGGCCCCCAAGAGGCCCCAAGAGGCTCCAAGAGGCCCCCAAGAGGCCCCACGAGGAGCCCGAACGACTCACACCAGGACGAGGGGCCCGAACGACTCACACCACGAAGAGCCCGAACGACTCACACCACAAGGAGGGGCCCGAACGACTCACACCAGGACGAGGCGCCCGAACGACTCACACCACGAGGAGCCCGAACGACTCACACCACGACGCGGGCCCCGAACGACTCACACCACGAGGAGCCCGAACGAGTCACACCAGGAGGAGGGGCCCGAACGACTCACACCAGGACGAGGGGCCCGAACAACTCACACCACGAGAAGCCCGAACGACTCACACCAGGACGAAGAGCCCGAACGACTCACACCACGAAGAGCCCGAACGACTCACACCAGGAAGAAGGGCCCGAACGACTCACACCAGGACGAGAAACCCCAAACGACTCAAATCACGAGGAGCGCTTTCTCTCCCTCCTCCTCCGCCTCGTCCTTCTCCCGCTCCCCCCACAAGGAGGATGTACAAGGAGGCGGGAGGAAGGAGGAACAGGGGAGACATGCGGGGCCAAGCGGACACACGCCTGAAACACACGACTGTCGGCATGTTTCGCAAGAGTTGCTGCTGTGAGAGGGGCTGGTGGGGATACGCGAAGCGTAAAGATTTGAAAATCAATGAATCCAGGAACAATTGCATATTTTCAATGATTTTTTCAATTGTTTTGCAAAGACAAAATATGAAAACACAGCATTTCCAGCTCTTCCGAATTGGAAACCTATAAAAGCACAGCATTTCCACCTCTCTGGAGCGAAAAACATATAAACATACAACGTTTTCAGCTCCAAAGGCTTGGACATCATATGTTTGTGTATATTTTGTTGTTTCAGGGGGGTGGAAACGCTGTGTTTTTGTATGTTTTTCATTCCAGGGAGGTGGAAAAGGCTGTGGTTTTATATGTGTTTCCAGCCGGAGAATTAGAAATGCTATGGTTTTGTATGTTTTTTTCGCTCCAGGGAGGTGAGAATGCTATGTTTTTATAAGTTTCCAATTCGGAAGAGCTGGAAATGATTTGTTTTCATATGTTTTCTTTGCAGAACCATTGAAAATCATTGAAAACCTGTAATTTTTCATTGGTTCATTGATTTTCAATATTTTCTATTTATCCTCCTGGGTTCCCCCAAGTACCGCTACAAAAGGAATCCTAGTGTAATCCTCTACAAAAGGAATCCTATTGTAATCCCTCACAAAAGGAATCCTATTGTAATCCCTTCCAAAAGGAATCCTATTGTAATCCTTTACGAAAGGAATCCTATTGTAATCCTCCTCAAAAGGAGTCCCATTGTAATCCTCTTCAAAAGGAATCATATTGTAATCCTGTACGAAAGGAATCCTACTGTAATCCTTGACAAAAGAAATCATGTTGCAATCCTCCTCAAAAGGAATCCGATTGTAATCTTCACAACAGGAATCTGGTTGTAATCTATCAAAAAGGATTCAAAGGTCAGTAATCTTGCGCAAGACGGCGCCCGAGCAGAGTGAAACATGACGGTGGCGCCTATGAGCGAATCCGTTGGCACTCCATCCAAAGACTCTGCAAAGAACGCTTAGTGGAATTATGACAGAAGCGGTGGAGGATAACAAAAGGAAGAGGAGGAGAAAGAGGAGTAGGAGGAGGGGTTCCTGGCAGCGGTATTGCATCCCGATACAAAGGGCTCCAAGAAGCGAGCTTGGGCCCACTTGAAAGATGCTGCAGGATTCACCCGTCATTTGTTCCCAGAAGACTCTCGAATTCATTTGACTTTCGTTGAAGCGTTGATGCGAAATTCTACCGCGAAGCAAATGATCGCCAAATGCCGCCAGAACGCAGACAAAACAGTCATTGGCACTGATGGGCAATATTATACCCTGATGTCCGTGTTGTACCAGACGCAGCATGGAGCAACAACAGGTGATGCCCGTGCAAACTATGCGTGACTGTCGATCCTGGCCATGCTGGCTCTGCGCCGACTACACGAGATTAACGCGTTAGCTTCCCGACGCAGCGAGGAAGTTCACGCGCCAATCAGAGGCCCAGAGACAGCGTTGGTTGGATCGACGTAAGGGCATGGTTTGCAAAACAGGTGGCGATCGAAAACACGGGGTTCTGTCGGTCCAATGCGTGGATTCCGTTTTACTGGTGCAGCCGGCGCAGTCCGAGGCGTTCAAACACGCGCAGAAGGCTCTACTTGACGCTGTTGGCGACGAGAGCGGCGCGAGACAGGTGCGCATGATCTGTTCTGATGCGCCTGCTTCTCTAGAGGAAAGCGCTCTTCGAGAATCTTTTCGGCGCCTGCAATGCATTGCCAAAGACCCGCTTCACATCGCTCTCAAAGTTGAGCAAGCATCTAACGAGAAACGTACTCGGCTATCTAACCTCATCCGCAAATGCATCGTCAAGTTCTCCAAAGGACTGGACGATGGTAGGCCGCGTTTCCGCGGACAACGGCGGCAAACGGATACGCGACCCCTAGATGATGTGATTGCTTCGATGTCTGATGCCTTGGCTGCGCGGGTGCAGACGGTGATCGAGTCGGAGGGCTACTCTGAGCGGCCATGCCGCACCGCCGCAGCCTTTGTCAAGGACGTGGCCGCATTGTGCAAGCTTTTCCCGAAGGAGATGACCAAGACAACCAGCAAGATGACGACTATTCTCGGAAGCTTGCGATATGCAACATCATCTAAGCAACTTGAATACCTCCTCAACCTAGGGAGGTTTATTGCTCGGAATCCTGACATGGAAGTCATGTACGGGACTACGAGGAACGAGGCGTTGCACATGCAATTGGAAGCGTTTTTCCGCAATGTGTTCATCCAAACCGAGCGGAATGCGCGGGCAGTATGCTCAATCTGCACGTTCGCCAAGTTGTTGGTAGGGTGGGCCAGGAAGAGCTTGCCCTTGACTGAATCTCACCAAGAGCGCGAGGTTCTGCAGGCTGCACTGGGCGCGCTTATTGAGAGCCCGCCAAAAATCGCCCCAAAATTAAAGGTGTCGGCGCGAGCAAATCCTCGCGTTGACTTCGGCAGCTTGCCTCGCAGTGCCAAACTATTGCGCAAGAGGCCAGCGACCGTTGTGGCTGCGCGCAACCTTCGCAAGCGACCTGCCTCCCGTGCGTTTTCCCGAGCTGATGCTTGACCTGCGATTTGTGCGATTTGAAAAAAAGGCGTTACCAACGCGAGCCCAAACGCAGCGATTCAACGTGGTTTTCAACATGTAGAAGCAATGTGGAACAAGGCATGTGGTGCAACATCTTGAAGTGTGTTTCATGTGGTGGAAGTTATATGGTGCAAGGTTCGTGTTAACGTTGGCAGCTTCATTTTGTATGTTAGGGCGATGTTATTGAACCACGGGGTTCAGTGTGCGTTCGCCTCAGGGGGGCGCGATCTGTTCGCTCCAATGGGCGCAACGAATCGACATCGCGGCTCGTGCTTCGCAGCGCGTTCGAATGCATGATTGGCAGTCACTTTAACGGGGAAGTTGGGCAGGCAGTGACCAGCGCAGCGGTATATATAGCAATTGTGAAGGTGTTGCGTGCTGGCCTCAAGTTTTCGTTTGGCCCCGGTCCTCCATGTGTCATAGGTCTGGCGGATGCACGCTGATGATTCGGAGTGTTACAACTAGCGCCTGACGTCCCCGAGAAGCTATTCCACAGCTCAAAGATGCCTTGTTTGCAGGCACGTTGATACAACCTCCACCTTGACAAGGCCTCCGCGGCCGACATGCACTCTAAGATACTTGTTACAGTCCACGATTCTGAGTCTGGCAATATTGACCCCTGCACTTTTAAACTTCCGCCCCGCCTCGTCCTCATTCGTGGGGAACGCGAAGAAAACCGTGCACTTTTTGATCTTCAACATCATGCCAATGTAGAAACCAGCCCGACATAAAATCTTGACGGCGTTCGGAAGAAAGTCAGCGATGTATTGGGCGGCGGCGGCTAAGTCGTCGGCAAAGCCATGGGCGCTGTACTGAGGGCTCTGCGGAATGGCAAGGGTCGCCCGAATAACTGGGTCGAGAATGATGGCGAAAAGAACCCCACTTAAAGGGCACCCTTGCTTCGCCCCCCTCCTGCGCCAAAAACCGATAGGGTCGTCGGCCTCCTTCTTCCTCCCCGCCTGCATGAACACCTCATGGTAGAGCTCTCTAATCACCTCGACCAAAATGCTCGGAAAGTTCTGGGCCTCAAGGACAGCGAACATCCAGCGATGTACCACACTCGGGAACGCAACTTTAAAGTCGAAGCAACATCCAGCTGTCTCCCGATGTCCCATGATAGCTCCCCATCCCGATAAGTGCCCGTCGAGTCCCACGGCGTTATCAAGTAAGCCCCCCCCCCCCCCCACACGAACCCGCGCTGTACCTCGCGCGCAGATTGACTGGCAACAGCTTGCAGAGGCAGGGCAATAAGCGATGCGAGCATTTCGTTGTCGCTGTTGGAGAGCGCGAGTGGCCTGGCACCTTCTGGGGCTCTATCTTCAAGACCACCGTTTACGAGGCCCCCTTCCGGGAGGAAGACGGAGCGGGAGTGGTTGAAGGTAGGGTGGGGTAGCCCGCCATGGACGAGGTGAAGATAGAGGGCGTAGAGGGCATCGGCAACCACGCTGCCACCTTTCTTCCAAGCTGAATATGGGATGCCATCTGGGCCTACGGCCGCGTCGCGCATGCCGCGCAAGCACCTCCTGGAGCCTTCAAAGTCGATTGTCCAGTCGTGGCGCTGGCGGTCATTCGTGACAAACTGGTAGCCGCTGTCCACGAGCGGGGGAACAAAGCTAAGGAAGTGACTGTTCGCGTCGATGGGCGGCCCCCTCATTTCATCAGACACCTTCCCCCGAAACTCGGCCAGGCCAGGAGGGCATTGCTCTCTTCGGGGTCGGGGTGGGCAATGCCCTCGGGGTCTTTTACGGCCGCCAGGCGTAGGACAGGGCGCGATTTGGCCCAGGCTGTTTTCGGTCTGCTAACACGGGCCAGCGCGGCTTCTTTCTTAGAGGAGGAGATCGCGGGGTCGGCGATGGTCTGTTGCCCAATCTTATGGAGGTGCCCTTGTTGGAGCGAGCGGGGGCGGGCATGAAAGCCGCGCCAGTCGGTCCAGAGCCCAGCGTGTGCACAATAAAACTTGGCGAAGTACTCATGGCCATGCGCTGCTCTGCGCACCTGCCGGGCGTTGCCACTGCGATCAGCTCGCAGCAGCTTGAGGCAGCATACTATTGTGTGCTTCTACACTGTGATCAGCTCGCAGCAGCTTGAGGCAGCAGAATAATTTCTGCTTCTGCGCTGACAGCCCCTTTTTGCTGGACATATTGCTTGACCTGGGAGGCGGCAAACCTCATGTATGCTTTGATCTCCTCGATGCGATCGGGCGGGAACGAGTCGGTGAGGTAATGTTTGAACATGGGGTGGGAAGTAATCCAGGAGGGAATGTTATTCGGGATCATACCAGACAGTTTGTTCAGGCTGAGGTACACGGGAGCGTGATCTGAAGGCCTCCTGAGGCTCGAAATCCTCCATTCCGTAGTACTGTGGGGTTCGTAATCTAATAGCTCAGCAGTAGGTAAGTTGAGGTATATTCTATGTAATCGTCCGTAACTCGCATGCCCATTCGCAATTGTCCGATGTGTGTAGTCAACTTGTTCAACTTCGCAGAGTGTCGGAACAATTTGCTTAAATAACTGGGATAGCCTGACGAGCCTAGGTCGCCCCTCCCCCGTTTCGACGGAGAAGTGACCTTCACTTGAGATGTGGAAGTTAAAACCGCCCATGATGATGACAGTGGGGTGGGGGAGGAGGCGCGGCTTAATCGGGGGGGGCGCCCGCCTGGCTGCGCGCTCATCCCACCCAGGATCGATATGCACGTTCACAATCTGCACTGCGCCGCGCTGGTTGCGCAGCGTGAGCAAGGAAATACGGCCAGCGATGGGGTCGCCAAATGCCGGGTCGCCAAATTCAGACAGCAGCGATCGCTTCGCACCTGCGGTGGCACCGCCCGCAGACTGGTCCAGGAACGATCCCCAGAAGACGAAATCCCGATGATCTCTGGATAAGGTATTGAGGCCCCCTTGGTGCCCATGTGTTTCTTGAATACTCACCGCGCTGTGCCTCTGGAGAAGGCGGCAGAGGGCATAACATTTGCCGCGTGCCTGCTCGGGCTCCGCATGGGGCGAATAAAAAAGCGTCTGCGCATTCCAGGAGCAGAAACTGATGCTTCTCTGGAAGGCGAATTGTTTGACTACTGCAGAGGGGGGGGGCCATCGGAGGCGAGGTCAGGTGACTGGTGCTGCTCACTAAATGGCTCAGTGCCCACTGCATCCTCCGCAGTGACCCTCGAGCTTTGTGCCCTTGACGGTGTTTTCTAAATATAATCGCGCTCCTTCATCTCCTTCTGCGCCTCGTCGAGTATGGCCTGCACGTCCTAGTCTGAGATGTTCCAGTCTTTGCAGGTCTCCTCTTGGTTCTCGAACGTGAGTGTGACCTTGCCCTGCGGCCGATGCCTGACCTGCAGCTTGATCAGCTCCCATAGGTCGTCGCCGTCGGTGATGAGCATGTGGTTCTTGTAGCCGTTGACCCTCAACTTGCATGTCTGTGTCCACTTTGAGCTTTCTTTGAAGGTTCTCCAGCGGCTTGTAGATGGTGCTGAAGGCGCGATTCTTGTCTTTGACGTCCATGGGGAGGTCGCCACGCACTTTGATCTCATGCACCTCGCGGCAGCTCGGATCCAGCCACTTAAGGCCAGCATTGTTGGCGGCCAGCTGGAACGCGCGGGCGTCTGCCGCGCTGGGGAAGAGCAGGCTGAAAGTTTGGGGGGCTTCATGAACATCAGCTTCAACTTGATCGCCCAAATGTCCTGGGACTGCACCCTTCAACCACTCGTAATATGCATATCCCACCTTCTTGAAGACGGGGCGAGGCCAGGTCCCAACCCAGCGGCGACGTTCAGCATCTGGACGTCTCTCACCCTTGTTCCCCTCAGCTCGAAAACGCTTATTCCCATGCGAATGTTGCCCATATGAGCTGTCAGCAGAAGAGGTAGTTGTACTGCTTGCACTTGAGGTATGGATCCTCTTGAGCTCGCTGTTGGTGTTCTCGATCTTCTCCTCCGCCGCGGTGATCTGCTGGTTCTGTCTGTCCAACTGCTGCTTCAATGAGGCCAGTGTCGCTTCTTGCTGCTGAACTGTGGTGCCGATGGCCGAAACATCGTGCTGAATTGAGGGTATCTGCGTCGTGAACAGCGTGGACAGGTTTGACTGCATCTGCGCCAGCAGCGACTGCAGTCCTACATATGTAATAGGCCCTTGCTCATCATGCGCCATTGCCGACTGCTGCAGTGGTGAGCGAGGCTGCTCTCAAGCTTTCCACTCGAGAGAACAAGCTGTTGGCCCCAGCAGCGCGCAGCTCGACCAGGGTTGCCTGAATCGAGAACTAGCCTCGGACTAAAGGTATCCGTGTCCAGCCCGAGGGACCAAAACATCTTGAGCCAAAATGGCTACGGAGGAGGAGGAGGAGGAAGGAGAGGTGGGGGCAGGCGTCGTGCCAGAGGAAGACCACCTCACAGAACCCACCGTGGAGGCCCCCGCCTGCCGCCCCCCAGGCGTCCTTGGCCTGCCGCGCGCGCTGCAGCTGGCCGCGCAGGGCCAGCATGTCGCCTCGGCTGCGCTACTTGGGCTCCCCCGCGCGGCGCTCCCGCATTCAGCGACGGCATGCGCTGGGTCGGCGCGTCGGCGCCAGGCTTAGGTCGGGCATGTCCCCTACAGGCGGACTTTAGACGAACAATAAAAACAGTCAAAACATGTCCCAATATATAACAAATAATCGATCAATCGTCCCCAGACTATGTTTGACTATTCTCGAACATTCCTCACGTAGAGGGACACGGCCGTCTTAACGCCAAGCCCCCCTCGGGGATCTACTGGCCCGGGTCGATCCCGACCTGGGTCGGTCAGGCTTTGCAAGATCGGGCAGAATCCTGCAGGATCCTGCGCCCAAGCCTGGGTCACTGCGCCCCTGGCTCTGCAGGATCCTGCAAGGTCTGGCGCTCTGACAGGCCCCCGTTTGCATTGACCCCCGCCTCTTGAGCCCCGACCCCCTCTCCAGCGCCGCCCCCCCAGCGCGCTCCGCGCGCCAGGGAAAGGGCGTGGGGAGCGCGCGGGAGTTCGCGGGGGGAGGTTTAGCGGGAGGAGGGCACGGAAGACTCCGTCTCTTCTCCTCCTCGAGTGGCAGGACCTCCTCTTCGAGAGGGAGCTCGGAGGGAGGGCTTGTTCCAACATCGTTGGTGAGTCTTGGGTTTACACTGGTCCTCATACTCCTCCTCCTCCTCCTCCTCCTTCTTCTCCGCCTCCTCTTCCTGACCTCTGGCGCGCTCCGCGGGGGATCCAGACACGGTGCGGTGACCGTGTCAGTGGGGACTTGAGGCCGCCGCAGGGCTTGAGATCTCGAGGTCGCCGCGCGCTCCGTCGCCGCACGCTTTTGGGGACCCCCGCGAGAGGCCTGCTGTGTGCGGGGTTGGCCTGGACTCGCCATCGTTCGGACGTCCATTCCCTGTGTTTTTTTCGGTTTCGTGCGTGGTTTTTTCGCCAAATGATCAAGGATGCTCCCCGATGGTCCTCGCCGAAGGAAAAATGCACACGTCCGAGCGATGCCAAGTGGAGACAGCGGCAGGCAGCCCTTCGGGGAGGTCTCCCGTCGCCACGGCCGGGGCGCCGCTCGGAGAACGAGTGCCCTCGGACCCCAGAGGTGGTCCCATGGCGTGAGGGAAGGCCCCGGGCCCCCTCGCGTCGTGGAAGAGCAACGGGAGGTCTCGGTCTTGCAAGTTTTCGCCGTCCAAAACTGGTCATCGCTCGGACGTCCATTCCCTGTGTTTTTTTCGGTTTCGTGCGTGGTTTTTCCGCCACATGATCAAGGATGCTCCTCGATAGCCCTCGCCGAAGGAAAAATGCACACGTCCGAGCGATGCCAAGAAAAAGAAGCTCGGGGTAGAACGCCTCTGGAAATGGGTCGGGGCCTCTGGAGGTCCACGCTGCGACACCAACACAACAACGGCGTGGGGGTTCTGAGGAGTGCGTGCGTGGCCGACAGTGGGAGGTGGAGGGGCAGGGCGGGGGGAGGGGAGGTGCCTCAGGAGACCATCCCGATTCTCATCACAGATCTTGTGAAAACCAGTGGGAAAGCAGGGTCGCTTCCCTAGCTAGAGGGAGGGGGCGGAATAGGGGAGAGGGGGAAAGAGAAGACGAGGAGGAGGACGACGAAGAGGGGGAGAGGGAGATATAGGATGGGGGGGATGATGGTGGTTATGATGATGAGTAGGAGCAGAGCCAATGCAAACCTAGGATGCATCACACATGCTGCAATGAGGTCCCTTTCGTCCCTGCAAGCAATGCTCTGTCTTGCTACGGACAGCGCAGCCTTGAAAGATATGTGCCCAATGAATATACCCTTCAAGCGAGATCCCCGCTTTGAAATGAAACTGGCCCACCTTCTTCTAGCCATACGAACTGCAAAAAGGGAAGGACCATAACATGCAAGGAAATGTCCAACACGAACCCTGGCTTGAAAACGAAGCGTCCTCGATCCGTGGAATTGATTTCACGAGTTCACTTCTGGGTATACAAGCTTGAGGAAGTCTCCATCGAGACCCTCGTTTTGAGAAGGCGCCGCCCTCCACCATTATAATCATACCAGCGTGTAAAACGCAAGTCGGCGGCCCTGGGGCGGGAACAACGTTTGAGAAACCACCTGTCCTCTATCCAGGTCATTCTTGGAAGCGGTTACGATGACTGTTCGTGGCGCTTGGTAGATGGCCACGTTTTGAAAACACGCCACATCACATTTTAATAACTGTTGGCGCCTGTTTCAAGACGAGTTTGGACGGCGCTGAAGTGAGACAACGCAAACCATGTGTACTTTGATAGTTCTGGCCATAACTCAGAACAATAAGTTCGCATATCACGCATGGTCATTCACTGGAACTCCTGGGGAATATACTCCGCGTTGGGGTGGTTGCGGGAGCTCCCATGGTGTGGGATGTGTCAGGGCCAACACAATCCAATAACTGCACCATGGGCGATACCCTCGAGCTGACGCATGAGGTGTTCCTTACAGATCAGTGGCTCGTATCGATCTGTGAACCGATCACGATCGTCCAAGCTGTTAAGGTGCTTGGTGCTTCAATGACAGCCGCAAGACTGTACCGTTTCGGATTTAGGAGCTTTTCCGCTGCGAGTTGGCGGTCGGGGCAGCCACCGCCCTGCGGTACCCACAGGGGAGATGTTGGCGCAGCTGCTTTCCTGCAGCTTTCCTCTTTCCTCCTTCCCCCTCCCACATAGATCCTTCCTCTTGTTCTCCTTTCTCTTCCCTCCCTCCTCCCCCTCCTGCACCCACATAGATCTTTCCTCTTTTTCTCCTTTCTCTTCCCTCCCTCCTCCCCCTCCTGCATTCCTCGTCCTTCCTCTGTCCTCTTTCCTCCTTTCGCCTTCTTCTTTCCCCCTAGTCTCTCCATCATCCTTATTCCTTCCCTCCATCTTCGATCCTTACTCCCTCATGGTTCCTCCTCGCTCCTTCCTCATTATTTTTGCCTCCTTCCTTTTTTCCTTCCTCTTTCTCGCTCCTCCTCCTCCTTCTCCTCCTCCTCCTCCTCTTCTTACGCCTTCTACAACTCCTCAACCTCTTCCTCCCTCGCCGACTACGACGACGCCTCCTGTGCCGAGTCCTGTCCATCTTCCTCCCATATGGGCAAAGCGGCTCAGGGAGCATGACTTCGATTTTGCATATGGTTTGGTGACGGCTCCGGTGCCAATGCCCAGAGCTGTCCTCCTACGGGCAGACATAGGGCCGCATCCAAAAGGCAGTTGACCGCATAGCATGATTCCGAGCTTTCGAAGAAGAGAGGCAGATGCTCTGCGGTTATAATCGCCCAATCTTGCGTACAACGCAAAGAAGGTCAGTCTGTTGACCTATTGAATAATTGATGCTTGATTTGGCTCGGGGAGAAGGAGGAGCCGCGAATTCCAACAATCAGGGCAAAGAGCGTTTAAACAGCTTTGTCCCGCTGGGTGCGTAAACAATTGTAGCCTTCGGGCTCCACCAGCTACTGTATCCGTGCTGCCCCACGCTGCGCACAAAACCGGCACGACACTGAAACACCGAAACTCAGTGGGTCTTCGCACCGTAAACGTTGCGCGTTTCAGGGGTCTCCCATCGGGTGAGGGCAAATTAGCAAGCCGTAGCGCACCTACAAATATAATTGAGACGCGCAGCAGTCGACATACAGTGGAGGCCAGTCCACAAGAAAACCTTCCACAAGAAACCCAACCCTGCGTCCCGAGGACGTCCATAGATTTTTGGTGCGGGAGCGTCGCGCTTTCCATCGCAGAGCCATCGAAACCCAAGAAGCCCGGGGCACCCCAGAGGCAAGCAGGGTGTTTCTTGACATGGGTCTCCACTGTGCAAAGGAACGAGTGCCAACGACCTCAATGCTGCACTGACCCGATACGCAAGGTCGGCAGCACTGAAGCCTACCATTTGGTCGGGCGTGTCCCCCTACAGGCGGATTTTGGACGAAAAATAGAAAATACCCCAATCATATTCAAACAATACTCGAAAATGGTAGACAAATCGTCCCCAGACTATTTTTTACTATTTTAAAAATTCCCCCTGTAGAGGGACGTGCCCGACTTAAGCCTACCAGTCCACTGCGTCATCAACTGGCATTCTCGTCTGGATCCCGCTGCCGCGGAGTCGGCAAATAGTAGCCCACGTTCTGAAGGCCGGAGAGCGGATCGAAGGCACATTCGGTCAAGTTTACTTCGCCGAAGAAGCTCCTCGCCTGTGGGCTCGCGCTGCATCGGCACTCCGCGCCGACCTGCTCCAGCTCTACGCTCGAGTAAAACCTATTGCAATTGAAATCGCAGATAGGGTCTGGGTAGTCCCTTCCCGAGGGCATGTCCGGGTACTTCTCATCGAAAGCCTCAAATGCACGCCTCACGCGCTTCCTGTTGGCCTCCATGTCCGTCTTGCCTTTCCAGAAGTCGCTTCCGATGCCAGTGTCCATGTCCTCGACGTACTCCCTGCTGACGGGGTCTGTGTACCAGTCCGAAAAATTCGAGCCCATGTCGTACAGGTCGCCGATGTCGACGCTGCCCGCCTCCTCGGCAAAGTAAGTGCAGTTGTCCTCCCCGGTGGGAATGCCAACGCAAGCCCCCTCCTTCGGTAGGCTGTACCACGTACCGCCGTCGTAGAAGCTTGGGAAACCCTTCGAGGCCATGGGAAACGGAAAGTCCCCGAGGTAGTTGCAGCCGACGAAATGACCCAGCCTGGCGTAGAGGCCCCTGCAACTGGAGGGGCCGTTGATGGGCCCTGCTCCGGTGCACATGCCCGAATCGTAGGCGAACCTGACCCCGAAGTTGAGGCCATTTTTGAACAGCGCCTTGGTAGACGCGGTCTGCACTTTCATGCGGACGATGCGCTCGATTCCGAACTTGCGCGGCTTGTAGGGGACCACCTCGTTGTGCAGGTACCATATCACTCCGGCGAGGTTCCCAGTGTTGACGCTTCTCCACGGGTAGCTGGTGTTCCCCTGCGCGCGGTACATGTAGAACGTGTTGACTGGGATCCTGGAGACGGACATCAGCGTACCATCAGACGCTTTGAACGAGAACGAGGTGCTCCTGTCGGTGCCGCTCTGCTCAACGAGCTGGAACTTCTGGAGCTTTCCGAGGCGCCTGCCCTTCGCCAGCACTGTCCCATTCCGGTGCGCCGTGAGGAAGCGGCCACTGCGCACTACAGAGAACGAGACCGTCCCGTCGCTGTTCTGATGGCGCTTGAACTTTTGCTCCCTGCCTACCGTCAAGCTTCCGGCAACTACGGACGCAGAGTCCTCTACGCTTAAGTATGAGCCGTGGAGGCACTTCAACGATACTGTGCCATCCGAATTCATCTCAATTTGAAACTTCTCTGTGTCGTCTACCCTGGTGGCCTCCCGAGTGAGTATGGCGAATCGCCCTGGTTCGTCGGAGATTGCCTCGTTGCTGACGTACCTGCCGTCGGAGGTCTCGAGCATGATTGCACCATCCTCTTTCCTTACCATCATAAACCTTTCTGCGCTGCCGATCTTGCTGCTGACACCCACCCAATCACCCTCCGCCCCTATGTACCGTCCAGTCCATGCCTTCAAGGAGATCGCACCGTCACCGTGCTCGATGAGCTCGAAGGACTCCCACTCGCCGATGGCGGCCTCGTTGCCGAGCTGGCCCTGCCTGGTCACGCTGAGGTACCCGCCGTTGCTGACGCGCACGGACACCGTCCCGTCCGGGTTGCGGAGGAGCCAGAGCCTGCGCTGGGCAGCCCCAGGCTCCTCGTAGAGGAACAGAACACAGCATAAACATAAACTGTTGATGGTCCACGCGGATTTCTTGGATCCGTGCTGATCCCCCCCTCCCCGGCGCGCGGAGCGCGCCAGGGGCAGCGCCGGAGGCGCCGCCAGGGGGCCCCAGCGCCGATCCAAGAAACCCGCGCGGACCGTCAACATATCATGCTTTGTGCAGCGCTTTTCCTTCTTCGACCTCGGCCGCGGTTGCTGCAATGGTCGTGGTACTGCTGGTGGTGTCGGTCGCGGCCGCCGCTGTCGTGCTCGACGCCGGTGCCGCCCGGGTTGCCGGCGGCGGCGGCGGAGACACGAGGCCTCGGGCCTGTCGGGTCGGGCGAAAGGGGGGATAGCAAAGGGGGGGTTTGAGAACCAGCTCACGTGGCTGATTTTCCCGGCGCCTCCAGGCGCCGGGAGGCGCCCCTGTGTCGAGGAATGGGCCCCTCGGTGAGGCCGAAACCAGCTGCATGCAGCAAATTTCGTAACCCCCCCTTTCCTAATCCCCCCCTTTCGTCCGGCCCGAGCCTCCCTCCTCCCTCCTCAGGGAGGGGGAGGGGGAGGAGGAAGAGGAGGAGGAGGAGGAGGAGGAGGAGGAGGAGGAGGAGGAGGAGGAGGAGGAGGAGGAAGAGGAGGGCCTGGGCCAGGAAGCCCCGCACGCGGAACTGCCGCGCAGGGGCGCCGGGGCCCGCGCCGGCGGCCGACAGGAGCGCGAGGGGCAGGGCGGTGCACCCGAAGATCGGGGGTTGCTAGACGTGCCCCGGGGTGCCCCCAGGGTTCCCTGGGAGGCCCCCGCGGCCTCCAGACGGCAGAGGGAAACAATTGGTGAACACCCCCCCTGCCCCCCAAACTCAAGGTTGGCACGCGCGGGGGAGACTGCGGTCGAGGTGCAACTCATCAGACCCACCGCCAACTTTGAGCATTGGGGGGAGGGGGAGGCGTTCACAGATGAATGTGGCATGAGTGTTCGCTACTTTTTCCCGAGGCCTGGAGCACTCCTCACGAGGCCCAGAGGGCCCCCGGGGCCTCCACAAAAGTCGGCGGAGAGCTGGGGGCACCTCTTGGGCCGGGGGCACCTGTGGCAACCCCCGAGACGACGGCGGCGGCGGCGCCGGCCCAGAGGAGGAGCTGGCTCACGGGCTGCCTGGCTTGCGGGGGGGCGCCGCCCGTGCAACCTGCACCGCTGAAGGCCAGGCCGCGTCTTCCCCCCCGAGGTCTGGGGCGCTGTTGCGCAGTTTTTGACGGCGGGCGTTCTGGCTGGCTTCGGGCCAGGGGGGCCATCGCAGATCGAGCCCGCTCGAGCAGCCTGTGCGACGTCGCATGTCGCTGTCGCAGCGTCGGGGCGAGCCATGCCGAGGGTCCGATCGGTGGGGGCGGGCAGATTCGCGGCGGCCCGCTGCCCTTCGAGGAGCGGGGCGGCGAATGGGGGACCAGTCAGGACCCTCAGGAGGCACCAAGAGCAGGCCAGACTGCCGCCAAAAAGACACGGCCTTGCACTGCGCTCTTGCCTCCTGGATTGCCCGACCGGCTGCTTGTGGCCCCCTGCCCCCCTAGGAGGCGCGACGCCACCACGGGGGAGACCGGTGTGGGAGTTCCCTGGGGCCCTGCCCGGAAAACCTCCGAGAAACAGATGAACAAACAAACCTAATGGTTTTTCTTAGGGTATTACTCCAAGAGCCCAGGGGAGTGGAGCCTGTTTTTTTTTTGGGGGGGGGGAGGGGGGCACACGTAAAAGCAATATTCTTTCTTGAGCAGCAATCACAACCAGGCAAGACATAACACGCAGAAAGCACAAGACATAAAAACATCATACCCAATAGCAGAAGACGGTTGTTTTTTCTGTGGGCTTCCGGGGGGATCACACAAACCAATCAACATCACAATTCGGGAGCCCCCCGCGGGACCCCCCCAGAAGGGTCTTCGTTTTCAATCGTTCGTTTGGTGTTCGGCTTCTCACATGTCGTTTCGGAGGCTCATCTGACCTGTCTCCTCCCGGGCTCTGGGGGGGGAGAACCAAAAAACAAAAAAAAACGGAGGCGTTTTCCGATGGCTTCGAAGATCTTGTCCGGGGGTTCTCTCGCCACCCCAGGCTCCGGGGTGGAAACCCAACAAAAACAACAACTCTTTTGCTTTCATGTTTTTTCCTGGCTTTCCGGCCCAGGCACCCGAAAAACCACCCTCAAGGAGGCTTTGAAGGTTCAGGGTGGTTTCCCCACCCAGACCTCCCCCAAGCCCCCTCTGAAATGGGCTTCCCCCCGCCGAGCCTCTCCAACAACAACATGATCAAGGAATTTTTTGAGGGGTTTGGGTTTAGAAAAGGTCCTCCCCCAGACCGCAATGTTTTCCCTATCGGACCCCTCACAAACCCCGACGCCTCTGGGAGCCTCCGAACGCCTCGCGGACGCCTGGGCAGGGGCCTCGTCTAGCAGCGGGTGGCGCACTGCAGAGGGGAACGTCGAGTACCACGGACGCTTCGTGAAACCGGCTTGGGACGGGGCCTCGAGCTTGGAGAGCGGCCTCGTCTGGCAGCGGGTGGCGCGCCGAAGAGGGGCACAACTAGCACCAAGGGTGCTATTCTAATAAGCTTGAGGAAGGGCCTCGTCTAGCAGATGATGGCACACGGCAGAGGGGGCGCGTCTAGTACCAAGGATGCTTTCTGAAGCAGGGCCGCGCCTAGCAGAGGGTAGCGCACGGCAGCGGGGCACGTCTAGTACCAAGCGATGCACAGCAGAGGGGCACGTCTAGCACCGAGTTTTTTTTTTTGTGTGTGTGTGTGTGAGAGTGTGTGTGTGTTTTGAAAGCTCAGCTTGGGGAGGGGCCTCGTCTCGCAGCGGACACGGCAGAGGGGCGCGTCTAGTACCAAGGACTATTTTTTTACCTTGGGGAGGGGCCTCGTCGAGCAGCGGTTGGCGCACGGCACAGGGGCACGTTGAGTGCCAAGGATGCTGTTCTAATCAGCTTGGGCAGGGGCCTCGTCGAGGGGCGCGTTTAGTACCAAGGATGCTTCCTTACTAAACTTGGGGAGGGGCCTTGTCTAGGCACGGATGTCTTTCGCCGGGGTTGGCTTTCGCCGGGCTTCGTTTCGCCCGGCTTCGTTTCGCCGGGCTTCGTTTCGCTGGGGTTGGCTTTCGCCGGGGTTGGCTTTCGCCGGGGTTGGCTTTCGCCGGGGTTGGCTTTCGCCGGGGTTGGCTTTCGCCGGGTTGGCTTTCGCCAAGTTGGCTTTCGCCGGGGTTGGCTTTCGCCGGGTTGGCTTTCGCTGGGGTTGGCTTCTGCCGGGGTTGGCTTTCGCCGGGGTTGGCTTTCGCCGGGGTTGGCTTTCGCCGGGGCCGGGCGGGGAGCAGGCGGGGCAGACTGAGGGGCAAGCGATGAATGGTAATGGGGTGTCGATGTCTCCTGTCCCCTCTTAGCAATTTCTTGTGTCGGGCCGCTTCCAGAAGCGGCTGGCGGTCGTGGTGGCGGTCGCAGCTGGTGGGGGCGTTGGCCCGAGACTTCCGACGCCCCGGAAAAACAAAACGGTTAGTTTTTTTTGGCCGGGGTCGGCCGCAGGGAGGCCATGACGTCCTTACCTAGGACGCGCCAGGAACGACTGCGGACCCCAGGGAACCGACGGCGTAAACAAATCTGGGGGTCGGAGCTCAGGGCCCGAAGTCGCCGTGCAGGAGTAAGGGGCGGGGGCGCGGCGAGGAAGGAAGAGGCTCGAGACCCTTGTTGCAGGGCGGGCAGCGAGCAGCGCACGGACGGGCAGCGGGCAGCGCCGAGCCGAGAAACCCGCCAGGCGGACCCTAAAGGGATGGTCGGGTCGGGCGGGCGGACCCTAATAACCGGCGGG
The DNA here is from genome assembly GCA_963575745.1 of Prorocentrum cordatum. Classification (NCBI taxonomy): domain Eukaryota; class Dinophyceae; order Prorocentrales; family Prorocentraceae; genus Prorocentrum; species Prorocentrum cordatum. Next base: position 374,299 of record CAUYUJ010014361.1, on the reverse strand, counting down.
AAGGGTCGGGTCGGGCCGGGCGGATCCTAACACGCGGGCCTGGTCGGGCGAGCGGACCCTGACGGGCGGAGAGGGTCGGGTCGGGACGGGCGGACCCTAACGGGCGGGTCGGGTCGGGCGGGCGGGACACTAAAGTGTGGGGCGCTCGAGTGAGCACGCGTGAACCCTAACGGGCGGGTCAGGTCGGGTCGGGCGGATCCTAACGGGCGGGGCGGATCGGGTCAGGTCGAGCAAACCCTAGCGGGTCGGGTCGGGCTGCAGGCGGGACACTAAAGTATGGAGGCTCGCTCGAGTGAGCACGCGTGAACCCTCAGGGGCGGGTCGCTGCGGGCGGGCGGACCCTGACGGGCGGGGCGGGTCGGGTCGGGTCGGGCGGACCCTAACGGGCGGGTCGGGTCGGGTCGGGCGGACCCTGACGGGCGGGGCGGATCGGGTCGGGTCGAGCAAACCCTAACGGGCGGTTCCGGTCTCGCAGGCGGGCCACTAAAGTGTGGAGGTACGCTCGAGTGAGCACGCGTGAACCCTAACAGGCGGGTCGGGTCGGGGCGGGCGGACCCTGACGGGCGGGGCGGGTCGGGTCGGGTCGGGCGGACCCTAACGGGCGGGTCGGGTCGAGTCGGGCCGGGCGGACCCTAACGGGCGGGTCGGATCGGGTCGGGCGGACCCTAACGGGCGGGTCGACGGGCAGGCGGGACACTAAAGTGTGGAGGCGCGCTCGAGTGAGCACGTGTGAACCCTAACGGGCGAGTCGGGTGGGGCAGGCGGACCCTGACGGGCGGGACGGGTCGGGTCGGGTCTGGGCGGACCTTAACGGGCGGGTCGGGTCGGGCGGGCGGGACAGTAAAATGTGGGGCGCGCTCGAATGAGCACGCGTGAACCCAAACGGGCGGGTCGGGTCGGGTCGGGCGGACCCTAACGGGCGGGTCGGATCGGGTCGGGTCGAGCAAACCCGAACGGGCGGGTCGACTCGGGCAGGCGGGACACTAAAGTGTGGAGGCTCGCTGGAGTGAGCACGTGTGAACCCTAACGTGCGGGTCGGGCTGGGCGGGCGGACCCTGACGGGCGGGTCGGGTCGGGTCGGGCGGACCCTAACGGGCGGGTCGGGTCGGGTCGGGCCGGGCGGACCCTAGCGGGCGGGTCGGGTCGGGCGGGCGGACACTAACGAGCGGGTCGGGTCGGGCCGGGCCGGGTGGACCCTGACGGGCGCGTCGGGTCGGGCGGGCGGGACACTAAAGTGTTGGGCGCGCCGGAACGAGCTCGCGCGAACTTCAACGGGCGGGTCGGGTCGGGTCGGGTCGGGCGGACCCTAACGGGCAGGTCGGGTCAGGTGGGCGGGACATGAAAGTGTGGGGGCGCGCTCGAGTGCGCACGTGCGAACCCTAGCGTGCGGGTCCGATCGGGCGGGCGGAGCCTAACGGGCGGGCGGGTCGGGCGGACCCTAACGGGCGGGTTTGGTCGGGCTTCAGCCAACCGGCTGCGGGCAAGAGAAGCCAGAGGAAGAGGGAAGGGAGGGGAGCAGCAGCAGCAGCAGCAGCAGCAGCAGCAGCAGCAGCAGCAGCAGCAGCAGCATGAAAGAACAGGAGCGGGAAGAGGAGAAGAGGAAGAGGAGGGCGAAAACGAACCCAGGCGAAAACGAGCCCAGGCGACAGCCAACCCGGGCGAAAGCCAACCGGGCGAAAGCCAACCCTGGCGAAAGCCAACCGGGCGAAAGCTAACTGGGCGAAAGCCAACCCAGGCGAAAGCCAACCCGGGCGAAAGCCAACTGGGCGAAAGCCAACCCGGGCGAAAGCCAACCCGGGCGAAAACCAACCCGGGCGAAAACCAACCTGGGCGAAAGCCAACCGGGCGAAAGCAAACCCAGGCGAAACGAACTGAGCGAAACGCACCGGGTGAAACCAACCCGGGCGAAAAACATCTACGCCCTTGTCTAGCAGTGGGTGATGCACGGCGCTGGGCCACGTCTTGCACAAGGCGATGCACGGCAGAGGGGCACGTCTAGCACCAAGGATGCTTCCTTAATCAACTTGGGGAGGGGCCTTGTCTAGCAGCGGGCCGGGCACAGCAAGGGAGCACGTCTAGTACCAAACATATTTGTTCAAAACAATTTAGGGACGGGCCTCGTCTAGCAGCGGCTGGCGCACGGCATAAGGGGCACGTTCAGTACTAAGGATGATTTCGTCACCAGCTTAGAAAGGGGCCTCGTCTGGCAGCGGCTGGCGCACGGCACAGGGGCACGTCTAGTACCACGGATGCGTCTTCAATCAGCTTGGGCAGGGGCCTCGTCGAGCAGCGGGTGATGCACAGCAGAAGGGCACGTCTAGTAGCAAGGACGCTTCCTTAATCAGCTTGGAGAGAGGCCTTGTCTAGCAGCGGGCGAGGCACAGCAGATGGGCACGTCTGGTAACACGAATGCGTGTATAAACACCTTGGAGAGGGCCTCGTCTAATCAGCTTGGGGAGGGACCTCGTCTGGACGGGGGTGGCACACGGTGGAGGGGCGCTTCTAGTACCAGCGATGTTGTTGTAAGCAGCTTGGGAAGGGGCTTCGTCTAGCAGCGGGTGGTGCACCACATAATGGCACGTTTAGTACCGAGGATGTTTGTTTAACCAGCTTGGGGAGGGGCCTCGCCTAGCAGTGGGTGGTGCACGGCAAAAGGGGCACGTCCAGTACCAAGGATGTTTGTTTAATCAGCTTGGAAGTGGCCTCGCAGCGAGGGGCCCAGTCGAGCTGTGGGTGATGCATGGCAGAAAGACACGTCTGGCACCAAGGATGCGTCCTTGAGCAAGTTGGAAACAACCTTGTCTAGCAGAGGGTGGCGCCCGGCACAAGGGCACGTCTAGCACCAATCGGTGCACAGCAGAGGTGCCCGTCTAGCACCAATGATGCTTCCTTAATCAACTTGGGGAGGGGCCTTGTCTAGCAGCGGGCGGCGCACTGCAAAAAAGCCACGTCCAATACCAATAATACCGGAGAAAAAACCCAATCAGGGCTATAGGGCTAGGGGGCTATAGGGCTATTGAGCCATAGGGCTGTAGAGCTATAGGGCTACCTATACGACCACCCTTCGGGTAATAAGGAGGGTCGGGGGGGGGGGGGAACCAACGTCTCACTCGACCGGTCTCACTATCGATCTCACAATCGATCTCACTATCGGTCTCGCTCGATCGATCTCACTCGACCGGTCTCACTATCGATCTCACTCGATCTATTCCATTCGATCGATCTCACAATCGATATCGATCTCACAATCGATCTCACTATCGATCTCACTATCGATTTCACCATCGATCTCACACTCGGTCTCATTATCGATCTCGCTATCGATATCACAATCGATCTCACAATCAACGTCGTCATCATCATCATCATCATCATCATCATCGTCATCAACATCATCGTCATCAACGTCATCAGCATCAGCATCAGCATCAGCATCATCATCATCATGATCATTGGGACACCATCATCATCATCACCTCATCACCATCATTATCATCACCATCATCATCAACATCATCGGGACACCATCATCGTCACCATCGTCATCATCATCATCAACGTTATCAGCATGGGGACACCATCATCATCATCGGAAAGCCACCATCATCATCTTATCATCATCATGAACAACATCATCAACATCATCGTCATCGGGGCACCATCATCATCAGCAACATCATCAACATCATCATCACCATCGGGGCACCATCATCATCGTCACCATCATCATCATCGCCATCATCATCATCGGGACACCATCATCATCAACATCAGCATCATCATCATCACCACCATCATCATCAAAATCATCATCATCACCTCAACATCATCCTCATCATCAACATCATCATCATCGGAACACCATCACCGTCATCATCATAATCAACATCATCATCGGGACACCATCATCATCCTCATCATCACCATCATTATCAACAGCATCATAATCAAGCTCATCATCATCATCATCATCATCATCATCATCATCATCGGGACACCATCATCATAATCTTCACCATCATCATCAACGTCTCATCATCTCATCATCATCAACATCATCAGGATCATCAACACCATCATCATCATCATCATCATCATCATCATCATCATCATCATCGTCGGGACACCATCATCACCATCATCAGCAACATCATCATCATCATCAACATTATCATCATCGGGACACCATCATCATCACCACCATCACCATCATCACCATCATCATCAACATCGTGAACATCATCATCATCGTCACCATCACCGTCATCACCGGGACACCATCATCATCACCACCATCATCATCATCATCATCAACATCATCGACATCGTCATTATTATTATCCTCATCTGCATCTTCATCATCATCATCATCATCACCATCACCATCACCATCACCATCACCATCACCATCACCATCACCATCACCATCATCATCATCATCATCATCATCATCATCATCATCATCATCATCATCATCATCATCATCATCATCATCATCATCATCATCATCATCATCGGGACACCGGCGGGACACCGGCGGGACACCGCGGGCCACCGGCCCCCGGAAAGGAATCACTTGGTCCGGCCGCGCCTCAGCCAGAGGCGGGACACCGGCGGGGCACCGCGGGCCACCAGCCCCCGGAAAGGAATCATTTGGTCCGGCCGGGCCTCAGCTGGAGGAGACTTTCTTCTCGCCCGCCCACGCAGCTTCGCCTCGCCCGCACGCACGGCCCGCACGAACACGAAACCGAAACCGATTTCCTGGTAAGGGGGCTCTCCGTTCCACTTCGATCTCACCCCCTCACCTCCGATAGAGTTGCAGGGCTATAGGGCTGTTGGGCTATAGGGCTATAGGGCACCCCCGGGCACCCGGGCACCCGGGCGTGCCGCGAAAATCGGCGGCAAACCTAACCTAACCATATGAATCCGCTAGGATCCTTACAGAGGCAAGCTCTGATTGGGGAATGATGATTTCGTAACCAGCTTGGGGAGGGGCCTCGTCTGGTAGCAGCTGGCGCACGGCACAAGGGCACGTCTAATACCAAGGCGGTTGCTTTAATCAGCTTGCAGAGGAGCCTCAACTAGCAGAGAGTGGCGCACGGCAGAGGGGTACTTCTACTACCAAGGATGCTTGTTCAATCGGCTTGGGGAGGGCCTCGTCGAGCAGCGGGCGGGGCACAGCAGAGGGGCACGTCTGGTACCAAGGATGCTGTTTTGCAATCAGCTTGGGGGGAGGCCTTGTCTCACAGTGCGTGGTGCACAGCAGCGGGGCACATCTAGTATCAATGATGTTTTTGCAGCCTGGGAAGGGTCTCGTCTGGCAGCGGCTGGCGCTCGGCACAGGGGCACGTCCAGTACCAAGGGTGCGTTTTTAATCAGCTTGGGGGAAAGCCTTGTCTAACAGAGAGTGGCGCAAGGCAACGGGGCACGTCCAATACCAAGGATGCGTTTGTAATCAGCTGGGGACGCTCATCGAGAAGCGGGTGATGCACAACAAAAGGGGCACGTCTAGTACCAAGGATGCGTCCGTACTCAACTTTGGGAGGGGCCTCGCCTAGCGAAGTGTGGCGCACGGCACAAGAGCACGTCTAGTATCAAGCTGTTGTTTTAATTAGCTTGGGCAGTGGCCTCGCCAGTGAGGGGCATTGTCGAGCAGCGGGTGGTGCACAGCCCAGGTGCACGTCTAGCAGCAAGCGGTGCACAGCAGATGGGGCACATCTAGCACCAGGGATACCTGTGTACTTCGCCCGGGGAAAGGGCTCGTCTGGCAGCGGCTGGCGCACGGCACATGGGCACATCTAGTACCAAGGCTGTGGTATAAGACAGCTTGGGGAGGGGCCTCGTGTAGCAGCGCGTGGTGCACAGCTCAGGGGCACGCCTAGTACCACGGATGCTTTTGTACTCAGCGTGGGGAAGGGCCTCGTCTAGCAGAGAGTGGCGCACGGCACACAAGCACGCTCAGCACCAAGCGGTGCCGCGTTAAAGTCAGTCCGGGGATGGGCCTCGTCGGGGAGGGGCCCCGTCGAGCAGAGAGTGGCGCACGGCAAACTGGACACGTCCAGTACCAAGGATGCTGTTGTGATCAGCCTGGGGCAGAGCCTCGTCTAGCCGAGGGTGGCGCACGGCAGAGGGGCATGTCTAGCACCACGGATTCTTGTTTGACCAGCTTGGGGAGGCGCCTCGTCGAGCAGCGGGCGATGCACAGCAGAGGGGCACATCTAGTACCAAGGATGTTTCCTGACTCAACTTGAGGAGGAGCCTTGTCTAGCAGTGGATGGTCCACAGCAGATGGGCACGTCAAGTAATGAGGGAGTTGTTCACAGCTAGGGAAAGGGGCATCGTCTTGCAGCGGCTGGCGCACGACACAAGGGCACGTCCAGTACCGAGGATGCGTTTGAAATCAGCTCGGGGAGAGGCCTCGTCGAGCAGCGGGTGATGCACGGCAGCGTGGCAGGTCTAATGCCAAGGACGCCTGCTTGATCAGCTTTGGGGAAGGGCCTTGTCTAGCAGCGGGCGGGGCACAGCAGATGGGGCACGTCTAGTACCAAGGATGCTGGGTTAAACAACTTGGGGAGGAGCCTTGTCTAGCAGAGGGTGTCGCACGGCAGAGAGGCACGTCCAGTACCATGGATGCTTCCTTAATCAACTTGGAGAGGGCCCTCGTCTAGCAGAGGTTGGCACTTCTAGTACGTACCAAGGATTTTTTTGTGATCAGCTTGTCGGGGGGCCTCGTCGAGACGAGGGCGATGCATAGCAAAGGGGCACGTCTAGTACAAAGTTATGTGTCCAATCAGCTTGGGTCAGGGGCCTCGGCTAGCAGCAGGCGAGGCACAGCAAAGGGAACACGTCTAGTACCAAGGATGCTTTTGTGATCAGCTTGGGGAGGGGCCTCGTCGAGCAGCGGGTGATGCACGCAGAGGGCCCGAAAGCCCTCGAGGGCCTTCCGGTGCCTCTGAGGGCCTCAGGAAGCCTCCGCAGGCCTCTAGCAGAGGGTGGCACTCATAGTATATACCCAGGATGCTTTTGTTTGTGATCGGCTTGGCGGGGGGCCTCGTCGAGCAGCGGGACATGCACAGCAGAGAGGCACGTCTACAACCCTCGTCAAAATTAACCTCAAACATGTCTGACGTGTCGGAACTGCTTGTCGGAAGATCTGGGGTCGGTAGTAGGACCAAGGATGCTTCCTTCTCAACTTAGGGGGGGGGGGCCTCGTCTAACAGCGGGTGGTGCACGGCAGAAGGGCACATCTAGTACCAAGGCTGTGTTTCAAGCTCTGGGCAGGGGCCTCGTCTGGCAGCGGCTGGCGCACGGCGCAGGGGCACGTCCAGTGCCAAGGATGGCTTGTCTCCATCGGCTTGGGGAGTTGCCTCGTCGCTGGCCAGAGGGTGGCGCACGGCACAGGGACACGTCCCGTACTGAGGATGCGCTTGAAATCAGCTCGGGGAGGGGCCTCGTGGAGCAGCGGGTGATGCACAGCAGGAGGGCGCGCCTGAGACCAACGATGCTTCCTCGATCAACATGGGGAGGGGCCCTGTGTAGCAGCGGGTGGTGCACGGCAGGTGGGGCACGTCTGGCACCAGGGATGCTTTTGCAATCAGCTCGGGGAGGGGCCTCGTCGAGCAGCGGGGATGCACCGCAGAGGGCCCGCAAGCCCTCGGGGGCCTCCCGGTGCCTCCGAGGGCCCCCCCGAGGCCTCCGAAGGCCTCCAGAGGCCTCTCGCAACTTCCGAGAGCCTCCGGGGCCGAAGACCTCCGGAGGCCTCCTGGAACCTCCGAACATCTCTGTCGGAAGGATCCTGGGGGAGCCGGCGGCCATCCGCAAAACCTGTGACACATATTTTTGTAAAACAACGTGATGTACAGTCGGACTTGAGTGGACAGGACACGCGAGAGGGCACGAGACCCTTCCGAGGTTCCGAGGGCCACATTGCCACAGCAAGGTATGGGGAGGCATGGGGCGCGAGACGCAGGACACAAAGGTTCCCTTGATTTGGCAGGGTCGACCTACTAGTCTGGGCCGGCTGTAAGGTTTTTGGACGGTCCTGGGGGCCATCCGTGTGCGGAGTTCTTGGGGCGGCAGGAGAAGCCCCGAAGCACCGGAGAAATGGGGGGGGGTTCTTGGGGCGGGGGGTCCCTGGGGGGGCCGGAAGAACCCTCCTTGGGACTAGACGTGTCCCTCTGCTGTGCATCTCCCGCTTCGCGGCGAGGCCCCTCGCCAAGCTGATAAACAAAAGCGCATCCTTGGTATGCGCGTGGGGGGTCCTTGGGGTGGCTGGAGAAACCTCGGAAAACCATAGAAACAGAGGCAGAACAGCCTCGTAGCCGAGGGGTTTGCCGAGGCTTCCCCCGAAGAGCCTGGGGGGAGGGGAGGAGCTTGGGTTTTTTCGAGGGGGTCTCGGGGGCCCACACATGAAAACAATGCTATCTCTGGACCCCCCCCCGAAAAAACATGAAGAAAAAACACCAACAAACAACCGTCCCCTCCCCTTATGTTGCTCCCATCGTACTTCAGGACCACATCCCAAAAATTCGCCGGCCCAACGGGCCAGGGCGTGCTAAGATCTCCGGTACCTGGTTAACAGTATTTCTAGTTCGCGCGCGCGGGGCGGCCCCGGGGGGTCCCCGGACGAAAAGTACCCCGGCAAGGTCCCGGCAAGGTCGGGCCAGAGATGCCGGAGCCCTGTTACAGGGCCCCAGGACGGGCCAAGAGGTCCCCAAGAAGCCTCCAAGACGGTCCAAGAGGGCCCCGAGACGGCCACAGATCGCCCGAAGACGCCCAACAGGGCCCCAAGACAGCCCAAGAGGCCTCCAAGACGCCCCAAGGGCCTTCCAAGAGGCCTCCGAAGAGGGCCCCAAGAGGCCAAAATCGTTGATTTTCATTGTTTTTCTATGTTTTTTGCGTTCTGGCTTTTTCGGCTTCCGGACGCTCCAAGACTGCCCAAGAGGCCCCCAAGACCGCTCCAAGACGGCCCACGAGGCTCCCAAGACGGCCCCGGAACGGCCCAGGAGGG